>JAOXNR010000029.1:1097988-1125668 GCA_028571225.1 Parsonsia alboflavescens
ATTGCTAATCCTAGAATGATAAAAAATTGTGGGTCGGGGGGAGTTTTCATTTCTATCCAAAGTGAGAACAATTATTTCCTATTTTCCCAAATCCTCACAACACTTCCCAAGTTATCCATATGTAAAACAAACTTTTTATTCTATACCCATTTTCACTTTTTCCTTTGAAAAAAGAAAAAACAAAAATTAACTTTTATTCTCCTTTAATATGTATTTACTATCTTACCCCTCAGCATTCAACATGCAATACTACCAAACCCAACAAGCTATAAAAATGAGTTGAAGAAACCACAACTACCATCATTCAGTTGATCAGAAGTTTCAATCTATAGTTAAGAAAATTGCTCAAAGAACCATTTCCTAGTTGAAGAGAAATGAAAAAATCAAGCCTCCTTTTTTGTGTGTGTGTGTGTGTTTGGTCGTTGAGTTGGTGATTTTTGTTTTCCAAAGTCAAAAAGACAAAAATAAGTGGTGTTCGAAGGTGCATTGTTCGGTTTATTTTCTTGATGTTTGGCAACTTGTGTGTTTTCATTTTGTGTTGTTTTTATGGCACCACGTTCAATTGTAGGAGGAGGAAGGAAGGAAAGATGAGATTACAGAGATTGGGGGAATTTCATGTGTTGAGTGGTAAAATCGGACCTTGAGAGGGACAGTTTGGACCTTGGGTTTATGAAAGCCTTCACTTCTTCTGTTTTTTTTTTTAAAAAACATTTCATACTTTGGAAGATATTTCGTACTTTGAATGGTCAAAATCAAACCTTGAGAGCAGGATTTTTGACCTTGGGTTTGTGCAAGCCTTCACTTTTTTTTATTTATATTTATATATTTTTTTAACATTTCGGACCTTGGGGAATATTTCGTCCTTTGACTTGTCAAAATCAGACCATGAGGGCGGATTTTGGACCTTGGGTTTGTCAAAGGCTTCATTTTTTTTTTTTAGCATTTCGGACCTTGGGTGATATTTCGTACCTTGACAGGTCAAAATGGAACCTTAATAAGGGGATTTCGGACCTTAGGTTTGTGAAAGCCTTCGCTTCTCTTTTTTTTTTTTTCAACATTTCAAACCTTGAGGGATATTTCGTGCCTTGACCTATCAAAATCAAACCTTAAGAGGGAGATTTCGGACTTTGAGTTTGTGATAGCCTTCACTTCTTCTTTTTTAAAATTTTTTTTATAACATTTTTTTAACTTTGAGGGGATATTTTGGATCTTAATTGGTCAAAATAGGACCTTGGTAGTTTGACTTTGGACCGTGGATTGAAAATCTTCCCTTCTTCTTATTCTTTTTTTTTTTTTGAATATTCCAGACCTTGAAGGGATATTCTGTGCCTTTATTATTTAAAACCGATCCTTGAGAAGGATATTTTTGATCTTGAGTGGTTCACCTTTTTTTTTTTGTTAAATATCCTGGACCTTGAAGGGGGGTATTCCGGTCCTTAATATGGTAATTTCGATACCTAAAATTGTCATTCCGGACCTACATGATTCGTTCCCCTCCTTTATTTTTTTATTTTTCATTATTCACTAGACATTTTTGAATAGATTTCTTTGTGTTATTTGCAAAAATAGATTATATTAGAATTGCTTCTTACGAGGGTTTTCTAAGTGGAAGGGTCAAAGGAACTCAAAGGATCAAAATCCTAAACCCTAAATCCTCTATTTTTTTGAAATTGTTTTTATGTTAATTTTTTTAAAATTGTTTTTAAGTTAAATTTTAATGAAATTTTTTTAAAGTTAATTTTTTAAGGAATCTTTTTAAGCTTATTTTTTATGGAATCTTTTTAAGTTTATTTTTTATGGAATATTTTTAAGTTAATTTTTTTATGGAATTTAACATACAATAGAATTAAATGTTATAGGATTAACATGCAATAGAAATCATACATTAGAAGAAAAAAAAAAGCAATAGAAGTTAAGAATACCATAGATAATTTACATTTACATTTACATTTAATTTATTGTTTATAATATATATATATATATATATATATATATATATATATTTATATATAAAATACGAAAACAAATGGATCTATACTAGCATGATCCAAACTATCTCATCCTTAATGCGCTAGGCCATATTGGTGGTGCAAGGCATGCATCTTCTTAAGATGCCCCCTCATAAGCCGTGTCATGTAGTAACAAATGTAAGCACTGCAGCAAGTTTTATCTGGTTGAATAGGGATCGAGTGAACCTCTGAGTTAGGAAGGTCAAAACTTGGAGCAAACCACTAAGTTAGGCTGCATCTCATCTTACTATAATAGCCAGCTTGCTCTAGACATCGTGGCATCAGCGAACATACTGGCTCCATCAAATCCACTCGAGTCTCCTTCGCATCAGTAGCTATCTTCAGATCATACAATGTGATTGAAGACCTAGGTAATGAGATCCGAAGTAAAACCCAATGGTCGTGGAGGCAATAGGTCATCAAGATCTATATATACAGTGTAATCATTAAATCAATCAATATTAAATTAACCATAATTTTAACCAAGATTTTGATATAAAATTAGTGTTTTACCTCTTGGATCTCCCACCATGCTACCTCTCTTAAGTCTTCATCTCCCCCAACCCAGCTAATGATAAAAGAATCAAACTCATAGGTCCTAGCCTCCGCATATGATGCCCGGGTCTCTAGCCATGCACCTTGGAGAATGTTCTGTAATTTGAATTTGTTAAAAATCGAAATTGTATACATAAATTGTAACTTGAGTAAGTTAAATAAAGATACTCACATGGAGGTAAGTCTGAGTGAGACAGAAGAGGGCTCTATAAGGGTAAAAGGATGATGTCTCTTAAGTCTTCATCTCCCCCAACCCAACTAATGATAAAAGAATCAAACTCATAGGTCCCGGACTCCACAGGAGATGCCTTGGTCTCGAGCCACCCACCTCGAAGAATGCTCTATAATTTGAGTTAGTTAAAATTAAAAATTGTATACATAAATTGTAACTTGAGTAAGTTAAATAAAGATCAAGACTATATCAAAATACTCACGTAGAGGTAAGTCTAAGGAGAACGAAGAGGGCTTTATAAGTTTAAAGGGCTGATGTCTCCTTCATTGTACTTCGCAACCCTTGCATGAACTAATCTATGTAATCGTCCTCGATCAGGCCCGTCAAAGATCTGACCTTTTTGAGGTCATCCTGGACGAATGATTGGACCCCTATTCGAATGCTTGTCACAAAAACTTAATTATAAAATAAAACAAGAAAGTGATAAATTTTAAATAAATTGTTAAAGATTGAATCATTCTGCAGAAAGCGTCCAATCGTGCTAGGTCAAGGATGTAAGGATCTACCATGGGAGAAGGAATCACTTCTCTTTCCTTTACAGGAGTAGGAATCTCCCCAAGCACCTCTACTACTAGAGCCTTCTTTGCCGCTTTCCACCCTTGACTTCTTTTTTGGCCTCTCTGACTCTATGTAGTGAGAGGGGTATGCAAAAGGTGATTATACCCATACAGCTGGGGCCTTGGCCCAAAGTGCACGACCAAACTCCTAATAGAATTTAAAAATCAAATATTAAAAAATTAATAATAATAAATTAAAATCTAGATAATAATGTCGTAACTCACTTGATCAGAAAGATCGGAGACTATATTGGTCGATGGATCCACAGGATCTTGGCTCTCGCGGACAATCTCCTTGAGCTATTATTTAAAATAATTATTCGATATAAATATAATGAGTATGAATTTAAAAGAATTATTTATATGAAGTAAATAAAATACAGACCAAATTTATATGAGTATGAATTTATGGTCTAGAATTACTAACTATAAAATTACCTCTTGAGGGGTAGGATTGGTAACTGTGGGAGCTGGTGGATCTACTCGATCCTCGCTCCGGCAAATAGACCCCTTGATCTATTATTCAAAAGAATTATTGACGACTAAGATAACCAAATTTATATGAATATGAATTTACAAACTAGAATTACTAACTATAAAATTACCTCATGAGGGATAGGATCTGTAACTGTGGAATTGGTGGATCTACTCGATACTTTTTTCCGACTAACAGATACTTCGATCTATTATTTAAAAGAAGTATCGACTTGAATAAAATTATAAATTACCTAAAATACCAAATTCGAAATAAATAAGATTTTATGAATTAGAATTAATAGAATTTACGGACTAGAATTGTCTAGGTGGTAGAATCGGTAACTATAAGAGCTACAGGAAGGGGGGTAGTTAGTGGCTGGATCAAACTGTCAATGGTGTGCGTAACCCCTTCTGGACTGGTGAAATCATGCTCTTGAGAAGGGGAATCATGCAGTGATGGATCATTTCCACCACTATCATCCCTCTCTAACATATCGAGGTGATGCTCAATTTGTCTGAGTCACTCTAGGACCACACTATGATTCTGGATGGCTCGCCTCTCATACTCGGCCAATCGAACTTGGGTCCGGTCCTCATATTGGCGTAATAACTCGTCGACCTTGGCCACGAGAATATCGACCCTCACAGGAGACTATAATTTAAAAATAGTTAAATTTTATACTATAATGACATATGTTTTATTTAAATAGGAAGAGATACATACTTGACATCCACTTTTCTCTTGTCGAGTCAGGCTGTGAGATGGCTACCTACTCGTCCTCTCCTCAACTGGATGACGCTGCTCAGCGGCCTCAATATGTGAACTCTGAACCTAATAAAAAAATTTAAAAAAACATGCTAAAGCAACTAAAATAACATTCTATTACATCAACTAATATATTACAATAACATAAAATAAGAAGAGATACATAAACTCTGCCAAATCGTCTCCAATTTTGTTGGACTGATATAAAGATCTCTATCAATCCTTTTCTCAACAGGATCTCTATCAGGACGTGGGACCTAAAAAAAAAAAAAAGTAAAGTAAAGTAATTATAATCTTAATATTTAGCATTATATAAAATTAACTTAATCAACGGAAATTATAATTAGTCTAAAATCCTCTATCGGTTGAAATGGTGATCCCTGCCCGCAGGCCTCCCAAAATGAGTTGGGCTAATAATTACCCCAGCAAGTTAATATAATATGGGGGAGGCGGGTGAAATCTGTCCAGTAAAACTTCCGCCGCTTTGTTTGATCCAGCTCACTTTACTAGGGGGTAGCACACGCCTGTAATTAGTAATTTAATTTAGTAACATTATCTAACTCAAAAATGAAAGTGAAAGGAGCTGATCCCAGAAAACTGAGGGGCTAAGGCGTGGTCATCTAAGGCCAAGGCACCTCGGGTGTTGTGGAACCACATAGGAAGTGTCACATCTACTCTCATCCTTGTATCCTCACCTGTGTATTGACGCTCACATAGGGAATTGAAAATTAATCGTTCGCCAACCACCAATTAAACATAAGATTAAAAAAAGTCAAATAAGTTAGAAATTCTGAAAAAGATCATTGCTATACAAATGCAAATAATAATATTAAAATTGACCATGCTTTGTAACACAAACAAATTAAACCGATCTAACAAAACTACTGCAGTTAGCTCAAGTACGGTCAAACACATAGGGAATTGAATTTCAGTTTAATAAAAACCAATTAATAAGTAACAAAAGGGGGAAAATTTTTGAAAGAGTTTATAAAATAAAATCTAACAAAGAGTTTAAAAGCTAATTTAAAAAGAAGAATATAGAAGAGAAAGTTGTTAACAAGAAACAATCTGTAAGTCAATTGCTATGGGGCCAATCATTGATCAAATAAAACAATTAAGTAGTTGGTTTTAGAATTTATCTTAACTCTCAAATTCTCATCCTTTAAATAGATCTACTTCTCGTAACGAGAAATAAAATCTCTAATTTTCAATTAAACCTACGTCGTAGTGAACAATAAATTTAATCAATTAAATTGCACAAGCATGAAGGCATCACCATAGTCAAATTACATATACAAAGTAGTTTTAATTCATGCAATTTGATTCATACAATTCCCTATTGTCAAATAAAGCTGTTACCCAAATCAAATTTAAACAATAGTTGCTACCTGTAGATTCATCAATCTTAGTGATAATATTTAAATCCTAGCAATATAATCATGTAAATTAATCTAGGTGATCAAGCTAAATCAATAGACACAATTAATAAGATGAAAACAAGAATTGTACAAATGCTTAATAATAAAGATCAAATCTTTAATAGAAAAACAAACCACATCTCATAATCTCATATCAAAATAACCTACTTCATGTTCTTGTTAACAAAAGGGACTACTCACAAGATATGATTAATAAAACAAAAAAATACATAGGAAAAGAGAAAGGGAAAATCAGCTTTTTACATTTGGAAATTCTCGAAAAATCAATCTTGAAATGTTTAATACTATGAAAAAGAATCTATTTATAGGAGTAGAGAACCCTTACAAATAAGTAATAACCTAATAAAAATCTAATAATAAAATATAAACCTAATATAAAAAGAAGTAGTTTAGGAAAATAATCAAATTCTAATAAAATTGAAATTCTTCGTTGTGGTCAACACCCTTGGTCAATGCAGTCTGGCGCTGCTATGGCTATCCGGCGTCGGATGACCTCTTCAAAATCTAGGCAAATTTCCAGGAACGATCCAACGCGGAGTCCAGTGGGCTGTCCAAAGCTGAATGGTGCATGCGGTGCGCGCTCTAGCCTCGGATGGCCTGCTCCTGCCCCCACTGCTCCTCTTAATCGTGCCATGATCTGTTCCGGACAAGATCCTCTTGCCAACTTGGTAATTTCTAGAGCTTTTTTCAACCAAATATTTCTACAAACAAAAATCAAGTATAGGGAAGTAAAACATATCTAAAACGATATAATTAAGCTAAGTTACTTAAGATAACGACATAAAAAGGATTTAAAACTCAGCATAATTATGTACAAATAAAAAACTTACCAGTAACGGCCAACAATTGGCATCAAGTATCTTTTCCTAACGTTCTCCTCTCTGACTGCTTGCTGGTACGACTGCATCGTCATGCTCCACCCAATCGTTAATCAGGGGAATGATTCCACTGCCTCCAGATCATCTAATATCCTCCATAAATAAAAGGTTATGGCTGTGGATGGCTCACATGTGCATATCCAATGGCCTATAATGATGCCATATGCCAGTCTAAGGGCATAATCAACTGACAGGTCTCCCACTGCCATGGCCTACCACATCACCAAGACTGCATCTGGAGTAATTGGATCAATCCCCATCAATCGAGTGATGGCAGAGGTGGCCGTCACTAGCCTCTCAATAGTGTGCTGATCTATTCTCCCATAACGTAGATCGGTAAGTAGAGTGTACTCCTGAAGGCTTAATCGGTGTAACTGACCTCCTATGAAAAACCACATCTCGTTAGGGTGAGCACCCCTCAAAATCATATCCCGTCTCGATGTAGGAAAAAAAGTCCTGGTCCACGATAGTGGGGAAGATCCACCATCTATCCAAATGGGCCCTCACTAAAACAATCTAGTGCCAAATGGTGCCGTAGCAGATCAATTGTTTGGGTCATGATAAAATACTTCATGCGTGCACTAAGTGTGTTCTCGATAGGTATCATGGGATCATGACGGAGCTGATAGGTATAATAGATGGGATCCATATCTTTACAATAACGGAACAAAGAAAATAATTGCTTAGAAAAATTATCGTTAAATTAAATTCACAGTTTTTTAGGATTACAATAAATAAATTATGCTCCAAAATACTCGTTGTAAATAAGTTAAAATATATTTTGATATTTCCTAATTAAAAAAATTGTATTGGGAAAGAAGGGAAAGAAAAGGTTATAAAATCTAGTATTATTTAATTTTAAAGTATAATTTTTTGGAGAACACCTATCTCTTATTTATTAGTTCAAAATATTTGTAAATTTTTACTCAGATGGGTATTGCTTAATTTAAAAAAATAAAGTAGCAAACTAATAAAAGGATTTTTAATATAATTAATTATAATGTATTTATTATTTCAATGCAGTTATTTATAAAAAAACATTAACTTTAAATTATAATGTTGAAAATATTAATTATCACTTTCGAACTAATTAATAATTAATTTTCATAGTCAAACCATACTAATAATAATAATAATAAGATTTACAAAAATTTAAAATATATTTATTTATATAGAGTGAAAAATATGTAAAAATTTGGGTTCTCAACTTACTTTTAATTTGTTATAAAAATTAAATAAATTAAGCTAAAAGAATAAAAAAAAAAAGATTTTTAAACTATTTGGTCTTTGGTAATAAGATTTCGGACCTTAAAAAATAAAACGGTCTCAAAAATTGAATTGGTGCAAAAATTAAAGTTTTAAATTATTTCGATCATTGGATTATGTTTCGAACCTTGGTGATATAATTTCGGATCTTAGTAATATAATTTTGGACCTTGATGAATAAAACAATTAAAAATTGAATTAGTAAGAATTTATAATATTTTGGACCTTGGAGTACATTTCAAACCTTGGAGAGGTTCGAAGTACTATATTTCGCAACTTGGTTTTAATATTTTGGATCTTAGAAATTGAAATTAAAAGAAGACAATATTCCGGATCTTGATGAAATTTCAGATCTTAGTTATGATTTCGGAACGTACCCAAATCGATTTGAGATTTAGTTGAGAATATTTCGGACCATAGTTCATTCCATTTTCAACCCAAATAAACAATCTCCACCATAGTTCCTACCAGTTTTAAACACAATAACACCTTCAAAATGACTCAATAGTTCATGTAAATGAAATTTTAAACACAAACACAATAAATCACATTATAAAGAGTTCATGTAAATCAAATTTCCAACCCTTCATGCTTCGGTAACAAACATATAAACACCCCCTAAAACTATACAAAAAATGATTAATAGCGACTATAGTGCTTTCAAGGATAACAATGAGAGCACCTACCTGATGTGACTGAAATGCTGTGTGGAAATGGGTGAGGGTGATCACTTGAAGATCGGCAAGTAATGATTCGAAATTAACTTACACTCCGGTTATTGGAAGCTTAAAGTTGATATCCTTAGTCTCCGACAGGGTGTGGGTGGCATGAGTAGTTGAAGGGAAGAAAGACCAGTGATGGGGAAGGGGAATGGTTCCGCTCAAGAAGGGATGGAAGAAATCTGAAAGGAAGTGAGTTTCGAAATCGATCAAGGAAGGAATGAGAAAGGTCCGTGACTTGTTTGGTTTGATATCCGAAAGTATTTTGGTCATTTCCATATTGTGGGCCTTTTTTATTTGTTCAAAATTTAAAATCTTAATTTGGGTATAGAGTGAAAATAAATAGATCCAATTGGATAGAAATGAAATGTTTCTAGAAATTGAGTAAAATTGCCTCCAGGGGCATAGACGAGTTGATAAATCTGAAGTGATGTCGGGGTAAACCTTTTGATTAGGGAAGGTACGAGCCTTGAGATTTACATTTTGAGTGTATCAGATCCAAAAAAGTCCTTTTCCTTTGGTTTTTGCTTTCTTGCGTATATCTTTCAATTTTCATCCTACTGGACTAAGGACCGTTGATCTAGCGGAGGTGTTTCGCCTTCGAGACTTTCCCTAATCAAAGAAATTGAGTAAAATTAGAATACCATATTTCAATTTGGATATATTTGGAAATTTATTCAAGTCCAAAAACATCGGGTTTGGATAAAAGAAGCCGGCATCTCGGGTTTACTCGGACCATGGTTTGTACTAGTAACTTTTCAAATCAACTGTGACGCCCGCCAAAGAAGCCAACCAGAAATGGCTTCTTATTCTTCAAACTACCTCCGATTACTCTCTCAGACGAAGCGCTTGGCTTCTCACGTAAACCATGGCCGTCACCGGGAAGCTCTCACTCTGTTTCACCATATCCACTCTTCACTGTGTCTTTCTCTTGATCCCTATGTCTTCCCTCTAGCTCTCAAGTCTTGCTCACACCTCCACAGCCCTTATATGGGCTCTTCCATTCATTCATTAGTCCAAAAATTGTCCTTTATATTGAACCCATTTGTGGCTTGTGCTCTTATTGATATGTATGGAAAATGTATCTCCATTTCTTCTGCTCGTCAGTTGTTTGATGAAATTCCGGAACGAAATGCTGTTGTTTGGAACTCCATGATTTCGCTTTATGCCCATTCCAAAAATGTGTCCAAGGCATTAGATTTATTTGAAGGTATGGATGTTTTCCCGTCTGTTTCGATCTTTAACTCGCTTATAGTGGCATTGTTGGAGATGGACGATGGGTTCTTTAAGGCTATTGCCTTCTACCGGAGAATGCTAGAGATGGGGTTTGAACCAAATTCAATAACGGTTCTTGCACTTTTACGAGCTTGTTCCAGTATTGCATCATTGGATTTTATCAAAGAAATCCATGCATTTTCTCTAAGAAATCATATTAGTTCAAACACACAAGTGGGAAGTGGACTTGTGGAAGCTTATGGCAAATGTGGGTCTCTGAATAGTGCACGTTCAGTGTTTCAGGGTATGAAGGAAAAGGATGTGGTGGCTTGGAGTAGCTTGATATCTGCTTATGCACTTCAAGGTGAAGCTGAAAGTGCCCTAGAAACTTTTTCACGTATGGAGATTGCAAATGTAAAGCCCGATGGAATAACCTTTTTGGCTGTACTGAAAGCTTGTAGTCATGCTGGACTAGCTGATGAAGCATGGATGTTCTTTACTCATATGCAGAAATTTTATGGTTTGAATGCACATAGTGACCATTATGCTTGTTTGATTGATGTTTTGAGCCGAGCTGGAAGGTTGTATGAGGCTTATGAGGTTGTCAAAGGAATGCCAGTTAAGGCAACTGCAAAAGCTTGGGGAGCTCTTCTTGGAGCTTGTCGAATTTATGGGGAAGTGGAGCTTGGGGAGATTGCTGGTAGAGAATTATTTGAAATAGAACCTCAGAATCCTGCTAATTATGTTTTACTGGCAAAACTCTATGCTTCTTCTGGACGACCTGAAGAAGCCCAGAGAATTATAAGAGAAATGAAGGAGAGAGTTGTGAAGGCTGCCCCTGGTAGTAGTTGGACTGTGCACCAGAGCTAGCTAATGATGGATTTTGTTTTCAGCACATCATAAGACATCATGCCTCTGGATGATAAATGGTCATCTGGGAAATGGAAAGCTGAGCAGAAGTAGTCACGATTCCCCTTCTTTGCCTTTAAATTATCAATAGCTTAATATTGCAAGATTGGCCCATGGTTGTTTGTTGAGTCACTTACATCTGCAGAGGTTAGTTAATGGAGATCACTTTGTCTTTCAAGATATTTTTGATAGTAAAAAAAATTTTTTCACATGTAAATATTTTCAGTTTATATTTATCTTAACAGAACCGGCCCCGAGGATCAATCACCTTCCTTCGCTGGTTTAGTTATTAAAAGTACAAACAACTTGATGTTGGGATGAAATTCTGCTTCTTCAGGATTAGACAAATTTTTCATGTGCTTATTGGCCATTCTCTCTTAGAAGTGTTGTAATGTTAAGAAATGAATTCCTTATGCAATAAGATTGAATGTTGTATTGCAGAAATGGAGTGATCTTCCTATTGATCCAGTATATGATGGAGCTACAAGAACTACCGAGTTGAGGTATTTATTAATTTATCTTACTATCCAAATAGCAGTATATAACCATTTAACTACTTGATTCTTGATTATCGTTTCATATTTGTTTGAAAATATTAAATACTGAGGTTGAAATTCAGTATTAGATATGTAGACTGCTCTAATAGTCAAGTGTTCAACAACTAGACAGGATGGTTGTCACCTGATATAGAATATCTAAGTGTAAATGGACACTTATTTTGAAAATAGAATAACTAAGTGAACTAAGTCACAACCAGTATTACACATTGAGTATTCATAACCACATATAAACATCATATTCTTCTTCATATTTTAGTTGCTGCAGCAGCAAAATTTCACATGATTGATAAAACATAGAACCAATGGCCATATTCTTCGAATTTATTAATTTTATTTATTGAATATTCTTCTAGTGAACATCAGATCCACTGTTCCTTACTCTGGGCAGTGGGAATGGCTGATGTTGCAGATTCTTGTTGCTGAAGATCATGACCCTCAATGTTCTCTTAATTTTTTTGATGCCCTTGAGACTTTTTCTCTCTATTTTGGGCAAAAGCAGGTATTCTTAGGCGTAGAAGATTGGTACTCTTAATCCCTCACCTTTTTCGTTTTTACAAGTTTGGTCTATAACATTTTTTATAAAAATTTTTTTTGATCCTCTACGAATTCTTTTTTGGTGACTTTGGCCCATATCGATTTATTTTAGTTTTTTGGATCCTCCACCTTTTATTTTTTTACATAATTGTCCAAATGACTAGAAAACATGTTTTTGAGATTAGGATTTCATAAGATAAATTATCATTTTTGGTCTTCTATCTTTTTATTTCATTGATTCTGAATGTAAAATTTTTCATTGTTTTTTTTTGGCTTAAAACAAGATTTGAACCTTGGCGGCACTCACATTAGAAGGAGAAAACTTTAATCAACTCAACCATCAATAACTTTTGTTTTGTTTTGTTTTGTTTTCACATCTAATACTATATATTATTTTAGTAAACATTCCTCTTAAATATTAAATATAATCTCATAATAAATCATCAACATATTAATTTTCAATATTTGTATTTTTTAAAAATTTATATATATATATAAATATATATTTATATTATATATGTACATATAATTATAATGATATGTCAGATTTTTGTATACACAATCTTTGTATCCTAATTATTTTATTTACTTAAACTCAAAGTTTTAGTTATAATAATATGAAAAATAGTAGAGTGGTTAAGATTAGAAATACAATAAATAACATTATTGATTAAAAAAAGTAAAATAACTGAAAATGATTATAACACAAAAATAAAATGAAATATGGAGGCCTAAAGATATCAATCTTCCATATTATTATAATTGAGAATTTTAGTTTATTTAAATAAAAATAATTAGGATATAAAATTCATGTACATAAAAATCTTTAAATACTATATGTATGTTAAATATAATTTTGAATACATATAAGTTGTTTTTGAATTAGGAATATTAAAAATTGATATGTGAATCATTTCTTATGAGATTATATTTTATATTGGAGAGGAATTTTTATTGAAAACAATATATACCATTAGATGTAAACATAGAATAATAGTTATTGATGGTTGAGTTGGTTAAAGTGTTTTTTCTCTAATGTAAGTGCCAAGTTTCATATCTTTTTGTAAGTAAAAAATTTTTATTTTTAAGAATTTACATAGGACTAATAAGTAAAAAATAAAAAAGGTAGAGGATAAAAAATGATAATTTATCTTATGAACTTTCTAAAATACCCCCTTCTTTAACCGGTCAAAAAACTCTCAAAAACATATTTTCTATTTATTTGGACCAATTGTGTAAAAAAGAAAGGTGGAAGACAAAAAAAACTAAAATAAATCGATATGAACCGAAATCACAAAAAAAAGAAAGAAGAAAAAGCGGAGGATCACAAAATCAACAACAACAAAAAAGGGGGTTATAGATCAAATTTGTAAAAACGAAATAGATGGGAACCGAAAGTCTGATCTTCCTATTAGGTGCCCACCCTTTTCATTCCTTGAAAGGAAGGTACAAAAGAAGAGATTACAATCCCCAAAGAGGTTTGAAATGTGATACAAGTGACCTCTTAGTAGTTTGCCTAACTTTGCAATATGATAGACAGAGCTTTCAATTCCACAGAAAAAACATACCTACCTTTACAAAAAGAAGAAGAAAAAAAAAAAAGTAGCATAACCAGTGATATTTTTGTCCATGCAGGTTCAGTTGAAGTTGTTCAAATGGGCAACTCTCCATGCGAAATACTGGATATTGGATTGCTAAAACAATATAAGGCCAAATCCAAAATTTAAAATTTATTTTAAAATAGTTAAATTACCCAAATGTCCAAAATAGTTAAATTCCCCCTTTTTTTTATGGACTAAATGAAGAATAAAATATAGGTAAAATAAATTTTCGTAATAAATTATAAAATTTTTATTATTTAATAATTACCATGATTATATTTAACTTAAATGAAGGTTGAATTTATATAAAGTAATTCATTGATTAGAAATATTATTTTTATGGTATTCTAAATTATTTACTTCATAATTATTTATCTAAATTAAATTGAAAAAATGATTTTGAAGTTACTACAAATTAGATTCATACAATATTTATTGAATTTTAATGTTCATTATTTTCTAAAAAAAAAAAGACTAAAAAAGTAAAATATATAAATATTTTGTTTTATTTTTGATATATTTTAAAATGTTCACTGAAGCACACTTTGACACTTTTAAGTAATCAAAACATAGATTAAAAAATAGAACAAGCACTCCATCCGGTATTTTCTATCAAGCACCGGATGGAGCGCTTGATGGCTACTGGAATTTACTGGTCATTGAAGGAAAATTTTACATAGATAAATTAGATGAAGTTCCAAAACAAAAAGGGTGAGAAAATTGAATTTCCCAATCTTGCCGGTCTTTCCATTTCTTAACCTAGAACTGAGAAAGAAATATGAAAGAATGCATAAGATTTGAAGAAATAAGAAAAAATGGTTGTTCTTGATGAGGATGGGAATTTGATGTCTTTGTTTAAAGATGTGAGGCTATTTATGCAAGCAAAAAACATATTGTGGACAAAATCAAATAATATTTTGTTAGTACATGGGATTATTTTCCTTTTGGAGCAATATGTGAAATGTACGTTATAATTGCAATGTATTGATTCTACTAAAATTGGAGGATATAATTTCTACATGGCAAAATGTACTTACAAATGAGTCAATTTAGTTCTTTAAATTTGCAAAATTTTAAAATTTAACCACTATACAATGGTTCAGTTGCAACATCCTACCTCACCTAATCTATGCCCGGATGGGGTATCGGGTCTTGGAATGTGGGTCAGATCACCCCACCCAAGCGATGGGCTAAGGCGGAATTAAGTTCTGGATGAGGTGAAAAGGAAGTGAAAATTGAAGGAAAAAAGAAAAAAGAAAAAAAATTGTGTTTAATTTTTGAGAATAATTGTCGGGCTTTTTTTTTTTGTGGGAATGGATCTAGAGTGATAATTTTGACTATTAAAGACTTAACCGTACATTCCATATAGAGTGCACATATGCACTCCATAGCATTTTCACACACACACACACACACACACATATATATATATATATATTTGTATATTTATATTTATAGAGTTAAAGATAAAGTTTCTGAGTATTTTGATTTAAACATCAACTGTTCTCCTTTTTAAATATCAAGTATCGAACCAAGTCCAAAGTATAAATTTAAATCAATTCAACCTCAAGAGTTCCAGTTCAACCGTACAATTTCATATTTCATGCATCAAATTCAAACAAAATAACAAAGTTCACAAAAACTATATCCATGGTTATGTTATAACCTCAGTACATCAATGATAGTACTTATGGAAATATAACAGGCTTTTTGTCGAAGTGATCCTTCATATTTGGGTCAAAATAACGTTGGGTCCTTGCAATTTTTTAGCCATTTCAATCCCTGATCAATTTTTTTGTGGGAAGAATAGCAAAACCATTACATTCCAGCCACTGTCGAGGTGGCGTTAGTCTTATGCCACACATATGCGAAAATCTCAAGGGTAAAATTATCCATTCATTCAAATGAAAAAAATTTGGCATCCCCAATAAATTTACATTTGGTAAGTTTTGTTCCTTTTTTTTTTTTGACACCTTTTGTCCTAATAAATTTAAGAGTGGCAACGTTAGTCCTTTGGATGGAAATTCTTGGATCTTTTAAAAATTAAGGATATAATTGGAAACTACAGATTAAAACTCATTTGAGAAAAAAATTATTTGCATGTTTTGTCTGGAACAAATTTACATTTGATAAGTTTGGTCCTAAAGTTTTTAGTTTTTATTTTGGGAAAATGACCTTCTCGATGCCTCAAGTTTAGGCCAAATTTACTCTTAATATCAAAGATTATTTTCTTCCAAGTACCTAAATTTTTTACAAGAGACCAAAATGGTACCTACCATCAAATTCTTAACCGCCATCCGTTAAATCATTAATTTTTTGAGGATAATTTCATCCATTTTACAAGAGGCAAATATAGAAAAAGAGAAAATAATCTTTTTGATACCTGACGTTTAAATCAAAGTTACACCTAATACCTATAGATTTTTTCTCTTCCAACCGAGTGCCCAAATTTTTATGGGTGATCAAAATGATATCATTTGTCAATTTTTTAACACTCAACCATTAACTTGAGACTCTTTTGAGGGTAATTTCATCCATTCTACTCTAGGAAAATAAAGAAAATAAGTCCAAAAGTCAAAAAGGGTGTGATCATAACCATGCTCACGATTTGGTGCTTTTTCAACCTACTTTAATGCTTCCTTGTAGATTCCTTGGGAGGATTATTATTTTCATAATTATGGTAAATAGAAAGTTAGTTTTAGAAACCATTCATTCGATAAACAAGATATCTTAAAAAGTTTTGAATATGATATGCATACCTTTTCCTAGACTAGGATTAGCATGAAAGTAAAATGTTTTCCCATTTTGGGAATAAGTGAATCTCCCACTTTTTGAAAAACTTGCAGCCCGCCCCCAATAGTAGATGCCAGAGTATAATCAAAGCCTCATCGTCTGCATATCTCTTTGCAATCACTCAAACCAAGGCTTGCATTGGAGGACAAATTCCAATCAACTATGGTTCCGTTTGTACTATTAAAGCTATCACTTGCTCTGCAATTGAAAGGAATTTTAGCAGCACACCCCTCATAGATAAATTTTCTCCATGTTCTTGATCTTCACAAACTCCTATCGGATCTCTCGAGCCACCAATAGCCCCAGAAAATATATAAATTTGGCTAGCATCACTTAACTGAATAAAAAAGTATGGATTGCAGTCGTTCTAGGAAAAGTAGCGATCTTTCTCAATTAAAAAATGAGAACAAGTAATAATAAAGTTGTTTGAAAATCTAATGAAACTGAAATTCTTCCAATTTCATATACTACTACACCAATAAGGGATCCCCTTTTGCATACCTGTGAGTTTCTGACGGTTTGGGGGTCCCTCATGTAAAGTGGGATTTTTTTTTGTCTTCACAGACGGGCTTGAATTGTTTGGGGTGTTTCGCAGCTTGGAAAAATGACTTCAATGAAATTGCATTTCTAGAAATTGTGATTTATACATGAGTCTGCAAAAACGCAGTTTGAGAAGTCGATATTGGCCCACTAGGTTAAAGTCTCGGTTAAAAAAATCATCTTATTGCCATGCAGATGAGCGGGAGTCCATGCAGGCTGAAGTCACAGTTTGAAAAGATGACTTTGTAGCAACCCATCTGGCAACTAGAAAAGTCTCCTTTTCGAAAGACGAGATTATCAAATCCATGCAACATTCCCGGGATTCTTCACCCTCCACAAGCAAAACACCATTTAAACCCTTTACCCTTTTGCATTTTTTTTGTTCACCATTCATCTGTGCGACCTTCCTTGAGTTTTAATTTCTCTTTTTTTAGTACTCTTTTCCAATTTTTACACAATTGACATATTGTGCATTTTTTTGTTACATTTTTCAGTTGAAGAATAATACTGTTATAAAGTTTAAATTGACAAAAAAAAAAAAAAGATTCTACATAATCTATTTTGAAGATTTGCTCTTTATTTGAAATAAAATTGTAAAATAAACTACAAAAAATATACTAAATACAAATACATCTACTATAACAAAAATTAAAAATAAAAATATTCAATTTGCTCCATCATGTTTAGGGAAAATTATAGTTTGAACCCCAAATAATTTTTTTTCAGCCGTTATGGTCCTTTGTCATCTTAGTGTCATTTGTTTTGGTCCAAACTATTATTCTCAAGCAAGTCACAGTGAGGAACTAGTCGTATGACCAATTTTAGAGGGCAAGAATGTTAATTGTTGCATTCAAATTTCAAGTTAATTTGAATTTTGATTGATTTTGGAATATAAGGTAATTTAGATTTGGATATTTTGGGTTAATTTGGTCTGTCTGTTTATTCCAGAGCAATCATTTTTTTCTTTTCTTTTTTATTATTGTGGTTGGATTTTGAGTGGGAAGGTAGAATTGACATTTTTTTCCCTTTTAAAATGGTCACATGTAGGTTACTTGACTAGTTCTGCCCTATGACTTACCAGATAATGGCAGTCTGGACCAAAATGGTTGACCATAATATGACGAGAGACCATAATGACTAAAAAAAAGAAAAAAACATTTGGAATCAAACTATAATTTTGCCTAAACATGTGGGACCAAATGGGTTAAAAACCCTTTTTAAAATTATATATTTTACTTAAATATTATACATGTAACTTGTGGTAGGTTAGGGTTCTCTCAAATAACTTGATTTGAAGAAAAAAAAAAAAACAGAATTGAGAATTGAGAATTTATTTTTAAATTGGATGTTTTACTTAAATATTATACATTGTTAATAATTGTATTAACTAGTAGGCGAATCCCAACTTCTCAAACTACCTTTTTGCAGACTCATGTCCATCATGATTTCCCGAAATGTAATTTCAATGAATTCGTTTTTCCAAGCTGCAAAACCCCCCACCCCCCCTAAACAATTCAAGCCCATTTGCAAAAACTACAAAATTCCTCTTTGCATGAGGGACCCTCAAATTGTCGAAAACTCCATACCTACAAGTTGTTCTCGCTTTACATAACTACAAGTTGTATCGCGTTGTTGGGATCAAGGCCTAAAGCAGACAAACCCAAAGATAGTTTACCTTGTACAATCATAGAACTGAGTTGTTGTTGTCGTGATTGGCTTGTGTTCAAGTTGAAGAATCTCAGTTTCATTCCTAGGAACCATGTATTTCCCAAGTAATCAAAGCTCTACCAGAGAGTTTTGCTTCCAACTCTCAAAACTAAGTTCCCCTTATCAACGAAGCCTTAAAGTAGGTTGACGAAGAACAAAATAGTGAGCATAGTTGTGATCACACCCCTTCTAACTTGGACTTATTTTCTTTATTGTAATCTTGTAGAATGGACGAAATTACCCAAAAAAAGTCTCGAGTTAATAGTTGGGTGTAAAAAAATTTTGCGGAAGGTATCATTTTGGTTGCTCGTAAAAATTTTGGGTACTCAATTGTAATTAAAAATATTATAGGTATTAATTGTAACTTTGGCCAAAACTTCAGGTATTATGAAGGTCATTTTCTCTTTTTCTTTATTTGCTTCTTACAAAATGGAAGAAATTACCCTATAAAAAGTGTTGAGTTAACGGATGGCGTTTAAGAATTGGATGATTGGTACCATTTGGTCGGCTGTAAAAATTTTGGATCTTCACTTGTATGGACAAAAAACTTTATTATTAAGAGTAACTTTAACCTAAAATTGAGGTATAAAAAATATTATTTTCCCCTTTATTGTTTATTTTCCAACTTTTCTACTATAATATGCCAACTTAACATCTCACAAATTAGAAATTTTGATTTAATCCTTATTTATAAAAATAGTTCACAAACTTAACTAATTTTCTCTATACCACCACCGTCCAAAATGATGACACCCTCTTCCACTTTGTGTCCATCCCTATTCTAGCCATAGATTTTTTATTTTTTGGTAAAACGTGATAGAAGCACCTGAATAGCTGAACTTTCCCAATTTTTGGTTTAGATACTTGGACCTTCATTTTTTTTTGGTAAATCTAGACACTCAAGCTTTAAAAAAACTATCGAATGTTGCAGTTTTGTCCAATTTGGGTCTTAGGAGTTGATGGAATCTAGTTAAATCCACTTAAGTTGACCTTTTTCGAGGGCAAGTGTGGAAGAAAAGAATTCCCCAAACTTCATCTTCTTCCTTGAGTCAAAACCTACCCCCATCTCAACTCAATACTGTTGGAACTACCTTACTAGCTATCACCAATGGATACCCTTTGTCCCTCCTTACCAGTGGGTGGGTTCCAACCACTCCTCCACCTCTTTTCGCCGACCACCACATAGTCTCTCCTCGCTCTTCTTTCTCTATCTCTTTTCAACATGTTCAACACCACCTCCATTCGATTTTGCATACACCTCTCAAATTGGGCTGATTCTTGGTCAGATTTGTTCTGATCTTTGTTTCCTCCACCCCACCTTGTACGCGGCCTCCATCACCATTCCCATCAAACTAGTAGCAATTCGCCATTTCAAACCCAGCAGCCCAAATCCTCTAGATTGTCATTGCCGAACTTCTTTTTTCTTTGGACCCTTATTGCTATTTCTTTTTCTCTCTTCTCCTATCCACTTTTATTGGTAGCGTTTCTTATCTCCTTTTCAACCTTGTCTCTCATAGCAGGTTAGATCTGACCAGATCTGGCCTTTTTGCTAGCACCTCCTGTCAAACCCAACCGTTAACACCAAACCCAGATCTGGTTCCATCTTCCATAATCTACCATGTCACTGCTCTGTCCTCTTTCCTCTGTAGCATGGCTAAACCCTTATGTCGGTAGATTTGGGTAGCAATGAAAGGAAGGGTGCCAAAATGCAAGCCAAGTGGCAAGAGGGGCGCTAAACCCCTATGTTGATAAATTTGGGCAACAATGAAGGAACGGGGCCAAAATGCAAGTTAAGTGGCAAGAGCGGAGCTAAACCCCTCTGTTGGTAGATTTGGGCAGCAATGAAATTCAAGGGGCCAAAATGCAAGTCAAGTGGCAAGAGACGGCTGGGGTTTTGGCTTAAGGAAGAAAATGAAATTTGGGGAACTATTTTCTTCCACATTTACAATAAAAAAGGGTCAAATTCTGTGCTTTTGATTGGATTCTGTCAGTTGTTTAAGCCCACGACTGATGGGAGTGCCAAATTCGATAGTTTATTAAAGTTTGAGTGTCTAAAATTACCAAAAAGAGTTCGAGTGTCTAAATCAAAAAATGAAAAAGTTCAGGTGTTTCTGGTAGATTGACACTTTTTTACCTTTTTTGGCTATTGGCAATCTATAGATGATCTTTTTTCACTTCTTGTTACAAATCAGATCAAACTTTAGAGCTGAGTTAAATTGAGTGCATTCAGACTTAAATCTAAGAGAGTGAAGAAGCAGGGGGCAATCCTCCTAAGTGGCCAGTTGTAATCTCGTTGTGATTGTCAATTGTCCAGCTGAAAAGGGCACATATAGTATGAACTTAGGCGAATCCTCCTCGTAGAATATCAATTATATACAAAACAATCTCGGGGACCCTTTTTTTCATTTTTTCTAAGGATTCACCAACATCAGAACCAAATTCACCTAAATCAATAGAGATCTTAAGGTAATTAAGGATTGGAGTGTGAAGAGTAGTCAAGAAATGCAGAGATGGACCCGGACTCAAGTGACTGGATTGGTCTTAAGAAAGTTTTATTCATTTATTTTTTATTTATGTGATTGGAAAATTTTACCCTTAATATTTTTGCATGTGTTGAGAGAATGACCGGAATGTGGTGGTTTGGACTATTTTGACCACTCATAAAATTGATGATGGATCAAATCAGCTAAAAATAAACAACGAAGACCTAATAATATTTTGTCCAAAATATGAGAGACCACTTTGGCTAAAAATACCAAAGAAACATATGAATTGAAAAGTGATACAGACCAAATAAAATTCAAACCAAATTCAAGAAAGTCCATTGCATGATCATGAAGCTCGTACACATGCATTTTATGTCTACATTAAAACACAAAAGTGAAATATCAAATCACAAGTTTTAAGTCTCAAACTTCCAATTAAAATCTATTCTCTAAAATAACAAATCAATAGTTAACAATAGAACACTAAATGAACATCAATAATGTTTGTACAATATGTCACATGTTTTCATGCAAGATATGTTTTTTCTTAAAATTTTTTTTTAAAATTGTGGTTAATTTAACAAATTCATTCATTCTTAAAATCTCATGAAACTCAATTTTCAAAAATTGGTGGTTAATTTTTAAGATTAATTTTTAATTGGTAAATAAATTAATTAGTTTTGAAAAATAGTAAATCAACCCAACTCATTGCACAACTATCAATAACAAATGAGTTTTAAGATTCAACTTGAAGGGATAGTTACTCAAGTCAAGTGAACTACTAAATTAATAAAACTTAGATTAGAGGATAAAACAAACGAATTGATTATATTGAATGAACAAATCAACAAAAACAACATCAACTTCCTTCTTGGAGCTTTGCACATATAGAGAAAAAATATTTCAATTTTCAATTAAGTATGAAGAACCGTATCTGAAATTATTGGTTCGAACCTGGGGGTAAGTGTTTGAATTTTGATTCTGAATTTGAGAATTATTCGAGATTTGAGAGAATAGGGGTTTGCCAAAGAAGACACCTATTATTTAACTTACAAATTGAAATTTTACATAAAAATATAGGTTGAGCAAGTTGGGCATTTGCATTGGTAAATTTCAAATATATGGGAATGATTGACTGAGTGAACTCTGATGAGTCTACGTAGTTTATCAAGTTCATTGAGTTAACTCTAGAGTATGTCGAGTTTACACTATTTGAGTTTATAGTCCAACTCATTTATATAACAACCATGCAAATATTCAACCAAACAAAAGATGCAATTCAACATTTGGAAAAGAAAATGAAGTAATTTTTTACCTAGTAAGGATTTTTTTTTTTTAAAAAAATCTTAATTAGGAACTTCAAATTGAAAATTCATAGATTTCTTCTCCAATATTGATAAGTCACTAATTACTTTATGATAGGAGTTTCCTTTCATTGTTACATTGAGGTTGATTCTTAATTTTTTTGGAAGGCATAATCCTCATTTGTTAGTGTTTTACTATCCTCATTTGTCCCCAACAAATAAGCCCACTTAATTTTTTTTTCTTATAAGGTAGGTTCTATTTTAGAATGTAGTAGCTCTGTAGAGTTTGTTAGTTGATGTGCAACTAGAAAGGAACAATATAAAACTAATGTTGGATTGAATTATCAAAGGCAGGAAATCAATTAAGAAAGAGTATTCACATAGTAAATCCTCATGTCATTTTCTGTTTATTTCATGACGTGACATGGTATAAAGTTTCACCTTTTTTCTTAAAAAAAATAATAATGATGTGCTTAAGAGAAAAAATTCAATGAAGAAAGCAAAAGAAAAAAAATTTGATACTACCATTTTAGAATTTTAGGATTTAATATTTGTTTTTAAAATTTAATTTTTTATATATTTTTAGTTTTGCATCGAATAGAAGAAATCCATGTATCAAGTGAAAAAGATGATGAATTACAACAATAATTTAAATTTCAAAAGAAAGTCATCTCCAATAAGAAAGTTTGAACTCAAACTATCTATAAGCACTATAGTGGAAAAGCATCAATTGGAAATTAAATCTAATTGCAACAAAAGTCGCTGCCTAGTTGTTTTTTTTATTAATATTCAAATAGTCCAATGGATTTGAAAATAAGGGGAAAACTATGCATTTTATAAATTAATAAACTTTTCTCATAGTTTCTAGCAATAAAATAAAATGAAATAAACTTTTCTCAAAAGAAGACAAAAACTATTATTACAAGAGTATCCATAATTATACCTACAGATATATTTGAAACTATTGATCCAAGAAAAATACATTTCAAAGTTGATCTAGCAACCTTTTTAACCATTCTTCATCATCGTCATCTTTGGTCATATTAGTAACCCCTAAATCATCAAAAAATGGAAGAGAATCATCACTAATTATAGAAGGAACGACATGTTTTAGAACACCAATATTCGTCGATTCCACTATTTTTGAATCAAAAGTGGCCATTTGGTTTATGCCATTTGTTGCCCTCGTTGAATCACCCATTTGACTTGCCCCTATGGTTGAAATTGGCATTTGATTTGAGCTACTTGTAGCCATAGTCAAAACAACAATTTCATTTGAGCTTCTTGCCCCCATGGTTGAATTGAACATTTGATTTGAGGTATTTGGTACTATAGTCGGAAAAAGCACTTGATTTGAGCTCCATGGCCCCATTGTTGGAATGTCCATTGGATTTCTCATAGAAATTCCATTGACAAAGACATTCCCTTGGATGGTCGATGGACCTGCATGAGATTGTCAGGAAGCACCAAATAAGTTAGTAAATGGTAAACAAAGATTTCCTCTTGGTTCCTTTGTGGCATTGTTAATGATAAAGAAGAAAATGCACCTCCAATAGAAATTCCATCAATAGTTGAAAGAAGCACTTGATTTGAGATACATGGACCCATTATTGGAATGCCAATTGGATTTGTCATAGAAGTTCCATTGACAAAGACATTCCTTTGGATGATTAATGGATTTGCACGAGATTGTCAGGAAACACCAAATAAGTTAGTAAATGGCAAATGAAGATTTTCGTTTTGGATCCTTTGTGGCATAGTTAATGATAAAGAAGAAAATGCATCTCCAATAGAAATTCCACCAATAGTCGAAACAAGCACTTGATTTGAGCTACATGGCCCTGTTGTTGGAATATCAATTAGATTTGTCATAAAAGTTCCATTGACCAAAGATAAATGGCAAACAAAGATGGGAAGCAAAGATTTTCCCTTTCGATCCTTTGTGGCATAGTTGATGATGAAAAAGAAAATGCACCACTAATAGAAATCCCACCATTGGGATTTAATGCAAAAGTTTCATTTTGAGAAACACCGAAGTTTGCATTTGTGTTATAGCAATCCTAGATTTAAGTGAAACCAATACTTGTTTTCATATTCATGATCTTTTTGAATAAAACTTAGGCATTCTCCTTTTCTAGTTGCAAAGATTTTACAATATTGAAAAGCACTTCATTCAAATTTTCTGAAACAATATTATTATGGAATTCTCTCATTGAATTCCGATGAAGTTTAAAACCATTACCTGGATACCTGTTCCTTACAGAATGGACATCAGACAAGACAAAAGGGAAAGGGTTTCCCCCTGGGGTGAGACCAATCAGGACCATCTGGGCTCTGGTAAGGGTGCTCCACTCAGAGGCATATTTGTAAATAGTTGAATGACGCCCAGAAGAAGAAACATTCAAATGAGCTTTGCTAGCCATTCTCATCAATTTGATCTTTTGATGACCATTACCCGATCTTGGTAGTCTTGCCATTTCTTAACCTAGAATTGAGAAACAAATATAAAAGAAGGCAAAAGATTTGAAGAAATAAGAAAATAAGATTGTTCTGGACGAGGATGGGAATTTGATGTCTTTGTTTGAAGATGTGTGGCTATTTATACAAGCCAAAAAACTTATTGTGGACCGAATCAAATAATATTTTGTTGGCTCATGGGATTATTTTCCTTTTGGAGCAATATGTGAAATGTACATTATAATTGCAATGTGTTAATTCTACTAAAACGTGGAGACATAGTTTCTACGTGGCAAAATGGATTTGCAAATGAGTCAATTTAGTTATTTAACTTTCCAAAATTTTGAAATTTAACCACTATACAATGGTCCAACTGCAACATCCTACCTCACCCCACCTATCCCCAAATGGGGTATCGGGTCTTGGAATGGGGATTGGGTCACCCCACCGAAGCGATGGGATAAGGCGGCTGCTGAGAGGGGCTAATCATTGAAATATAATAAACAAAACAATATGGAAACTTATTTTGGATATATATGAGTCTCAAACATGAGATTCAACATGAAGTCTTCTTACTTAATTACACATCTTAAACTAAAAAAGTACATAATACATCCGAAACTATTTACAATTTCAAAATAATCAAAATCCGAATGCTTTTCATCGATTGATGAAAAACTTGCAGAGTACACACCAGAATTGGATATATATCCTAGCTTAGGATTTCATAGTTCCTTTCCAAAATCTTTAAAGAAAGGAAAAAAAATTTATTTAATGAGCCAAATCTCAATGAGAAATTCTTGCTATGAGGAAGGAAATATTTAAGAACTCAATCTTTCTGTACTTTAAACATTCATTTAAATCATACAAACAAATCTATAAAGGAATAATCATCCTTGTATCTCCATTCGCATGATCATGACTTTCATCCCACTCCTAAACATATCAAGAGACAATTTTCCCTAGGTACTATCAAGTCACACAGTGAAACCCTATATCATGTTAAACCTAGTAACGTGTCTTGACTAGTTGAAATTTTAGTTAACAGGGTCCATACCTAAGGTCATCTGCCCAATGCTTTCTCTTCCCTTGTAGGTTTCTCATCACTAACTCACGACACAGTATACAATCTTATTATCTAGGTTGTTTCTTCATTATAGAAGATACTAGGATTCTTAGAAGATTACCATATCTATTTAGTTATCCTCATTTATACCTATTAGATTCCATTTTAGTGTCATTCCAGGCATCCGATAAGTAAATATAGCTCATTGTAAGCTTCAAACTTTTCACAAAGCAAATGGGCCCTATTCTCGAGTTCTTGTTTTCCTTGAGAATCATATGTGAAAGTGGGATGCTTTTTAAAGGTATGGATTTAGAAATCCAATACTTTTCCTTTGTAGTTACATTGCAAGGAGAATAGGATATTTGTGAAAAAATAATCAAGTTTAGTACTTGGGTTTCTAAATCCTTGAATTTAAAGTTAGGGTTTGTAAAATTTAATTTAGGATATAAACTTAGTGAACTTTTCATTTGCTATAAATGGGATTAATTTTATTAAAATTTTAGAATAAAATGCGGCCTACTAGTATATTCAATATAATTTGGAAGTTTACTTCAAAGTCTACATTTACAAATCAAAGTATATACATTTTCCCTAGTAATTCTTTTCTAGGGGATAAGATCCGCAAATCAAATTTATTCCATCAAAACCTTTAATTTTAATCTTTGATAGTTTAGGACTTGCATGAACTAGTCCATGATTTATAAAGGTTTATATAAATAGAAGAGTTTTCATAATTTGGAGTTAAACGTAAGTTGAATCAAAATATAAGTATTCTAGAAAATTTGGCAGTTTAGTACAAATGAGTCATTACTCAAAATTAGTAGCAAAATTGGAATTATATCATTCAATTTATAATTCAAGTATGTTTTGGGATCGAAAGGACTATCTCAAACCATAGTAATGATATGAAGTCCATACTTAATCACAAAGGTAAACTATTCAAAACAAAATTATCATCATGACATTTTAACAATTCAAGGAAATTTGGTACAAAATTCATTATGTAAAATAAATTTGAGTAAGTGAAGATTTCAACATATAATCAAACAAGCATGACATGAAAAACTCTTTTGGCCTCAACCTTAACTCCAATTTGGTACCACCCTTCCTCTAATGTCTCCCAAAATTTCATTTCAAGCATCCAAAAATCAAGTCAAGATCAATCTCCCACACCTATATATGAAAAACCAAAACTTTCTTGCATACAAGAAAAATTATTCCTTTAAAAACTTTAACAAGAATTCCTCACACGAAATGGAGACTTGATTGGATCCTAAGCTTGATAAGTTCTTTAATTTGAATCCTTGAATCAACTTGAAGTCTTCCCCCTTGATTTCTTCTTTATTTATTTTTATTTTTTTTGTTTCTCTGTGTTTTTATCCCTACTTCCTCTGTCTTCTCTCTCTCTCATTTGTGTTCTGCTTTCTCCTATGTTTTGAACTTCTTCGTCCCTTCTTTTGGTCTCTATTTAGACATGAAATGGTTTGAAAAGATGAGTCATTTAAAGGGAATTAGGTGGTGAAAGGGGGGTGGGGTTAGTGGCTTTTTGGTGGATGTGGTATTGCATGGTGGTGCCAAGTTGCACCACCTGGTTTTATTTGCTTCTCCTT
>JAOXNR010000029.1:1125768-1170474 GCA_028571225.1 Parsonsia alboflavescens
CATTTATCCTCTCGATGATTTGGAAGGGACCATCTCCTCTTTGATCAAGTTTAGTCCTTCTAGCTTGTGGAAATCTTGCTTTCTTTAGGTGAATCCACACCCATTCTCCAGTTCAAATCTCATAGGCCTTCTATCTTTGTTATGTTGCTTGGCATAGCATAGGTTTTTGCAATTGAATGTTCTCCTTTGCTTGTTTATGCAATTGCTTCACCAAATTCACTTTCCACTTGCCATCTAGACTATGTACTTCACTCAAAGGTAAAGGGGTTAAATCTAGAGGAGTTAAAGGATCAAAACCATACACCAATTCAAACAGAGAAAAGTGAGTACAAGAATGCACAAATCTATTATAAGCAAATTCAATGAATGGTAAACAATTTTCCCAAGACTGCAAATTCCTTTTGATGATGGCCCTAAGCGTAGTACCCAAGGTCCTATTAACGACTTCCGGTTGACCATCCGTTTGAGGGTGACAAGTAGTAGAAAACAACAATTTTGTTCCCACTTTCCCCCAAAGGACTCTCCAAAAGAAACTTAAAAACTTTGTATCCCTATCACTCACAATGGTTTTTGGGATGCCATGCAATCTAACAATTTCTTTAAAGAATAAGTTAGCCACATTGTGAGCATCGTCTATTTTAGAGCATGCAATGAAGTGAGCTATCTTAGAAAATCTATCAACTACCACAAGAATTGAATCTTTACCCCTCCTAGTCCTAGGCAACCCAAGCACAAAATCCATAGATATATCTTCCCAAGGAGCATTAGGTATAGGCAAAGGCATATATAGACCATGTGGTTCAAGAGTAGATTTAGCCATCTTACAAACAATGTAATTTTCAGACACATTCACTACATCTCTTTTCATATGAGGCCAATAAAAGTGTTCGTGCAATATGCCCAAAGTTTTAGAGATGCCAAAATGTCCCATTAGGTCTCCTCCATGACTCTCAATGACAAACAATTTCCTCAAGGAACACTTAAGCACACAAAACTTATCTTCTCTAAACGAATAGCCATTTTGCAAATAAAACTTATCATGCACACTTTTCTCACAAGCAATAAACATATCTTTGAAATCATCATCATCAATACAATTCCTTAATTATCTCAAAACCAAGCAAATTAGCACCAAGGGTAGAAATCAAGGTATACCTCCGAGAGGGTGCATCCGCCACGATATTTTCTTTCCCTTGCTTGTACTTGATCACATAGGGGAACATCTCTATGAACTCTACCCATTTCAGATGTCTTTTGCTCAACTTGGTTTTTCCCTTCAAGTGTTTAAGGGATTCATGATCGATGTGAATCACGAACTCCCTTGGTCATAGATAATGTTGCCAATTTCGTAATGACCTAACCAAAGCAAAGAGTTCTTTGTCATAAGTGGAGTAATTCAAAGTAGCACCATTAAGGTTCTCACTACGGTATGCTATTGGTGTACCCTCTTGCATTAAAACTGCTCCCATCCCCACTCTCGATGCATCACATTAGATTTCAAACACTTTAGAGAAATCAAGTAAAGAAAGAATGGGGGCACATGCAAGTTTAGCCTTAAGCAATTGAAAAGCTTATTCTTGTTCTCTCTCCCACCTAAACTTAGCTTTTAGCTTGATTACCTCAGTTAATGGGGCTGCTATTGTGCTAAAATGAGGAACAAACCTTCTATAAAATGATGCCAACCCATGGAAACTCCTTACCTCACTTACACTTTTAGCAGTTGGCCATTCTTTTATAACTTTCACCTTCACTTCATCAACATGTACACCATTAGATGAAACAATATATCCAAGAAATGTAACATTGTTTAAACAGAAGGAACATTTAATCAAATTGGCATACAAATGTTCTTTCCCAAGAACATCAAACACATATTTCAAATGATCAAGATGCTTATCCACATTTTTTCTATAGACAATTATATCATCAAAGTATACCACAACAAATTTACCAATGCAATCCCTAAGAACATGGTTTATTAATGTCATAAAAGTGCTAGGTGCATTGGTGAGACTAAAGGGCATAACAAGCCATTCATATAAGTCATGCTTAGCCTTAAATGAGGTTTTCCATTCATCACCTCGTTTCATTCTAATTTGATGATAACAAATTTTTAAATCTATCTTTGAAAAACATGTACTACCACTCTCCAACATATCATCTAGCCCAGGGATAGGCAAGAGATATGTTACCGTTATCTTGATACCAAACCTAAGGGAGATGGTGCTACCACAGTGCCAAAAGCTCAAGCTGATAGCAAAGGCACAACCCAGTTCAGACACAGGCTAGCTTACTTCTGATGGCATTTAAGGGCCACCTAGTGGGACCTGAATCACAACACCCAGACCCCATCTTCACACGCTCACATGACCCTGCACATATCATTCCTTCCCTGTTAGGGAAGGTTCGTCCTTGAACCTATGCAATTTGGTGGAAAATGTAACCAGTGCCCTTTGGGTGTTATTCGAACCAGTGACCTAGGATCTAATACCAAACCTAAGGGAGAGAGTGCTAACACTGTGCCAAAATCTAAAGCTGATAGTAGAGGCATAACCCAATCCTCTTCATCCCAATTCAGACACGAGCCAGCCTACTTCCAATGACATTTAAAGGTCACCTGGTGGGACCCGAATGACAACACCCTACACAACCCAACACCCCACATGCTTGCATGACCCAGGACATATCAAAGAGTCCTACCTATGACCGATATTAGAGAAACCCTCAGCAACGGGAGAAGTTAAGATCTAAGGGATATGATCAAATGAGTCACCATATCCTGAGGTCGGAGACAAGAGACTAGCCCTAAAAAGTAGGGAGATTGCTGAAAACTCTTCTTAGGGATAGGATACTCGCTTGATGAGACCCAATCGAAAAGAAACACAGCAACACTCGAGGGGTAGCCCTAACTCCACTAAGGAGAGCGACTCTCCCAGCCAATTAGGGGAGAAATGGGAACCAAGAGATACAGATAAGAGTGGATCTATCGGAGCCCTCGCCATTTGTCCACAGCAATAGAACTCCACGAATGCCACAAGGATTCAAAGCACCACAAGTGGAGGCGAAATATGAGCACAGGGGATCCATTAAAACACATTGATGAATATATGTCCTATATGGAGATGTTTGAGTACCCCAATCATGTCAGGTGCCAAGCCTTCCAGTCCACGCAAACCAGGAAGGCACAATCTTTGTTCAAGGGCATTCCAGAAGCAAGCATCTCACACTAGACTCAACTGAAGGAGCTATTCCTAAAAAATTATCAGAGCAACAAGAGATGTGAAAAGCACATCAAAGATTCATTCAACATCAAACAAAAGTTTGGTGAGAGCACGGAACCTACTACAATCCCTTCAATAACAAGGCAGTGGAGATCGAGCAAAAGAGCAATTCCATCTACATCACTACCTTCAAGCAAGGATTGCAAGGGGGATACATAGCCCTCAGGCTAGGAGAAGAGCCAGTAAAAGCCATAAATTAGCTACAATCACTCCCAGAAAAATTGATAAATTTTGAAGAAACGGTAGTCCAAAAGAATATTTCTAGTTTCGCCTTAGCTACTGAAAAAGACAATAAAGGGAGTCAAAAAAGCCCTTAGAGCTTGAAAAAAGATAGGAAGGACTATCACTCGAATGGAGGGTTCACAGACAAGAAGAGAAAGACCATTCCAAACCTAGTGACCACTCCTCTCACAACCTCACGAGTAGAAATACTGGTGGTCATGGAGAAGTAGGGTCTCTTTAAGCCACCAAGAGTTCTTAAAACTCCCATGGCCAAGAGAGACCTGACCAAATTTTACCACTACTAGAAGGATCATGGCCACCTCACGGAGGGTTGCTTCGACCTCAAACATGAGACTAAGAGGTTAGTAAAAGAGTGCGACTTGCAAGAGTTCCTCGCAAAGAACATGGATCCCACAAACCCACCTCTAGCAGCTCCACACAATCAGTGACCTCCGGTTGGCAAGATAAATGCCATAGCGAGAAGATCAAAGCGAGCTCAGGGGGAAAATTCAGAACCGCTAAGGATTTCCTGGTACGTAAGATTCTAGTTGACATCGGGAGTGCGTGAATGTCATATACAAAAATGCTTTTGATCACATAGGGATAGACAGGAGCTCGCTGATAATGTCAGATACCACTCTGGCAAGCTTCAATGGTAGCACGATCTACATGGATGGAATTCTAAGGGTATCAATTATAGTCTACGTTAGATGGTAGGGGAGTCACTGAGGTCATGGATTGATTGGTGGTCAATGCTCCCGAAACCTATAATGCAATCCTAGGGAGAAAGGGGGTCATAGACCTGAAAGTAGAGATTTCTTTTCTAAACTATTGCTTGAAGATCCAGGTCGAAGGAGCCTGGGTCATCCTCCAAGGAGATAAGCAGCTCACTGCAAAATGTTACCTCGTTGAAGGTAATAAAAAGAACTCAGCAGAGCTCAAGCAGGAAGATTTCATCGACCTCCGGAAAGAGAACGATGAATTCAGAATTCAAGCAACCAGCAGAGGAGAAAGGATCTTTCCCAATCTAGAATTCCCTGAGAAAAGGATAAAGATAGGCGAGCTTTTGAATTCCAAAATTAAAGGGAAGCTCGTTGATTCTCCACAAGAATACCTGAAGGTCTTCGCTTGGCTACCGATCGACCTCGAGGGGGTAGATCAGAAAATTGCATAGCACAAGGTTGGGCCCAAACCGGGGGGTCAAACCAGTGAAAGAAAAGAAAATGACCTTTGCTCCTGAGCAAAAACGATCATAGCCCAAGAAGTCCAAGCTCTTTTCAATGCTGGAATTTTAAAGATGGTAGTGTATCAAGAGTGGCTTTCCAATCCGGTGGTTGTGCCGAAAAAAGAAAGGACATTGATGATGTGCATATATTTCACCACACTAAACAAATACTACCCAAGAGATTCCTCCCCACTCTTGAGCATCAATCAGATGGTGGGCTCAATAGCCGTCTATCAATGGTTGTGTTTTCTAAGCGCCTATAAGGGGTACCACCAAATTCCAATGGCGATAGAGGACATGGAAATGACCTCGTTCATCACCGTCGTCAGCACCTATTGTTATACCAAAATGCCATTCGGCCTGAAAAATCCCAATCCAGAATTCCAACAAGTTATGCACAAGGTATTTAAAAACCATCTCGGGAGGAACATTTAGGTCTATGTAGATGACACTATGATCAAGTCCAAGACCTTTGAGGACTTCATTAAAGATATCAGGGAGATTATCCAGACATTAAAAGCTGCCCATATGAAGCTCAACCCAGAGAAGTGTACTTTTGGGGTCTCAGAAGGTAAATTCCTGGGCTTCATAATATCACAACGGGGCATTAATGCTAGCCTCGATAAAATAAAAGTGTTGTTAGACATGGAGCCTCTCGGAAACAATAAAGAGGTCCAAATTCTGACAAGAAAGATGGCGGCATTGGGGCTCTATATCAGCAAATGGCTAATAAAGGAGAAAAATTATACAACGTCATAAAAAAGCCAAAAGACTTTCAATGGACCGAAGATTGTCAAAAAGCTTTTGGCAGATTAAAAGACTTCTTAGGAAAGCCATCACAACTTGTCTATCTAAGGTCGAGAGAGGAAATTTTGATGTACTTAACCACAACAGACAAGGCGATCTGCTCGGTGTTGCTAGTAGAAAGCTCAGGTTTGCGATTTCCTAAGTATTATGCAAGTCGATTGCTCAGAGGTCCTGAAATTAGATATTCAGACCTCAAAAAAATTTTGTACTTCATTATTATTACCTTAAGGAAGCTAAAGCCATACTTTGAAGAGAACCCGATAAGAGTGTTAACCCATTTACCATTAAAACAAGCATTGACCATAGAGTCCATGTGTGGGGACATAAACCCTAGTCCATATCAGAATTATCCAACGACAAAGAAATTTCTAATATGGACAGGGGTAAATGCCCACACATGGACCTTGTGGCTCACTTTAAAGCATGTCTAAAGTTTTAATTGAAAAAGAAACTTATGATATGAACCTTGGTGCACACTCCACACATGGACCTTATGGCTCACATTGAGCCAAGTAATATAAATTGTCCAAAAGGTAAGAACCAAAAAAAAAAAAAAAACATTTTGATATTTTTTTCATTTACTTTGTTTGAAATGGACCACAGAGTCCATGTGTGGGGAAATAAACCCCTATCCATATAAGAATTTTCCAATGATAAAGAAATTTCTGATATGGACTCGGGTAAATGCCCACACATGGACCGTGTGGCTCACACTTAGGCATGTCTGAAAGTTCCATACGCAAGGAAATTTCTTAGATGGATCCAGGTGCATACCCCACACATGGACCGTTTGACTCACATTGAACCAAGTCATATAAATTGCCCAAAAGGTAGGAACCAAAAACAAAAAAAAACTTTGATATTGTTTCATCTACTTGGTTTGATATAGACCACAGAGTCCATGTGTCGAGACATAAACCCTAGTCCATATCTGAATTTTCCAATGAAAAAGAAAATTTCTAATATGAACAGAGATAAAAGCCCACAAATGGACCTTGTAGTTCACACTAGGGCACGTTTGGAGTTTTTATATGACAAGGAAATTTATGATATGGACCTGGATGCATACCCCACACATGAAGCTTCTGGCTCACATTGAGCCAAGTCATACAAATTGTCCAAAAAGTAGGAACCAAAAAAAAAAAAAAAAAACACTTCCTTTTTATTTCATTTACTTGGTTTGATATGGACCCCAGAGTCCATGTGTGGGGAAATAATCCCCAGTGCACATCATAATTTTCTGATAATGAAATTTCTAATATGGACAGGGGTAAAGGGCCACACATGGATCTCGTGCCTCACATTCAGGCATGTCTGAAGTTTCTATTGACAATGAAATTCTTATATGGATTTGAGTGCAGACCCCCACACATGGACCTTGTGGCTCACATTGAACCAAATCATATAAATTGTCTATAACATAGGAACAAAGGAAAAAAATACTTCGATTTTGTTTCATTTACTTTGTTTGATATGGACCACACAGTCCATGTGTGGCGACATAAGTACCAGTCCATATTAGAATTACCCGATGATCAAGAAATTTCTAATATGGACAGGGGTAAATGCCCAAACATGTACCTTGTGCCTCACATTGAGGCATGTCTGAAGTTTTAATTGACAAGGAAATTTATGATATGAACCCTGGTGCATACTCCACACATGGACCTTATGGCTCACATGTAGCCAAATCATATAAATTTTCCAAAACCTAGGAACAAAAAACAAAAAAGAAAACACTTCCATTTTGTTCCATTTAGTTGGTTTCATATAGACCACAAAGTCCATGTGTGGGGTCTTAAGCCCAAGTCCATATCAACATTTTCCAATGATAAAGAAATTTCTAATATGGGCAGGGGTAAATGACCACACATCGACCTTGTAGTTCACATTAAGGCATGTCAAAAGTTTCCATTGCCAAGGAAATTTTTTATATGGACCCTGGTGCATACCCCATGGACCTTGTGGCTCACATTGAGCCAAGTCATATAAATTGCCCAAAAGGTAGGAATCAAATATATAAAAGAAAAAAACACTTCAATTTTTTTTCATTTTATTTGATTTGATATGGACCATAGAGTCCATCTATGAGGACATAAACCCCAGTCCATATATGAATTTTCCAATGATAATGAAACTTTCTAATATAGACAGCTGTAAATGACCACACATGGACCTTGTGGCTCACATCCAAGCATGTCTGAAGTTTCCATTGACAATGAAATTTCTTCTATGGATTCGGGTGCATGGCCCTTGCGACTCACGTTGAACCAAGTCATATAAATTATCCAAAAGGCAGGAACAAAAAAAAAAGTAATAATACTTCGATTTTTTTTCATTTACTTACTTGATATGGATCACACAGTCCATATGTGGGGACATAAGCCAAGTCCATATTAGAATTTTCCAATCATAAAGAAATTTCTAATAGACAAGGGTAAATGCCTCCACATGTACCTTGTGGCTCACATTGAATCATGTCAGAAGTTTACATTGTCAACGATATTTTTGATATGGACCCGGGGGCATACCCACCTAAGGGGCTTGTGGTTCACATTGAGCAAAGTCATATAAATTGTCCAAAAGGTAGGAACCGAAAAAAAAAAAAGAAAAAAGAAAAAACACTCATTTTTTTCTTTTTTTCATTTAGTTGGTTATATATAGTAAACCAAGTGCATGCGAGAGGACAAACACCCCAATACATATAAGAATTTTGCTTTGATAAGGAAATTTTTAATATGGATAGGGATAAATCCCCACACATGGATCTTCTATCTCACATTCAGGCATGGCTGAAGTTTCCATTGACAATGAAATTTCTTATATGGATCAAGGTGCTTAGCCCACACATGGACCTTGTGGCTCACATTCAACCAAGTCATATAAATTGTCCAAATGGTAGCAACCAAACAAAAAAAAAAAGACACTTTTAACATTTTTTCATAAACTTGGTTTGACATAGCCGACAAAGTCCATGTATGGGGACATAAATCCCATTCCATATCTGAATTTTCCAATGATAAAGAAAATTTTTAATATGGACATAGGTCAATGCCCACACATGGACCTTGAGTTCACATTAAGGCACCTCTTAAGTTTCTATTAGCAAGGAAATTTCTTATATGGACCGGATGCATACCCCACACATGGAGGTCGTAGTTCACATTGAACTAAGTTATATAATTTGATAAAAAGGTAGGAACCAGAACCAAAAAAAAAACACTTCATTTTTTTTTCATTCCCTTGGTTTTATATAGACCACCGAGCACATGCATGGGTAAATAAACCCCAGTCCAACTCAAAATTTTCCTTCAGATGAGGAAATTTCTAATATGGACAGGAGTAAATGTCCATACATTTACCTTGTGGCTCACATTCTGCCATGTCTGAAATTTCCATTGACAATGAAATTTCTTATTTGGAACCGAGAGCTTAGCCCACACATGGACCATTGTGGCTCATATTGAACCCAGTCATATAAACTGTCCAAAACGTAAAAAAGGAAAATGAATACTTCGATTTTGTTTCATTTAATTGGTAAGATATGGACGACACAGTCCATATGTGGGGACATAAGCCCCAATCCATGTTAGAATTTTTCAACGATAAAGAAATTTCTAATATGGACAGGCCTTGTAGCTCACATTGAGTCATATCTAAAGTTTCCATTGACAATGTGACGCAGTCGGAAACCGAATTTGAAGATTCGTTCTTGTTCAAAAACTTGCAAAACAAGAAACGAAAATAAAACCTGATCCAATTTTCCTTCTAATCAAACATCAACGCAAGTAGTTAAAAGACGAAAATTAAAATCAAGCGAAAATGAATTTTCGAAGTAATCGAAAATCCTAAAGCCAAAAAGTGGCAACTTTAATTCATCAAAACTGTCTCCAGCTCTTAGGCATTCATCCTTATTTACAATAGTGGAAGTTCTGTGTTCCTAATCAGACTAGGAAATAGAATCCAAGTAAACTGCTAAAGCAAAATATTGTTTTCCTAATCAAACTAGGAAATAAAAAAAAATCAGGAAGAAAACAATAAAAAAATAAAACAAGTTTCTAAATAAAATTCTATCTAATTAAAGAAGTAAAATTATTAAACAATCTTGATCTTTCTCGTCTACTTGTACTGTGTCACAATGAAATTTCTTACATGGATCCAGGTGCTTAGGGCTCACATGGATCTTGTGGCTCATATCGAACCAAGTCATATAAATTGTCCAATTGGTAGGAATCAAAAAAAAAAAAACAAAACACTTTTGATATTGTTTCATAAACTTGGTTTGACATGGCCGACAAAGTCCATGTGTGGGGACATAAACCCCAGTTCATATATGAATTTTCCAATGATAATGAAAATTTCTAATATGGACAAAGGTAAATGCCCACACACGGACTTTAAGTTCACATTAAGGCACGTCTAAAGTTTCTATCAACAATGAAATTTCTGAAATGGACTCGGGTTCTTAGCCCGCACATGTACCTTATGGCTCACATTGAACCTAGTCATATAAATTGTCTAAACAGTAGGAACAAAAAAAAAATGAATACTTCGATTTATTTTCATTTATTTGGTTTGATATGGACCACACAATCCATGTGTGGGCATATAATGCCCAATCCATATCAGAATTTCCCAATGATAGAGAAACTTTTAATATGGACAGGCCTTGTGGCTCACATTGAGTCATGTCGAAGGTTTAATTGACAAGGAAATTTATGATATGAACCCTAGTGCATACTCCACACATGGACCTTACAGCTCATTGAGCCAAAACATATAAATTTTCCAAAACCTAGGAAACAAAAACAAAAGAAAAAAGCACTTTGATTTTGTTTCATTTACTTAGTTTCATATGGACCAAAAAGTCCATGTGTAGGGACTTAAGCCCAAGTCTATATCAAAATTTTCCAATGATAAAGAAATTTCTAATATGGACATGGGTAAATGCCAACACATGGACCTTATAGTTCACATTAAGGCATGTCAAAAGTTTCCATTGCCAAGGAAATTTCTGATACGGACCCAAGTGCATACCCTACACATGGACCTTGTGGCTCACATTGAACCAAGTCATATAAATTGTCCAAAGGTAGGAATCAAAAATCAAAAATAAAAAAACAGTTCAAATTTTTTTCACTTACTTGATTTGATATGGACCATAGAGTCCATGTATGAGGACATAAACCCCAATCCACATATGAATTTTCCAATGATAATGAAAAATTCTAATATGGACAAGGGTAAATGACCACACATGGACCTCGTGGCTCATGTTTAGGCATGTCTGAAGTTTCCATTGATAATCAAATTTCTTATATGGATCCGAGTGCATACCCCACACATGGCCCTTATGGCTCACGTGGAACCAAGTCATATAGATTGTCCAAAAGGTAGGAACCAAAAAAAAAAAAGGGGAAATAATACTTCGATTTTGATTCATTTACTTGGTTTGATATGGACCACACAGTCCATGTGTGGGGAAAAAAGCCCCAGTCCAAATCAAAATTTACCAATGATAAAGAAATTTATAATATGGACAGGGGTAAATGCCTACACATGTACCTTGTGGCTCAGATTGATGCATGTCAGAAGTTTACAATGACAACGATATTTCTGATATGGACTCGGGGGCGTACCCCACAGAAAGAGCTAGTGGCTAACATTGAGCCAAATCATATAAATTGTCCAAAAAGTAGGAATCCCTTATTTTATTTTTCATTTTCTTGGTTTCATATAGACCATCGGGCCCATGCGTGGGGACAGTCCATATCAAAATTTTGCTTTGATAAGGAAATTTCAAAAATGGATAGGGGTAAAGCTCCACACATAGATTTTGTATCTCACATTAAGGCATGGCCGAAGTTTCCATTGTCAATGAAATTTCATATATGGATTCGGGTGCTTAGCACATACATGGACCTTGTGGCTCACACTGAACCAAGCCATATAAATTGTCCAAATGGTAGGAACCAAAAAAAAAGACTTTTGATATTGTTTCATAAACTTGGTTTGACATGGTCGAGAAAGTCCATGTGTGGGGACATAAACCCCAGTCCATATCTGAATTTTCTAATGATAAAGAAAATTTCAAATATGGACAAAGGTAAATGCCCACACATGAACCTTGAGTTCACATTAAGGCACGTCTATAGTTTCTATTGATGAGGAATGTTCTGATATGGACCCGGGTGCATACCCCACACATGGATGTTGTGACTCACATTGATCAGAGTCATATAAATTAACCAAAAGGTAGGAACCAAAAAAAGAAAAAACACTTGGTTTATTTTTTTTCATTTACTTGGTTTTATATAAACCACCAAGCACATGCTTAGGGAAATAAACCCCAGTCCATATCAGAATTTTCCTTTGGATACGAAAATTTCTAATATGGACAGGGTTAGATGACCATGCATGGACCTTGTGGCTCACATTCGGACATGTCTGAAGTTTCCATTGACAATGAAATTTCTTACATGGATCTGGATGCTTAGCCACACATGGACCTTGTAGCTCACATTGAAACCAATCATATAAATTGTCCAAAAGGTATGAACAAAAAGAAAAAAAAGAATAATTCGATTTTGTTTCATTTACTTGGTTTGATATGGACCACACAGTCCATGTGGGGACATAAGCCCCAATCCATATTAGAATTTTCCAATGATAAAGAAACTTCTAAGATGGGCAGGCCTTGTGACCACGTTAAGTCATGTCTGAAGTTTTAATTGACAAAGAAATTTATGAAATGAACCCTAGTGCATACTCCACACATGGACCTTTTGGCTCACATTGAGACAAGTCATATAAATTGCCCAAAAGGTAGGAACCAAAAACTCAAAAAAACATACTTCGATTTTTTTTCTTTTACTTGGTTTGATATGGACCACAAAGTCCATGCGTAGGGACATAAGCCCAAGTCCATATCAAACTTTTACAATGATAAAGAAATTTCTAATATGGGCAGGGGTAAATGCCCACTCATGGACCCTGGAGCTCACATTAAGGCATGTGACGCATGTTAGAAGTTTCCATTGCCAAGGAAATTTCTAATATGGACTCGGGTACATACCCCCCACACATGGACCTTGAGGCTCACATTGAGCCAAGTCAAATAAATTGTACAAAAGGTGGGAACCAAAAAATAAAATAAAATAAAAGGCACTTCGATTTTTTTACATTTACTTGGTTGATATGGACCATAGAGTCCATGTGTGGGGACTTAAAACGCAGTCCATATCAGAATTTTCTAATGACAAAGAAAATTTCTAATATGGACAGGGGTATAAATGCCTACACATGGACCTTGTAGTTCACATTAATGCATGCTAAGCTTCCAATGACAAGGAAATTTCTGATTGGGGCCCCGTGTGCATACTCCACACATGGACTTTGTGACTCACATTGAGCCAAGTCATATAAATTGTCCTAAAAGTAGGAACAAAAAAAGAAAAAGAAAAAACACTTCATTTTTTTTTTCATTTACTTGGTTTTATATAGACCACCGAGCACGTGCGTGGGGACATAAACCCTAGTCCATATCAGAATCTTACGTTGATAACGAAATTTCTAATATGGATAGGGGTAAATGTTCATACATGGACCATGTGGCTCACATTCAACCACATCTGAAGATTCCATTGACAATGAAATTTCTTACATGGATCCTCGTGCTCAGCCCACACATGGACCTTGTGGCTCACATTGAACCAAGTCATATAAATTGTCCAAATGGGAGGAACCAAAAAAAGAAAAAAAACACTTTTGATATTATTTCATCAACTTGGTTTGACATGACCGACAAAGTCCATGCATGGGGATATAAACCAAAGTCCATATTTGAATTTTCCAATGATAAAGAAAATTTATAATATGGTCAAAGGTAAATGCCGACACATGGACCTTCAGCTCACATTAAGGCACCCCTAAAGTTTCTATTGACAAGGAAATTTCTTATATGGACCCAGGTGCGTACCTCACACATGGATGTTGTGGCTCACATTGAGCCAAGTCGAATAAATGACCAAAAAGTAGGAACTAAAAAAAAAACACTTCGCTTTTTTTTTTGTTTTTCTATTTACTTGGTTTTATATAGACCACCGAGCACAAGCGTGGGGAAATAAACCCCAATCCATATCAGAATTTTCTTTGGGATAAGGAAAAATTTCTAATATGGACACTGGTAGATGACCGTACATGGACCTTGTGGCTCACATTCAGCCATGTTTGAAGTTTCCATTGACAATGAAATTTCTTACATGGATCTGAGTGCTTAGGCCACACATGGACCTTGGGGCCCACATTAAACCCAGTCATATAAATCGTCCAAATGGTAAGAACAAGAAAAACTAAATAAATAAAAAGAATACTTCGATTTAGTTTCATTTACTTGGGTTGATATGGACCACACAGCCCATGTGTGGGGACATAAGCCCCAATCCATATCAGAATTTTCCAATGATAAAGAAACTTCTAATATGAACAGGCCTTGTGACTCCCATTGAGTCATATCTAAAGTTTTAAGTGACAAGGAAATTTATCATATAACCCTGATGCATACTCCACACATGGACCTTATGACTCACATCAAGCCAAGTCATATAAATTGTCCAAAAGGTAGGAACCGGAAAAAAAAAAAAAACACTTCGATTTTGTTTCATTTACTTGGTTTGATATGGACCTCACAGTCCATGTGTGGGGACTTCAGCCCCAATCCATAGTAAAATTTTCCAATGATAAAGAAATTTCTAATATGGAAAGGGGTAAATGCCCAAACATGGACCTTGTAGTTCACATTAAGGCATGTCAAAAGTTTCCATTGTCAAGGAAATTGCCGATACAAATCCGGTTGCATACCCCACACATGGACCTTGTGGCTCACATTGAGCCATGTCATATAAATGATCCAAAAGGTAGGAACCAAAAAAAAAAAAAAACATTGCATTTTTTTTTTATTTACTTGGTTTTATATAGACTACCGAGCATAGGCATGGGAAAATAAACCCCAGTCCATATCAGAATTTTCTTTTGGATAAGGAAATTTCTAATATGGACAGGGATAGATGTCTATACATGGACCTTGTGGCTCATATTCAACCATGTCTGAAGTTTCTAACACAATGAAATTTCTTATATGGATCCAAGTGCTTAGCCCACACATGGACGGTGTGGCTTACATTGAACCAATTGTCCACACATGGACCATATGGCTCACATTGAACCATGTCATATAAATAGTCCAAAAGGGTGAACTAAAAACCAAAATAAATAAATAAATAAACACTTTGATTTTGTTTTATTTACTTGGTTTGATATGAACCCCACAGTCTATGTGTGGGGACTTAAGCCCAGTCCATATCAAAATTTTCCAATGATAAAGAAATTTCTAATATGGATAGGGATAAATGCCTAGACATGGACTTCGTAGTTCACATTAAGGCATGTCAAAAGTTTCCATTGTGAAGCAAATTTCTGATACAGAGCCGGCTACATACCCCACACATGGACCTTGTGGCTCACATTGAGCCAAGTCATATAAATTGTCCAAACGGTAGGAACCAAATAAAAAGAAAACACTTAGAATTTTTTTTTTTCATTTACATGGTATGATATGGACCATAGAGTCTGAGTGTGGGGACATAAACCCCAATCCATATCAAAATTTTCCAATGATAAAGAAAATTTCTAATATGGAGAGGGCTAAATGCTCACACGTGGACCTTGTAGTTTACATTAAGGCATGTCTGAAGTTTCCATTTACAAAGAAATTTCTAATATGGACACGAGTGCAAAGCCCACACATGGAGCTTGTAAGTCACATTGACCCAAGTCATATAAATTGTTCAAAACGTAGGAACCAAAAAATAAATAAATAAATACTTCTTTTTTGTTTCATTTACTTGGTTTGATATTTATCACACAGTCCATGTGTGGAGACATAAGCCCCTGTCCATATTAGAATTTTTCAATGATAAAGAAATTTCTAATATGGACAGGGGTAAATGCCCAAGCATGTATCTTGTGGCTCACATTGAAGCATGTCTAAATTTTTAATTGACAAGGAAATTTATGATATGAACCCTGGTGCATACTTTACACATGGACGTTATGGCTCACATTGAGCCAAGTCATATAAATTACCCAATAGGTAGATACCAAAAAAAAAAAAAAAACTCTTCCATTTTGTTTCATTTACTTGGTTTGATTTGGACCATAAAATCTGTAGTGTGGGTACATAAGTCCAAGTCCATATCAAAATTTTACAATGATAAAGAAATTTCTAATATGGACAAGGGCAAATGCCCACACATGGACCTTGTAGTTCACATTAAGGCATGTCAAAAGTTTCCATTGCCAAGGAAATTATGGACTCAGGTACATAACCCACTCATGGACCTTGTGGCTTACATTGAGCCAAGTCATATAAATTGTCCAAAAGGTAGGAACTAAAAAAATATGCACTTCGATATTCTTTCAATTACTAGGTTTGATATGGACCATGGAGTCCATGTGTGGGGACTTAAACCGTAGTCCATATTTGAATTTTCCAATGGTAAAGAAAATTTCTAATATGGACAGGGGTAAATGCCTACACATGGACTTTGTAGTTCACATTATTGCATGTTTGAGTTTCCATTGACAACGAAATTTTTGATATGGACCCGGGTGCATACCCCACACGTGGACCTTGTGGCTCACATTGAGTCAAGTCATATAAATTGTCCAAAAAGTAGGAACCCAAACAAAAAAAGAAAAAACACTTATTCTTTTTTTTTTTTTTTCATTTACTTGGTTTTATATAGACCATTGAGCATATGCATGGGGACATAAACCCCAGTCCATATCAGAATTTGACGTTGACATGGAAATTTCTAATATGGACAGGGGTAAATGTCCATACATGGACCTTGTGGCTCACATTCAGCCATGTCTAAAATTTCCTTTGACAATGAAATTTCTTATATGAATCCGGGTGCTTAGCCCACACATAGACCTTGTGGGTCACATTGAACCCAATCATATAAATTGTCAAAAAGGTAGGAAGTAATATATATATGTATATATATATATATATATATTTATATATACACTTCAATTTTGTTTCATTTACTTAGTTTGATATGGGCACACAGTCCTTGTGTAAGGACATAAGCCCCAGTCTATATCAGAATTTTCCAATGGTAAAGAAATTTCTAATATGGACAAGGATAAATGCCTACACATGTACCTTGTGGCTCATATTAAGTCATGTCTGAAGTTTTAATTGACAAGGAAATTTATGATGTGAACCCTGGTGGATACTCAACACATGGACCTTGTGGCTCATATTAAGCCGAGTAATATAAATTGTCCAAAAGGTAGGAACCAAAATAAATAAATAAATAAACACTTCGATTTTGTTTCATTTACTTGGTTTGATATGGGCCACCCAGTCCATGTGTAGGGACTTAAGCCCTAGTCCATATCAAAATTTTCCAATGATGAAGAAATTTCTCATATGGAATGGGGTAAATGCCCAAACATGAACCTTATAGTTCACATTAAGGCTTGTCAAAAGTTTCTATTGTCACGGAAATTTCTGCTAGAGATCCGGATGCATACCCCACACATGGACCTTGTGGCTCACATTAAGCCAAGTGATATAAATTGTCCAAAAGGTAGGAACCTTGTAGAATCCATGTGTGGGAACATAAACCCCAGTCCATATCTAAATTTTACAATGATAAAGAAAATTTCTAATATGGATAGGGATAAATGCTCACACATGGACCTTGTAGTTCACATTAAGTTATGTCTGAAGTTTCCATTGACAAGAAAATTTCTAATATGGACCCGGGTGCAAACCCCACACATGGAGCTTGTGGGTCATATTAACCCAAGTCAGATAAATTGTTCAAAAGGTAGGGACCAAAAAAAATACCGAAAATAATAAAATACTTCGATTTTGTTTCATTTACTTGGTTTGATATTTATCACACAGTCCATGTGTGGCGACGTAAGACCAGTCCATATAAGAATTTTTCATTGATAAAGAAATTTCTAATATGGACCAGAGTAAATGCCCAAACATGTACCATGTAGCTCACATTGAGGCATGTCTAAAATTTTAATTGACAAGGAAATTTATGATATGAACCTTGGCGCATACTACACACATGGACCTTTTGGCTCACATTGAGCCAAGTCATACAAATTGCCTAAAGGTAGGAATCAAAAACAAAAAAAACAAAAAAACATTTCAATTTTGTTTCATTTACTTGGTTTGATATGGACCACAAAGTCTATGTATACATAAGCCCCAGTCCATATCAAAATTTTCCAATGATAAGGAAATTTCTAATATGGATAGGGGTAAATGCCCACGCATGAACCTTGTAGTTCACATTAAGGCATGTCAAAAGTTTCCATTGCCATGGAAATTTCTAATATATACTCTGGTGCATACCCCACACATAGACTTTGTGGCTCACACTGAGTTAAGTCATATAAATTGTCGGAAAAAATAAATTAAATTAAAAATAAAAGTTCTTTGATTTTTTTTTTCCATTTACTTGGTTTGATATGAACCATGGAGTCCAAGTATGGGGACATAAACCCCAGTCCACGTCTGAATTTTCCAATGATAAAGAAAATTTCTAATCTGGACAGGGGTAAATGCCTACACATGGACCTTGTAGTTTACATTAATGCATGTCTGAGTTTCCATTGACAAGCAAATTTCTGATAGGGACTCGGGTGCAAACCCCACACATGGACCTTGTGGCTCACATTGAGTCAAGTCATATAAATTTTCCAAAAGGTATTAACCAAAAGAAACGAAACACTTCGATTTTATTTTCATTTACTTGGTTTGATATGGACCACAGAGTCTGTGTGACATAAATCGCAGTCCATAATAGAAATTTCCTTGTTAGTGGAAACTTCAAAAAAGCCCTAATGTGAGCCACAAGGTCCATGTGTGGGCATTTACCCTGTCCATATTATAAATTTTTGGTTATGGTAAATGGGACATTACCCTAGTCGCATGTTGGGCTATTGACGTTGTGAAGGAAAGCCATTCGTGAGCCCAATATAATTTGTTGAAAAACGTGCTTACAATTCCATAACTATTAAGATATTATAACATTTTTCTTAGTTTTAACTTGAGATCTTCATCATTTAATGCCTCAAGACTTTTCTTCTTCCTGCAATTATTTGCATAGTGACCATATTTTCAATGAATATTACAATTACCTTTCAATTTAGGCAATTGTTTCTTATAGGTCCTATATTTACGAACCTTTTCCCTCTCTCCAGGAGGTTCTGCAATGAAGTAAATTACTTCAAACAAATTGCAGAGATGAGTCGGAAAATTTCTACTTTATCTCAAAGTCAAGAAGACTTGATTAAACTGATTGATCAAGTCCAAGATCCTTTAATAAAAATCGGTGGCCAACAAAACAAAGTGGTGGCCAAAAGTCAAATAGAAAAAAGTAAATATGGCCCACATGACCTAAAAAATATAAGGTAGGGTGGCCCACACATAATGGCCAAAAAAGAAAAAGGAAGAAAAGACAAAAGTATATGGCTGACATAATGGACTACAATGCCCTATCAAACTAGATGGAGATATTTCTCTTGCTACAGAAATCTTCTGCATCTTAGCTAGAGTTAATTTAACTCTAGGTCTTCAGTCTTCTTATTTCCCTTGTCCTTTGACACTTTGGACTGAAGATTTTGGATGATTTCATCCCAATAGTCTTTAAGACTCTTTTCTTCTTCCAATGGTTGGCTCTCCCCTAAAAGAATATCTTTATTAGAAGTTATAGACATCCTTTCTGATTTGTGGACATCCTCATCAAATACATGGGAGGATTGATTCTTCATATATTCCAAGCATTTGAGTTTCCTAAATTTGGATTTCCAATATTCATCCGCAATGTCACTTAAATGAGTGAGTCTAGCCAAAAATATATCCTTGTACCACAAAAGTCAGTCAAAGAATGACATTTAAGGTTCTGTAAAAGAGTTCTTACTCTTTAACCACTGTCAAATATTTGACCTATAAATTGATCTAATATTGTGCATATTAATGTATATACACAATCTTCAACCTCAAGATCTTGGGTCGAAGTACCCTCTTCGAGTTTGATCATTTTTCTATCATGTATTATTTCGTGCCTTTGAGATGGACTAAGAGTATTATCCCACCATTTTTTTAGAGTACCTATGAATCCACAAGTAATCATTTCTCTATCTGAATTTTTCTTCTATTTGCAAACAACAAAGTACATTAGCATCCTATGAAGGAGATAATGGATTGCTCCATCTGAGAATCCATCTAGGTGCAGAGAATTGATTCATGATAGCATTATCATTCTCTTCATACAAGATATCTGTAGGGGTTGGCCTTCTGTAATAATGATGGTACAACCCTCTTCTTGTATATTTAAGCTTGTTAATTTCAAGCTTATTTTTTTCAAGAAATTTAATTTATTTTCTTCTAATGAGTCTTCAAATGACTCTTCTGATGAGATATTCTCATCATTTTGCTGTTGATTTTCTAAGACACTAACCTTACGGTTTTTGAACTTGTCCTCAAGTGCCTTAATCAAACCATCTTCGGAAGAAGATGTTTTTTTCCATCTTGAACCCATTTACCTCTATTGGAGGTTTCATAATAGGCTCTTTTGAGGTATTAGGAGATTTTGACTCCTGAACCTTTGGGAGTTTTATTAAATAATCCTCAATGGATTCAATATGTGAACCCGAATGTTGAAGAAACATATTTGTATAATTCAACTGTCTGTATATATTCGAGATATCTTTTATTGATGTCTATATATCTGCTTTAACTTTCATAAAAGCAGATGCTTCCAGAGTCTCATCATCCTATTTTAGGGATAATGGTTCCGGAGGCGCGGTGGTTTGCAGTGATTTAGTAATCATGTCCAACTTCTATCTCATTTCTAAGACATAGAAAGTTGTAAACCAAGGTATAAAGTACATCATAATAATATACTTCTCCAAATGAGCATAGTACTTCTCTTTCCACTCATAAATGAATGGTTTATCAAAAGTAGAGAAATACCATTCTCTAAATAGTTTATTGCTAAGTTCATTAAATTCTTCACTTAGCATGAGTCTTATTGGACTCCCAGGTGAAAAATCTTGCTTCTCATCAGGCTTAAGCTTAAATTTATTAAGCTTAGGATATGTTACAGAGGTCACCATTAGTTCCTCTAATTCATGATTAATTTGGAGTATATCCATTAAACATGAAAACTCATTTCTGAAGCACTAGGAGATAGTCTTTCAGACTGTGAGTCATATACCCCATGAGGGATATTTTGATTTGAGATTTCAATCTCATTGACCTTATTTCCAGTAAATTCACTACAAACAGACGCTCTTCCTTCTTATATTGAATAAGTTTCAAAAACATTATAATTTTTGAAATTAGAATACGATCTTGATAACCTTATTATGTTGGTTGCGGTAAAAAACACTTTACCTCACCCTTTTCATGTTGAACAATTTGCTCAACATCTTGGCTAATTGCTGGTCTTGGAGGTACCGTATCTGGTAAGATCCAAGTATCTTGAAAGTTAATATCTTCCCATTTCAGCAATTTATTGGTTGCCATTTTAGTAGTAGTCAAATTAGTTTCAGCCACTACTGTTTTCCCTTGTGAACTTATTTGTTTCACATGAGGACACAGAGTATTCATTACTCTGAAATGGATCCTATAGACAATTGCTATAGTTTTAGACCCAGGTAAGAAATTATAACCATGGGTTTGAACTTTAAGGCTTATTGCTTTAAATATGTCTATCTATCAAAGACAGACATAGATTGGGGTATACATTAAAGTATACTACTCAAAGATGTTTGACCCACTCCCATTAGGGATGGTTTCCAATCTAAGCATCTTTCATCTCTGAGTGTTGCAAGTATGGACGCATTCAAGCCTGTCAATGCTAACGGCTTAAACACAACCTATACCAAACCAATATGGATATAATTATATCCACTAGTCTGATATTTTCTTAGATCAGTTGGAGAAAATAACTCCAAATCAAGATTACTATCTTCCATAGTAACTGTTTGTTCCATAAATTTTATGGAATATCTGGATTTCAAATCCGGAGAGCCAAATCGATATATTTGACTCACGGGAACTGCAGGAACAATCCACTTGTTCAAAGACTCCAAATCTTGGAAGTCTTGTGTTTCGGTGTTCTTTATTGAAACGGTACCAAATTTAGAATTGAATAAGCCTAACGTGGAATTATTTATATCTTATTCAGTCTAATCATCTAAAGTCACCAACATTCTCAAATGTTCTTATCTGTTCATATTACAATATCTTAATAGCTCTGGAATGGTAAGCATGTTTGTCAATGAATTATATGGGTCTTATGGATGGCTTTCCTCATAGCCTCAACTGCCCAACACTCGACTTGGGTAACGTCCCACTTACCATAACCAAAACATCTTAAGATGTTATAATTAGAAGACGAAACTCATCTGAGAATTTTAACAACTCCTAGATCAAACTAAACAAGATATAACTAATTTAGCCAATCATATGGCTCTGATACCCAAATATAGAGATTTAAAACAAAGCAGGAAAGCAGCAGGAAAGAAAGGCTTAAGAACTTACAAAGAAAATTAATGAAGGAAGCTAGAGAGAGAAACTCTGAAAATTCTTACTAAAGAAAGCTCAAAGCCAGTTTAAAACTTGAGTTTCATTCACAGAACGAAAATATATATAGACAGACATCCGGATTTGAAACCTAATCCATAGCGAATTTGAAACCTTCAGAATCCGCTAAGAAAAGACAAAACTAATAATTACATCGGTGGCCGACAAAACAAAGTAGTGGCCAAAAAAGTCAAAAAGAAAAAAGTAAATATGACCCACATGGCCAAAAATGTCTAAAGTAGGGTGACCCACACATAATGGCCAAAAAGAAAAAGGAGAAAAAACAAACGTATATGGCCGACATGATATCCTACAATGTCCTATCAAACTAGATGGAGATATTTCTCCTGCTACAGAAATCTTCTACAACTTAACTAGAGTTAATTTAACTCTAGGTCTTTAGTCTTCTATTTTCTTCTTTCCATCGTCCTTCGACACTTTGGACTAAAGATTTTGGATGATTTCATCCCAATAGTCTTTAAGACTCTTTTCTTCCTCTAGTGTTGGCTCTCCCATAGAAGAATATCTTCATTAGAAGTTATGAACATCCTTTCTAATTTGTGGACATCCTCATCAAATGCAAGGCAGAATTGATTCTTCATATATTCCAAGCGTTTGAGTTTCAATTCATCCTTATTCATACAAGGATATTTCTTCTCAAAATAAAATATGATTTCAAATAAATCATATTTATTTGAAATACCTTTTCCTAGACTTAATTGTAAGTCCTTTTTAACATATTGTTCAATTTTCTCTTCAATTTCCTTAATGGTAATTTCTACTGGCCATTGGGACCACTATCGGAAATGAAATGTTCTTATTAGACCAAAAATTCCAAGACTATCTTTGGAAATACTCACACCCTATTTCCAAATCCAGGACATGGTAAATTCTACATAATACTACATTTGCACTAAAATGATAATATATACCGATCATTATTTAAGCTTGGATAATTTTCAATCCAAGCCTTTTCTTAGATGGACTCAGGAAAAAGATCCAACTTTGGACCAAATTTGTTCCACCATTTGTAGAACCATGTAGGTATTACCTTTGAATTGGAAAGAAATCCCTTAACAAACTAAAAACACCAAGAATATTTTTTCTTAGAATTTTCATAATAAAACGTATTGGTCCAAGCATCAATATAATCCCAATAATTATATTGGTATGTTGAACCTTGAGGTGTATTTGCACTGAAATGATAATATATTCCGATCATTATTTAAGGTTGGATGATTTTCAGTCTAAGCCTCATATTTTTCTTAGATGGACTCAGGCAAAAGATCCAATTTTGGACCAAATTTGTTCCAACATTTGTAGAACCATATAGGTATTACCTTTGAATTGGAAAGAAATCCCTTTCCAAACTCAAAAAACTAAGAATGTTTTTTCTTAGAATTTTCATAATAAAATGTATTGGTCCAAGCATCAATATAATCCCAATAATTATATTGGTACGTTGAACCTTGAGGTGTATTAGCCAATTTATTACTAACTGTTCTCGTTTTGAATGGATCCATTCCCCAATCCATAAGGTTTAAAAAATTTAATTTAGCACATTTGCTATAATCAATGGTTCCAGATTAAACATTTCCATTGTGATAGAAATATTTTATTTCAGCAAAACCGGTACTCTCTAATATGGTAGAATAGAACATTCTAGGCTTATACTCTTTTACTGTATAAGCTTTCTGACCCAAATATTTCTGCATCAGATACCATGGATCATTTATCCATGTGAGATCTTCAATCTCAATAGGAAGAATTTCTTCCATGTCAGCACTAACCACCCTTTTCATTGAGAGTTGGATTTGTTCTGGAGTATTTTCTCCAGATATGGAAGGCTTTTTACTTGAATATTCCTTTAGGTCAATAATCTTTTGGGGGGTCGAATTTCTTCCCCTCCTCTGCTACTAGAGGAATTTCCTGTCCTACCTCTGCCTCGAAGTCGATTCATATCTTTCTTCTTCTTGGCATGATGCTTCATAAAAACTGCAAAATACATGAGTTAGAAACATAAATAAGGAATTATAATTGCCTTTAATGTATTTAACAAAATTAAATACAGATAAATGTAACTTTGAATATATCAGTTCATCATTTTACATTTTATTAATGCATTTAACTTCTTTATTTAAGAAGTTAGTTTGGTTCTATCTTAACAAAACCTTTTTTAGTTCAGACAATATAATTGTCTGTGGATCATTGACAAAATTAAAATGAATTCTGTCAGATCCATACTCAGCATTTATTCCTAAGCTATCTACTTGTATAGGCATGATCTCATTCAAGAATGGAGTGCCTAATATCACTTGTGATAAATTTTTCACAAGTAAAAGAGATTCATATACTTCTTTGTTACAAACATGTGCATTGGACAGATTCTATTTAATGGGAAATTTGTTCCCACTAATTGAAGTTAGGCTTTGAACTGTTTTCTCAAAATATTGAGTAGGGATAATCCCTTCATTAATACAGTTCATATCAGCTTCACTATCAACTAAAGGTGTTAAGTTTGGAACAATATGTTCCTGGTTTACTAAGATAGTTATCTTAATATACCATTCCTGAGTAATTAATTGCTTAATCATATTCAGATAATCAGGAAAATCTTCTTTCTTAATAAAAGAAGTGGAAGCTACTGGGACAACATGACTCGTGTACATGCACATCACATCATGATTAATTGCTTGGGAACATGAACCCTTTACAAGACCCCAAATCCCTATAAATTGGCTTACTAAAACTAGAGTCGTAGAAAACTCTTATAGAAATAGTTTCTAATTAAAGGCATCCGTGATGATAAATAATTTCTAAAGATGGACTTGTAGAAAACTCTTGTGAGGTTATTGATTTTGTTAGTGCTGTTAAATGACAGCCAAAAGATATATAATGACATCAAACATTAGGCCAATATTATCCAGTTAAAGTATAGTGATGATCATAGATTAAACAAGAAAGGCATTAATTTTGAAATACCTCAATGGGTAAATTTGTTGGTGCGGCTTTAGGTGCTAAATTGAATGCATGCACAACAAGAAGAAATGAAATAAAATAATCCAAGTAATGGTATATCAAATAAGAATTATCTAAAAAGGAATTAAATATGAAATTGTTTATTTGCACTTTTTTAATCTTCTTTTGCTAATAATGAACAAACACAATATAAGAACATATCATATCATGCATCTTGAGGTATCCACCAGTTCATATAAATCAAATCTTCTGGGGCAGGAGTAGACTTATCAGCAAGATAAAATCCATCTTCTTTTACTACCCACCAACAAGTGAATTGTTCTGTTCCGACACACGTCCCACAAAATTTTTCTTCTATCTTCTTGTCGAAAACTGCAATCTCTCTCTTCATTTTCTTGTCGGACCATCAGAAGTGACCATAAAATTTAGTATTACGAATGAAGTTCATTTTGAAAATCCAAAGAAAAGATTGGTTTTCAGCGAGAGCATGAAATTGCAAATCATTATTTCCACAGAAGATATGAATGACTAGAGAATCATGATCGGGCAGGCCATTCACTACATAACCATTAATTGGGTTTTCAGCAGATACATGCCTACTTTGGGCAAAACAAAGCGAGAAAATAACTACTATTGCAAAGAAAATTCTCACCATTGCTTATCACTTTGTTCTCCAAACCTTTACCTGTTGTAACAGTGCAAAACAAAGGGATATATAGACCCTCTTTATATGGTAAATATTCACAGGACTAAGTGGACCACAACGTCTTCAAGTTCATAAAATTTAAAAATTAATTAATAAAAATGCCTTGACCATTTAACTGCAATAAAAGAGAAATTAATTTAGAGGAAAATTACTTCCTTAAAATTAAATATCATTATTTACCTTTTTAATCATTCAGAAATGAATATTTATTATCTAAATTAATTAAAATTTTATTAAGCAAATGACAACTAAGTCCAGTTATCTAAAAAAGAAAAAAATTCAATTCAATTTTAGAAGGAGAAATTAGTAAATTCGAATCATTTATTATTATTATTTTTTTTTTTAAAATGACCATATTTTCAAGTTCTTTGAAACTTTACTGTATTTATGGATTAGAAGAAAAATAATAAGTTTACTATTGAAAGGAGAAGTTAGATTTTAGTAGCACTTTTTAACTATTGCTTTGTGATATCCTATCATTTCCATCGGGAGTCTTAAAATTTAAGAATTTAACAATAATACTCTATGATTACATTAAAAAGTTTCTATATATTTATAAATTAATTTGAATTGCATAAGATTAAAATTTTAATTGTTTACGATTAATTATTTTCTATAAATGAGAATCTTAAATCTAACTTATCGAAAAATATTTTTATAGAGAGTAATATTAAAAATTATTTCTTATAAATTTATCCGAGTGGACTCTTATAAATCTATCTATCTATTTATCTATATATACTGTACATACAAGAATTGCAACTCGTTTCTTTGATTGACAAATGTCATCAAACGATTAACTAACAATTCAATTAAGGCATGTCTAAAGTTTCCATTGACAAGGAAGTTTCTAATATGGACCCGGGTGCATACCCCACACATGAACCTTGTAGGCCAAGTCATATAAATTGTCCAAAAAGGTAGGAACCCAAAAAAATAATAATAATAAAATAACACTTCATATTTTTTTTCATTTACTTGGTTTAATATGAATCACAAAGAGTCCATGTGTAGGGATATAAATTGCAGTCCATATCAAAATTTTCGAATGATAAAGAAATTTCTATTATGGATAGGGATAAATGCTCACACATGAACCTTGTAACTCACATTAAGGCTTTTCTCAAGTTTCCACTAACAAGGAAATTTCTGATATGGAATCGGGAGCATATCCCACACATTGACCTTGTGGCTCATATTGAACCAAGTCATATAAATTGTCCAAAAAAACAAAAAAAAAAAAAACTTTGAGTTTTTTCATTTACTTGGTTTGATATGAATCACAAAGTCCAAGATCAAAATAATTATGACTTTAAAAAAACATTTAGGATCAAACTGTTTGACTTAAATATAAGAGATCAATTTGGTTAAAAGCACGTTTTTTTTATGATCTTGCCTCTTGGCTAAGGTTTGTAGGTTTTGTTGGGCCACTGGAAGGTTTCTTTGGCGCCTTGACTTTTTATTAAGGTTGCACATGCTAAAGATTAATTATATTTGAATGAGGAAAAAATTGTTGTTTTGTGTTTATTATCCTTCTATGAGTGAATATCTTGCCACCTTTTGTATTGGAATTGTTTAATAATGGTTGAGAAAAATCATTTAATTCATGCACTCGCATCATTTTCTTCGAGATCCATCGTTGACTGTGTCCATTGTGGGTACTGAATGTGGTTTGACCTCTTCATGTAATTAATTATTCAATATATTTTATACGTTGGGCCTGAAACTAAGTTTGGCTGTGGATCAGAAATGGGCCTGATCCTGGGCCTGGGTATGGGCCTGGGCCTTGCTTCCATTTTTTAAATTTTATTCGAATCTATAAAATTGTATATATTGAGATTTGAACATATAAGGAATTGTATTATGATAACTTTTTTAACTTATTGTAATTATTTTATACATGTATTTTTTATAATTAAATATTAGTATGGTTTAAATAAGAAATAAAAGTTAAAAATTTTGTATTTTTAAAATAGTATCTTTTTATTACCCTTTAAATTGTAATATGATTTAATAATTTATTTAATTTTTTTTTCTTGAAGATATTCGAATAAGTAAAAGAAATTATATTTACATATCTAATGCTTTATATCTAGTAGCTAGTAATGATACCCATCATTGATCTAAATTAAATCGTTGTTTCTGTTGTTGTATATTGTATTATCAATTAGTAAATTATATTATTTTTAATAACATATTTTGAATAAGTTATAATGAATTATTATGATTTGTTATTTTGTTTATTAGAGAAAGAAAGAATAAATAGATTTTTTTTTTTTCTTTTTTTCTTAAAAGTACGGATTTTGTTAGCAAGTTTGTCAAACTTTGAAACGGACAATCGGGTCCAAAAATAAACCGATAATGGTTGTTATAGGCCAAGTGCATGTTAACGGAGGTCTTTGGCTCGGTCCCTAGCCACGATTTTTGGCTGTAGTTAGATAATAGGTGCTTGTGCCTAAACCACGTGTGTATACAGCGGTACTTCCTATGATCAACTCTCAACCATATTATTTTTGCATTTACAATTTTTATAATAATTTTAAGTATATTGTTATTGCAATTTGAATAATTACAAGATTTCTAGATTCATTTAACTTATCAATCCCGAAAATTTATCTTGAAACTTTTATGGATCATTATTGATTTCAATATCTATGATTGTTTTTTTCGGATGTGAATTTAATTAGATATTTTATTTTTTTATTCGATAAATAAACTTACAATTAGATAGATTATTTATAAGCATGTACTACTAAATCTCGATAAATCCGTCTACGACAAATCTCAATGAACTGCAGACAAACCCTTTTTGGGTTAGAATGTGTAATCTCAAAATTCCCCCCCGGTTCTACTCTTACTTGGGTGGGATGGAAGTCCCTAACCCATGAGGTTCGTTCTTTTTACATAGATGGGGAAACAGTTGAACCACTTTCTTATTGTTTTTTTTTTAAAAAAAAAAAAAAAAGAAAGACTTAAAAAAGGAAAAAATATATTTTTTATTTTATTTGTATAACGTACGTTGTTTCTCTTTTTACTGCGTGGCTAACCTATCTCATAGAATTTCCCCCTTCCGGAATTCAACTCTTACACATATAACACCATAGTCATCCATCTTCTTAATTTTCATTTAAAATCAAGAATTCTAACTACGATTCATGAAAACGCTGATCGGAAACGAGTTAAAATCCCCTTTTGCATCGAAACAAGCCCTAATTTGTTCAAATTGTATAGCTGATGCAGAATATACTGCAATCTTGTTGCTACAATTGGCTGAAATCCACTTACTCTCCGCCCACATGGGCCACTATCATCGCCGGAATTTTTGTTCTCATCACTCTTATTCTCTCTATTTACCTGCTCTTTGAACACCTCACTGCATACAAGAATCCTGAAGTCAGTTTGTTTATAGTTTTTTTTGTCTTTTCTGCGTTAGATTGGTGGGAATTTTTTTCTCAATCATTTTTTTGATTGCATTTCCAGGAGCAAAAGTTTCTGATTGGAGTGATATTGATGGTGCCCTTTTATGCTGTTGAATCGGTAACTGTTTCTTGGCTTGCCTATCTTAGCTTATGAACTGCATTTATTTATTTTCTTGGTTTATAATTCTGAGGGGTTATTGTATGGGTTGGGTTGAAGGCTGAATAATGCTTTTGTGTAAGTTGAATAGGGGTTTAGGTTTTTGATTCTTTTTATTGATTAGGCTAAAGTTTTAGAATTTTTATTTTGTGAAGTAATTTGTGTTCACTGGAGCAAGAAATTCTGAAACTGTTGTTGAATATTTTTTATTTTTAGCTGTTATTCTCATGTATGAGCATAAGCATGAAATTATCTCCCAAATATGGCCTAGAGACTTGTTAGTTTGCCATGTTGGTGCTTCATAATGTACTGAATGTTAAGATTTATATCTTAGATACACTTTTCTTTGTTGGGATTTTGGGGGTTAGTTTTAAGTACTAACTTTATTGTTCAGTGAAACAAAGTTACAATTAGTTCAATATGATCTACATCAAAAGACAAGCTCTGGACAACTATGCACTCAAAACTGGACATTCATTTATATTTGTGGATCAAAGCTAATACACCCTTCGTGTAAAGTTTTTTTTTTTTCACCCCCAAAATGTCCCTATGGAGAAAACAAAAGCATTAAGAACAAAAGAACAAAATGTATTTTATGAATAGAGAAAGGCATGGGTAATATGGAAAACAATGAGTAAAATAACAATTAAACTACTAACAATCAACTTATAATAAGGGACTAAGAAAGTGAGCTTAAATGACATATAATTAAGGATGCAGAATGAGTGTAAAATTTGTCAGTAGCATTCCATCTCTGAAAGGAAGCAGCCAGTTAGTCTTATATAGATGGTATTTTCCTCCGCGAGCTTAGCACTTCTCTCGATTGGTTCAACTTATCACCTCAAACAGTAGCAACATTTGAACATGTAACATGTTTTCATTAAAAATAAGATAAACTAAAAAAGACAAACTGTAGCAGTTACCGAGTTTGAATCTGTTGTAGGTAACAGCTAGCCAGCTCCAGTGAATCTCATGAAGAATAACAGAAACAGTTGCCTGCTAAGTGTTTCCACACAGGCATTGATCTCTCTCTGTGCACATGTCTGATCAATGGGTCCCTGAGTATACTAAAAATCAAGCCAAAAAAGAGGTTCTGGTATCATTTCCAATCTGTATCCTGATACGGTGTCTAACTAAACCTCTGTATCCCTGATACAGTTTCTATCTCTGTCTCAAAATAGGGTTTCTAAAGTTGAAAAGACTTATATTTTGTAGTAGAGGTGTTAATTTGATAACAATAAACTCCTATTAATAGGTTTATTTCATTGTAGTTGTAAATATTGCTGTTCGAATTTACTGAGACAAGTTATCATCATGTATCTATATCAGTGTTGTTTCATCCTTTCTCTAATTATTCTTGCTTGTGGCAGTTTGTCTCATTGATGAATCCCTCAATTAGTGTTGACATCGAGATACTTCGCGATTGCTACGAGTCCTTTGCAATGTACTGCTTTGGGAGGTATCTTGTGGCAAGCTTGGGTACATTTCTTACTCATTCTTAATATTGATTTGTTTATTGCAGGCATGACATCATACTTTGCAATTCATAATACCAGGATTCTGGTGTTTTGTTTTTGTTTCCTCTTCGGAATATTGATTTCATTTATTCTTCTTAATCACCAACCTCTTCCATGGCCCAATCTAAATTTTTTCACTCTATTTATTTTTTGTTGGTGGCTTGAGTATTGTTCATTGTTAAATTATGTTTCAAAACTAACTTATAGTCTGAGTTAATGCTTCTTTTTGTAAGGTGGGGAAGAGAGAACCATAGAATTCATGGAAAGAGAGGGACGTGCAAGTTCCCGAGTACCTCTGCTGGATCATGGCTCAGAAAGGGGAATACTGAAACATCACTTCCCTCTAAATTTCATTCTGAAGCCCTGGAAATTGGGTCATCGGGTTTACCAAATAATCAAGTTTGGTATTGTTCAATATGTAAGTTTTCTGTATCAACTTTGATATTCGGGGCATGATTTATTGCAAAAATAAATGATGAAGTTCATGACCAAGTACCTTACCTATTCTTGCAGATGATCATAAAAGCAGTTACTGCTATTTCAGCAGTAATCCTTGAAGCATTTAATGCCTATTGTGAAGGAGAATTTAGATTGGATTGTGGGTAAGTTAGTAAGATGTTTCTAGTTTTGAGTTAAAATTTGACCTTTTTAGCTAATAGCAACTGAAATGTCAAATCTCTACTTGCTAGACTGTTCTTTTTATGTATTGTATCCTCAAAATGATGCTGTCTTACTGTTTGGTCTATGTTGTTATCAAGATCTATCTTGTCTAATATGATATTCTTTTAATATCTATGCTTTTTGTGTTAGTTTTTGCTGATGCCATGGTAGTTCACATCCAAATCCTATTTTCTTGGTTCAAATGGTTACTGTTGCTTTTCTCCTTATGATTTTTCTTATTTTTGAAGTTTTATTGAGCTGTTGATACCACATAAAACGTTATACCATGACACTGATTATTGCCTGCTTCGTTTTCTTGTAGGTATATTTACATGGCTGTGGTTTTAAATTTCAGTCAGTCATGGGCATTGTATTGTTTGGTACAATTTTACACTATTACCAAAGGTGAATTAGCACATATAAACCCATTGGCCAAGTTTGTGACGTTTAAGTCAATTGTGTTCTTGACATGGTGGCAAGGTGTTTTTATTGCTCTTTTCTATGACCTTGGCCTGTTTAAAAGCCAAATAGCTCAAGCACTACAGCTTCAGTCTAGTATCCAAGACTTCATAATTTGTATTGAGGTAATATGTTTTATTGGATTGATTTCTACTTTATGCTATTCTCATCTTCGGGTATATTTATTGATTTTAGAAACATGTTAATTTTCAATATTTGAGTTAATGACTACCATAAATCTATGTTACTGCTTTGAAAAGCTTTGGTCGTGTTTTGTACTTAAAGTTTACATTGGAAAAAACATATCAACTTGATAGTCAAACCACATCTGGTAGTTCTTTCATTCTGCCAATGACAGCGGTATGTTATTTCTTCTGACAGGAACAAATGGGAACTGGTAAAGATGCTATATGTAACAAAGAAAGAAGTTGAGCTATATCTAGGTGCTAGTTCATTGTTCTGTTTGTTGCCCATAAGCAGTATATGGAGATTTCTATGCTGAATACTTAAGCATGTGTGGGTTGTAGTAGCAATGTTGTAGCTGTCAATACTTTCACAAACTAAGCACAACATTATCTTCTATTTCTTAGTATCTGCTTAAGGTACATAATATTGAGGATCATATGTTTGCCAATTGAAATTTCAAAGAGATGTCCTTTAGGTAGTCCCTGATCACATACTTAGGCACAATACCCTGGTCAAACAAGAATGTGGTGACAAATTGCATTCAAAATTCCTTTTTAGTTTTATAACTAAATAAATATGTGATGATATGAAAGAAACTTGTCAAGGCCAAAAATAAGTGGTTTATTTTGGGGTTGGCAGCACCTTATGGAATTTTGATCAAATAAAATAGGGAAATTATCCTTAGTGCTGAGTGAAACTGAGATGTGAACAACTTTATAAAATCAATCAAAACATTTCCTGAATATTTAAGATCATTAATTAGTTTATGGTTTGACAGTAAATTATCTGCTTTTCCCCTCTATTCATTCCATATACTGCATATGTTGTTAGGCTAAATATAGAAAGATAGAAACAGAAATTTCTAGGTATGAGTTACCAACTTCTGCTAGGTAGGATTGCATATATATATATATATATATATACACACATATATATATGTATATGCATACCAATTATTTGAACTGGTCTCAATGCCTTCGCCCCTTGAAATCTAGTTTTTGTAGAGGAAGTTATCGTATTTGTATCAATTATGTTGCACTGTTAATGGGATAGTGCAACTAATGTTATTGACTTTATATGGACTGTATCACATAATTTTAAAGTTTTCTGTAATCGTGATGACCTTTCTTCTGGTCTCTTCTAATTATCTTGATTAACGAGCAGCTGCACTGGTTAAGAAACTTATAAATGTAAGTTGATAATTCTTGTAGAAGAATTCCTCATAAACGTAGGCAATAAAGTATGTGAAATGTATATCTCCAAGTTTTTCAACTCACAGATCATGCACTATTTCTTGATTTTGCATGTTGGGTGCAGTAATAGAATGGAAGGGACACATCTGGTAGTCCAGTTTAAGATGGGTGCAACAGTAGAAAGGAACCCATCTCAGACAAACACTGCAACTCACTTAATATGATAATGACTTAATTTTATGAATATAGATTTCACTTTGAAAACTTAGCTTGGTTCTCTGCAAGTTTTAGTTAAGATGTTGAATTGGTTGTTTTTAATGGAGTGGCAACTACCGGCAGCATACATTTCAAAGTTACAGAAGTATTTCAGGTTACTTATTTTCTGGTTTGGCAATGATACTTCATAACTGATAATCTCCTAAGCAAATCAAAATGGATTTTGAGACTTCTTCTCACACTTCATATCATTTCTTTGTACAGTTTAAAACTTAGTTATCCAAAATTTCTCATCTAGGCTATTGAAGTTTAACGGGTGTGTCTGTTCATCCAGCGCAGATGGGCATTGCTGCTGCTGTTCACCTTTATGTCTTCCCTGCAAAACCATATGCACTAATGGGAGAACTTTTTATTGGCGGTGTCTCAGTTTTAGGAGACTATGTATCTGCTGATTGCCCTGTTGATCCTGATGAGGTTAGGGACAGCGAACGTCCAACAAAAGTACGTCTTCCACAACCAGAAGTTGATACGAGGAGTGGAATGACTATCAAGGAAAGTGTTAAGGATGTTTTTATTGGTGCTGGGGAATATGTAAGTTTATTCTTGTCCTTGATCAATGCATAAGTTATTCTTGACATCTAAAAGTTCTCCTTGCTGATAAATTGATTCTGAAAATATTATAAGCTCGTATTTATTATCATCATCCTATTAGCATCAATTCTTAAATGTTTGTTATTTCTGAATGTTGTTTCTTAAGCAACATATATATCATAAGCTGATCCGGAGCCTCTTATCCGGTTCCGAAAGAAAGAGGGGGTAGAAGTTCTCTGATGTTAGGATCTGTTTTAAATAGAAGGTGCATAGGGGAGATTTGTAGTGATGTTCAAGAATGAAAATGATAGGAATTGAAACATATGGTAAGAGGAGTTGTTTTGTTTCAGTTTATCATCCTCTGATATATGTGGGTGACTGAGTGTTATTCTTAAAGCACTGATATAAGAAAGTTAATACTGAACAACTTCTTGAAGAGAGTTAAAAAATCATTTTTCATTTTACAAGCCCTAGAACTGGGAAATTTTTCTTCCGCAGCTAGATTGAGAAATGCTAGAACAAGCTTAAGACAAACGATAACATGGCCAGCCTGTAGTGGTGATTGCCATTTTCCTAGCCATGTATTAACTGTACCTTATCTTTGCTTTTCTGACATGCTATCATGTGCTACAGATTGTCAATGATGTGAAGTTCACGGTGACACAAGCAGTAGGCCCTATGGAGAAGGGAATTTCAAAATTCAATGAGAAATTGCATAAGATCTCTCAAAACATAAAGAAACACGATAAAGAGAGGAGAACTAAGGATGATAGTTGCCTTGTCTCATCGCCATCTAGGAAAGTAATCAGAGGGATAGATGATCCCCTCTTGAACGGTAGCATGAGTGACACTGGAACTATGAAGAAAAAAAAGAACCGTAAAAAATCAGGACATACCAGTGCAGAAAGTGGTGGAGAGAGTAGCAGCGATCAGACTTTTGGAGCAATTCAGATTCGTGGCAGGAGGTGGGTTACCAAGGAATAGGCTCAATAAATGAACTCCTTGGAATACCCATGACAGCAACAATTGACAGCACTCTTTTTCTGCTCAGTGAAGTTGAACTTTTTCATTATGAAAACTTCACAGTGCTCTCTGGTTTAATATACTCATCCAGATGACTGAAGGGGCCTTTGCTGATAGGGCTTGCAGATTGATGATTCCTGTTGTGTTATTCATTTATACAATGATGATGATGATGATGATGGGCTTAAAGATCTCTGTATAGTGTGTGATATGCTGGTTTTCTCCTGACACTCCAAATTGTACAAGAAATATGTACAATTTATTCCACATAGAAATATGTTAATCACCATTCTGAACTCTACGTTATTCGGGTATATATTACTTCATTTGTCTCATAATATAAATCGTTTTGAAATTATTAATATGTAATTATATTATTTTTAAATTCTTTTCTTTTATTGATATACTCATTCATTCATTTATTATAAATGGAAAAAAAAAAATTGAAGTTATTAAGGTGTGAGTATTATACTTTTTAATTAACGTTAAATGGTGGATGAGGTATTATTATTGTGTATTTCAAATTTTTAAAATCAACCTGCTAAAAGAAAATAGAGCTTCTACTTGTCCTTTCTGTTGACTTTTGAACAAATTAGTGAATGAGCTTTTCGAGTGAGTAGATCCTTCGACTTAGCACCCAGCCTTGTTTCAGATTCTTTATCCATTATTGTTAGGTATTGGGGCCAAATTGAAGAAGTCGTGTGGAAGTTTCTGGGGAACCGATCGAAATTTACTTGCTCAATCCTCTCTTTCTTTTAATCAAATTTTCCTTGTTAAATACGCTCAGTTTATTTTTTTATTAATTGTCACCTAAAAAAAAACTATTTATTAATTTTTAATTGTTATTTACATATTTCGATATTAAAAGAGTGAACTTTCAATATCTTATATATACTTAATGGAAAACACCATCTATTCTTAAATAATTAACTTTTTCAACGTATATTTAGAAAATTGAAAAATGACCCAACTCTTTCCTTCAAATTGTCCTTTGCCAACTTTGAGTGGGAAAATAAATGAGTAGTGAATTAATAGTATATCTTTTTTGAAAAAAAATTCTAGAATTTTTTTAATATATATATATATATATATTAATTACCATAACATTTGAAAAATCACAATTAAATATCCTACACAGAGGGATTAAGTAATCTTGTTCTTTGCCAACTTTTCTTGGGGATTAAGTATAGAAGTCGACATAAACTTAGAAAAATGGACAACAACTCATCTCTTTCCTTTAAATATTCTTGTTCTTTTTAAACAAGTAGTGAATTGGTAGCACATTTTTTTTTCTTTAACTCTAGGATTTTAAAATACTAGTAGTGTATATAAAAAAAACTAATGTCATTCTATTTCTTAATAACAATTTGAAAGTTTAATTTTAATTTATATAATGTTTATTTACTTTGAGGATTGCTTATAATGGTTTAATTGAAAAGAGAATTTAAATATATAAATATATATATATATATATATATATTTATATACATAATTGATAATGTTGGATTTGAAACCGGAAAAGCATAATACTAAAGGTAACGAATCTTACTTGGATTGACTCCAGAAATTCCTAAAATTTCTCTGTTATCAAATTAGATGAGAGTCCCAATTTGAGGATTAATTGATTGAAGAATTGCTAATTTGATTAATTCAAAATAATACATATCAATAATATTTAAATTTTAATATTGAAATAAAATACTTTCTTTGATTAAATAGTTTCCATTTTCACTTTAAAATATTTGTATTAGAAATTTGATTATTAAAAAACGGTGAAAAATAACAAAGAAAATAACATTTCGTCTCCCATACGCATGTGTGAAGTCAAGTCTATGATCCTCTCTTTTACATGGTGAAGTTTCCAATCACGACAGTAGACACGGTGACAGCAATTCCGGTCTTCTCCTCCGTCAACCCCCGTAAATTTCCAAGACAATCCTAGTAACTTTCATTATTTACATTTTAACTTGCTCTCCGGGTCTTCCCATTGGATCATCTTCTTCTTCCCGAGAATTAAAAGGACTGAAAAAAAAGACACCGACTCTTTTCTCTGTTCTCCTCGAGAACTCAGAATTTCAACCATGTCCGATTACTTTCCGCCTCATGTTTTGATCAAAATTCTCTTGAAACTTCCGGCGAAATCATTGGTTCGTTTCACTCTCGTTTCCAAGACATGGCAGACTTTCATCACCAGCGAAGATTTTATCGCCGCACATCTCAACAGGTCTCAGTACGATCATCATCATCATCCCGCAAGCATGAACGGCTCCCGGAATTCGCTCATGATCAGGTACTTTTCCGAACTCGACACTGAGGAGCATTACGAATTGCGCCCGGATGATTATAGTTTTTCGTCTCAATACTCTGAAATTAAATTTCGACTGAAATCTAAGGAGGGGTTTAATCAAATAGTGGGGAGTTGCAATGGAATTATCTGCTTATGTGATAATAATTCTTATGGTAATTTTTCTTCAACTTTCCCTATTGCTCTGTGGAATCCTTCCATACAGAAGGAAATTGTGTTACCTTTGCCTAAAATTGAACCCATTTCCAAGTGCTTTGTGCTAGGATTCGGGTATGATTCGAAGATGAATGATTACAAAGTGGTCAGAGTTTTATATCGTCAGGGGATTATACGGAAGCCGGTTGAGGCAGAGGTTTTTTCTCTGAATAACCAACGTTGGAAGCCTGTGAGAGATCTTGTCCTCGTAGGTTACATCAATGATATTGGTCAATCACAGGTTTATTTCAACGGGATTGTGTATTGGATGGCATATCAGGAACTGGGCAATGGTGAATTGTGGAATTCGTTATTGGGATTTGATTGTAGTGACGATGAATTCATAGAAACTCAGCTTCCAATTGATTTAGCAGATGTTCACCTTAACCCAAATTTACACATTACTTCACATAGGGGTTGCCTTGGTATGATTAGCTATAACCCAACTTTTTGCAAAATTTGGGAGATGAAGGAACAGTTACTATGGAATCAGTTATATTGTTTTGAATGGATTCAGATTTGTGAAGTTCCCCAAGTTCCAGGAATGGCAAAAGTGGTTGGATTTAGAAATACTGGTGAACTTTTGGTGACATTACTACATGAAAATGATAGTGAGAATGTTTCACATGGACAACAAAAGCATTTTCATCCGGCATTAGGAGAATTGGTTTCCTACAATCTTGAGACTGGGATAGTTAATAGGCACCCGCAAATTTATGGGTGGATTGATTCATTTCATGTTGTTGATTATGTTGAAACTCTGTATCTGCTTGATTATTCTTCCATTTACCCAAAAAGAGAATTCCATGAATCTTGTTTGGTTCTTGTGGGAGAATCTGACGGAGTATTTGAGGACAGTGAGGATGAAAACAATGATGTGTGCATGGAAGAAGCTACTGATTATGGCTATAAATTAGAAGAGGACAACAAGGAAGAAGATGTGTATAGTGATGGTGTTCTTGTAGATACTGAAGGAGAAGATGAAAATGTTTCCATGGAAGAAGTTGATGAGTCTTGGATTCTTCTACCTGGTATAGAGGACCTGCAGATTTGTGATAGTGAGAAAGTGGTGAGACAAATCTGAGACTGAGAAAGTGGTGATACAAATCTGAAACTGATTTAGTGATTTTTTAGTTTCATAGGTTGCATTTTGAGTTTTTTTTTTTTTTTTTTTTAATAAATAAAATGTTTACTACTTTTGACTTATAAATATTTGAGTACTGTTGTCTAATATTTATTTCTTAGTACCAGTCATTTTTTGAATTTTCAGAAGTAGTGTTACATTTTGTTTACTCATTCATCCTATTAGTATCTCTCATCTAATTCATCCCCAATTTTTTAAAAAAGGGATGGAAATGAGATGTTTTTGTAGAATTTTAAAATTTTCATTCGACAATACTCTGAATTTAATGATAATAAAAGAAATATATACCCTCTATTTTATTTAAATATATTTATGTTTAAGGGATTTATTTTTATTTTGTTTCGTATGTGAGAAGTGAAATGAGAAAAGAAAGAGAGGTGAGAAGATAGAATTAATTATTGAATAAACTTTTTCATTTTTTTTTACTCAGTATTTTAAAAAATAATACTAAATTAATCCAATGTAACATTTATTATCTTTTAGAAGGATTGATCTCCTTAATATTGTCAATTTTATTCCCTTAATCTCATTTATTTTGCAAATATTGCTTCGTGCAATCCTTTTTTATAAATAAATTAAATCAATCCAAACACATCTTTGGGTATTTTTTTTATTAACTTTTTGTTAATTTTATTTTATTAATTTGGGTCTAAAAAATTCTATAGGATAAATCCAACCAAATCATTATTATAAATAAAGGTATTTTAGAGAGAAAATATCAATGATGGTGATAAGAAAATATAAAAAGGAATAATTATGTGTGTAGCTTTTCATAACTTTAAAATTTTTCATGTATCTATATATATCAGATTGACAGCTTTTAACTTTCTATTTATAAACTGGAAAAGATTTGTTCTTATGTTTATAAACCGGAAAAGATTTGTTCTTATGAGTGTGGTTAGTTAGTTGGTTTCCACTGTGATTAAAATTTTCATTTAATCCATCAACATCAGCCCCACTTTCAAATTTTATAAAGGGTTCAAGTAAAAGATGAGGTGAATGAAAGAAATTGAAAATAAAAATAATAAAATTGTTACTCTATACTACTTTGTCCTCCAATTTACTTCTTAAATTTGACTGGATTATGTATTGTATGATACTTTTATTTAGAATAATATAGACTTTTTCAATGATAAAAACAGGTTGATAGTTGACGAGATATGAAGTTAAGAATAAAATAAAAATTCGTTTACTCTATATATATATATATTAATATTAAAATTTCTTTCAGAGCTTCCTACTACAAGTAGTTTATGATCAAATAAAAATGAAAATTTTCCTATCTAAATTTTTTTAAATGCAATCGATCTTGATTCTTATCAAATAACTACGTTTAACATCGATTCTTACATCCATCTATAAATAAATATGCTAAACAAATTTAAAGGACCATTCTTTTTTCTTTTTAATATTTTCAACTAAATTATCCCGAGATTAAATTAAAAAAAAATCCTTCTATTTATAAGAAAAATTTAAATATGTATCACATATATAATATAAAATTTCCTATCAACATCTTTATATATATATATATATATATAGACTTTGTAATCTTAATTTAAGTGAATTACTCTCTTTACCCAAATTTAATGCCATTAGTTTTATTTTTAATATCAAAAATTGAATATTCAATTTATTAAAATAGTCAAAAAATTTAATAAATTAATATGCTTGTGCTGAAAATAACATAAATTATTTTAATTTTATTAAAAATCAAATACCCATCCTCTACCCCACTCAAGAGGCTCCACTTTTATCTTTTGTAGAGGCTGGTTCGTAGCTTTATCAATGATCATCACCAAGAAGTCAGCAAAAGATCAGATACACAAAGTCAACAAAAGGGTCTCTTGATCTCCATTTCTCTTCTCTGTGTCTCCCAAGCCCCTCGAGAAAATGTCACACTGCTTTCCTGAAGAAATCTTGATTGAAATCCTTGTAAAATTTCCTGCCAAAAGTCTGATTAGATTCACTGGAGTATCCAAATCATGGCAACCCCTTATCACAAGTTCCAATTTCGTTTCCAAACACCTTAGCAATGCTCAGAATCAGAACACGGAAGTTCCCAGCATGTTGTTACTCAGACATTACAGTGCAAATGACAAGACAGAACACTACACTCTGCACATCGACAGTGAAGATTCTGTCTGCAATCCTTCAGAAGTCAATTTTCCTTTGAAACCCATTTCAAAGGGGGATTTTATCGAATTGTAGGCTGCTACAATGGGTTAATCTCTCTATGTGACGATCAATTTGGTACATTTCCTACCAAACCCATTATTTTATTTAACCCTTCCATTCAGAAAAGTTTGGAGTTGCCATTACCCACGATTTAGCCTAGATCAAGGAATTATGTGATTGGATTTGGTTATGATTTGCAGAAATGTGACTTTAACGTACTGAGAATTGTGTTTGATAAAGATGAGAGCCACACTCTTGATGTGTCGGTCGAGGCTGAGGTTTTTTCACTCAGGAAGAGACGTTGGGGAAGAGTCAAATCAATTGACCTTCATTGTTCTCGGCACTTTGGCTCTCGGGGACCTGCACTCCATAATGGAGCTGCGCATTGGATTGCGCATGGTAAGAAGGGTCTCGGCAATTTGATAATGTGTTTTAACTTTGAAGATGAGGAGTTCAGGGAGATTCTGCTGCCAGATGCTTTAGCTGGTGGCCATCTTACAAATTTAGATATTAATGTACAAAAGGATGACCTTGGGATTATCGAATACAACTATACCGGTTTTATAAATTCTTGTAGTGTTTGGGTGATGAGGGAATATGGAGTTGAGGGGTCATGGAACAAATTGTATAAAGTTGAGTTAGAGGTAGGGATGGACGAAGCGATGGGTTTCAGAAAGCACGGTGATCTTTTGGTATCAATGCTTGTGAATGAGCCGGTGATCTTTTGGTATCAATGCTTGTGAATGAGCCACTTATATATGACTTAAAGAGAGGAGCAGTGATTTCCTATAACCCAAAAAGTAGACTAACTAAGGATCTTGGGATCCTTGGTTGGGTGCAGTCACTTTCTGTGCATAATTACCTTGAAACTTTAGTTTTGCTTGAAGATCTGAATGGTGCTCCACTTTGAGGTTTTCCTAGGCAGAGAAAGGACACAGGTACTAGTGGAAACAGAGAAGATCGAAGAGGCAAGGGCGATTTTTTTTTTAATTTTAATTTTGATTATTTATTCTGTGTTTGTCTGCTGCTTATTGTAATTCAATGAATGAGATTGAATAAAATTACTGTTTTTTTTTTTCCCTTCTCATATGTTGTTGACCTTTCACATATCAATGCATTGTTCTTTTATTATTTCAAGTGAGTGTGTTCCTATGTGTGTTTGTTTAATATGTAACTTAAGCTTGGCAACTCTCTTCCCCTAGTAAAAGAAACATGCCAATGAAAATCAAAAGATAGAAGAGACAAAGTAGCCTGCATAATTGACTTTGCCGAGGTTAGTTATATGTTTTTCTCATTGGTTTATAACATTTGTTTTTCCCGAGTTCCATCTTTTGATTCTAGCTCATTTGTTGCCACTACATGCCTAGTTTGTTTCATTGCCCTAATGGCCACTAGTGATAATCAACAGATCCACTAGATCTTAATAAGAAGAAACAGTTTGATCCAGTAGGCAGAGACGAATTCATATTTTATGAGTCTGGTTTTCTTTGCCTATTTACAAGTCTCAGTACTCTTTTTTGATTTTGGAATGCTGACGAGTTGTATGGTTCTGGTTCTATTTTTTCATTCATTTGGCAAATTTGGATCTCTTGAGAGTATGTTTCACAGTGAGTTGATGACTGAAGTTTCGTGGAATTTTGATAATCAGATGCCACTGAATTCTTTTAATATCCTTAATTTTTGTTACTTGCCTTTCCGGGTTTTTGACTTGTGCATTTTGGGTCCTCTATTAACCATCCTTCCTGTTCTTGTCATCCCTTCTGAACTCCACCCCTCCAAACAAAAGAAAATGCTTCTCAGGGAACTCCCCTAGTTCAGGAAATTTTTGAGCATATTTTTCTATGAAAAGCATCCAAAAATTGTTCTTATTATGATGACATACTTTCTGATCTTAAATGCAACCTTTTTTAAGCACCTTCGTATAAGGAGAACATCTTGAATTCTTTGGTTCAGACATATGGTACTGCTAAACTATGATCATATTAAATTGAGATCATAAACACAGCCAGGGAAAAGGAACAAAGAGAAGATTAACCCTAATGCAGAATGCTTCTGAAAACAGGGAAGAGGTGATAAATGGCAAGGAAAGTTTGAGTTCTGTTATTTTACATGCTTTGAAAATTCATATGGTTGCCTGTAGTCGAAAACTATCAATTGGGTCAGCCTGCCCAACTCAGCCGTAGCCTCAATAACTAAGGATTTTATGGAGTCGGGTCAAGTTAACCTCAAAAGGTAACTAAAAGGCTTTGTCTAGTCCAGCCTATGTGCCTAACCCTGTGAGGACTCAGGGTTGGATTGATCATTCGATATTTGTCTCTCTCTTTTTTTTTTCTTTTTTCTTTTTTTAAAAAATTAAGATTAAAAATACCCATATTTTATAATATATTCTAAACTAATAAAATTACAAAAAATATCATAGAAAATTATGAAAATAAAAATGAAGTTTTGCAGATAAGAAAAAAAATATTTACATTAAAAAAAAAAAAAGAGAGAGAGTAACCAAACACAAAAACTAAATAAAAATACACGTTATATCTCAAAAAATTAAAATCGAAATCTAAAAATTTGTCCTCTTATTTGTTAGTATAAATGTGTTATTTAATTAATGCCAATATAGAATCTTATGATTTTGGCCAAGGGATTGATATCTTGGGTTAATTGTGTCAGTTTGACCTAAGTCAATCCTAATCTCTAATAACTGAAGATTTTAAAGAATCAGGCTAAATTAACCTTACGTTAGAAAAAGTAACTAAAGGCTTTGTCTAGCAACCCTGAGAGGAAGAATTGTTGGACTGATCATTCAATATATATATCTCTCTCTCTTTTTTCTTTTTTTTTTTTTACTAATATATTGAAAAATAATAAAATTACAAAAGTATCATAGTAAATTATAAAACTAAAAATGTAGTTTTGCAAATAAGAAAAAGCCGATTTACATTTTTAACAAAAGGGGAGAGAGAGGACGAAGAACCAATAATTATCCAAACTAAAAAAACAAATAAAAAGACACATTATATTTCAAAAAATTAAAATTGAAATTTAAAAATTAGTCCTCTTATTTTTTAGTATAAATGTGTTATTTAATTAATGCCAATATAGAATCTCAGGATTTGGGGCAAGGGGTTGATAACATGTAAGAATAATCTTTGGGCCAACGTTACAAAGCACATTCCACATGTCTGTAAAAATACTGTTTGGAGTCCAATATTTTTATACAAATAGATTTTTTATTTTCATTAACAGCAAACTAACACATTTTTATCTTGCTGGAGAAAATAGAATTAAAATAATAAAATTCCAACTAATTAAATAACTCTTCGATAGCTGATCATTTTAAATTTCCTATTTAAACTCTTTATTTTTTTTTAAAAAAAAAATCAATTCATAAAATATTTAAATTGAATTTTCACATTTTAAATTATTAATTCAATAATAAATATAAAGAGGGGCATTTTCATTTTTATCCAAATTGAAACAGTAATTTCTTATTTACCCAATTCTTCACAACATTTCACAATTACTCATATCTAAAACTAACTTTTCATTCTATACC
>JAOXNR010000029.1:1170574-1189573 GCA_028571225.1 Parsonsia alboflavescens
AAAATTAATTATCACTTTCAAATTAATTAAAAATATTATAATTATTATTAATTAATAAATAATATTATTTCTAGACATAATCAATAAATATTTTAAGATACAATGTACACAATTTCAGACACAATATACAATTTCCAAACACAATGTAGATAGGATATGCAAAAAATGTATACCATTCGAGACAAAAATAAACCCATTCGAGATCCAAATTAAACAATTCTATACCAAATTCAATCATTTGAGACAACAATCAAGCCATTCTAGACCAGAGACCAAATTAAACCAATTCCATAACCAACACAATCCATTCGAGACCCGTGACAACAAATTCTAGGCTATAGAGAACCCATTCTAGACCAGAGACCAAATTAAACCAATTCCAAACCCAACACAATCCATTCAAGACCCGTGACACCAAATTCTAGACTATAGAGAACCCATTTTAGACCAAAGAAAAGCCATTTAAGACCATAGTAAATTTCGAGACAAAAAATATTATTCCAAACAATAGGATAATTTCGAGACAATAGCCTATTTGAGACAATAAGACCATTTTGAGACAATAAGCCAATTTCGAGACAATGAGACCATTTCGAAACCCTATAAATTTAACAATCCGACACCCAAATAATACCAATTCAGACACAAATTCAACAAATTGAGACTCAATACAATCCATTCAAGACCCTTGACAACAAATTCTAACCAAAGAAAAGTTATTAGAGACAAAAAATATCATTCGAGATAGTAGAGACAATTTCGAGACAATATTCAAAATAGATACAAACCATTCGAAAACAATGAGACCATTTCGAGACAAGAATTTTGAGACAATAGATCAATTTCGAGACAATGAGACCATTTCAAGACAATCATTTCGAGACATCAAACCAATTTCGAGACCCTACAATTTAACAATTACACACCCAAATTAAAAAATTCCAAACACAAATTTAACAATTCGAGACCTAATATCCAAAACCTATCACCATCCATTCAAGACCCATGAAAAAATTTGAGACCCGTGACCCAAATTTGAGACTACCGAGAGAATTCAACCGATCAACATCCAAATTAAACCATTCGAGACAAAATTGATACAATTCGAGACTTAATATTCAGAACTCATGCACAATACAATACATGATTCAACATACTACAAAATCGAAGTTAAACAATACACAAAATCAAGGTTCAAATGAAGAAAACCTATCGGGAAGTAAAGGAACAGCCACGTCGGTGAGGGAGTGAAGAAGGATGCCGCCGGTAAGTGAGTGAAGAAGGATCGCCGCCGGTGAGGGAGTGAAGAAGAGAAGAAGGGAGTGGAAGGAAGAAAGTGAGCTCGGTTTGGTGTGCAAAGAAAATAAGAGTGAGGGAAAGAAAATGAGGGTGGAAGGAAGAAAGAAAATGAAAGTGAGAGCTCGTTTCTCGATGATCCGACTTTTGAGAAGTAGTGGATAGTTACATATAAAATCGAGAAGAAGATGAAAAATTGAGTCTCGATTCTCGATTTGGGTATTGAAAAACAAAGGATAAGGGTGTAATTTCATATTTTCAGGACAATTTTTATTATCCAAAAATGTTAGAAAGTCAATTTGAGTATAGGATGAAATTGGGTCAACCTATTTGTATAGAAATGAAATGTTTATAAAAAGTGAGTAAAATTGAAATTGAATCAATCAATTTGAATATATTTGGAAATTAATTGATATGGAGATGGAGCTTCAAATAGATAATATTTTTAATAATATAAATAACATTCAATATTTATAGTTTTTAAATTAAAATCAAATATCTTAATTTTTAGTTATTGTTTTGGAATATAAGTCACGTGCCTAAGCAAATACTAAAGTCATTGCACCACCGGTCCATCTTCTTTCTCCGTCATCACTGTGTACCCATTTTCTCCAACTCTGTTCCTCTGTCCTCCGCCATGGATGCTTCAGATTCTGCTTCGTCAATGGATCCAATCTTCCACATCCTCCGCATCCTTCCCTACTCCTTTCTCCGACCGCCTCGTCTCCGTCTAAAGCTTCCATCTTTCACTCTTCCCTCCGCAATGACAGTCTACGCTCTCATCCTCCTCACTTACTTCCTCGTTGTGTCAGGCATTGTCTATGATGTCATCGTCGAGCCTCCAGGCATCGGATCAACTCAAGACAGATTCACGGGTGCCGTTCGTCCCGTCGTCTTCCTCCCCGGTAGGGTCAATGGGCAGTATATTATCGAGGGTCTTTCTTCTGGGTTCATGTTCGTCCTTGGTGGCATTGGGATTGTGCTTTTGGACCTTGCTCTTGATAGGAATCGTGCTAAGAGTGTTAAGGTCTCTTTTGCAACCGCTGGAATTGCATCAGTTGTTATTGCTTATGTTATGAGTATGCTTTTCATTCGCATTAAGATCCCCGCTTATCTCCGATGAACTGATAATTGAGGATTTTGATGAAAGCTTCAATTTTCTGCCTTTTCTTTTTAATGTTTTATAGGGATTTTTATGAATTAGTCACCTTCCCAATTAAGGGTCTCGAATTTGATCTTGACAATGAGATTTACCAATATTTGAGTATTCTGATACAATTATGACTTACTGATCTGAGATTTATGAGGTTCTCTTGGCTATTTATTTATGTTTTATGTGAATGTGTACTTTTCCCAGTTTCTCTGGTCACTTAGGGAGTGGCTGGTTTCCAGCTAACTTGAAGAAGTTGTATTTCTTTTGGGTCATCAAGTCTCAAACTTTGGGATCTCAATAGTGTCATACTTTTAAAATTTGAATTAGGAATTCATTCTGATATTTATTGCAGGACTGTCATCTCTCAATTGCCTTTGCTTGTTCTCCTGTATGCTACTTTATTTGATTTGAATATTTGATGCTGTGAAAATCAATATGGTTATTCCTTTACTAGTGATTTTAGTCCTTATCTGCGCAGAGACCAATTTTCGTACATTTTTCATGTATAAGTTTGTCATGAAAGATTTGTCCTTCTTTGTTGCATACATAAAGCATGGATTGTGCTTAAGTCATTTTGTATCAATAAACCAAGAATTTTTGTGAAAATCATCATTTTTGAACTCTTACTACGCCTTGCTGAAAATTTTTAGTTTATTGAGCTTTTTCTTCCCAAAACTAAGTCAAATCTGATTAGAATGATTCAGAGAACCATATGTTTAGCTTCTTTAGCTGAGCATTCTCTCAATTCAGCATACATAGAGAATACACCCTCCAACTTGATGCTTTATGATGATTCTTGCTCATGGAACTTTAGGGAATTGGCTTTTCTTAGAACATCAAAGTCAGTGCCTAGTTTGTGTTGATCAGTATGCAAATTTCTTGATTTGATTACCAATTATGTTCTATTTCTTTTGGAATATTTGCTATGGAGAATTTTTTCAAAGGATAAAGACATAAAGATGACTTTCCTCATCTGTTTACAACTTTAAGCATGCTACATTTAACAAAGTTGCTATTGATTGATTTATCTTTCTTGGCTTGTCAGCACAAGTTGAAAGTCCAATTCTTGGATTGTTATTCATATGCTTGGCTTGGGTAACTAAAACTCCTTTGAATACTTTGGCTGTATGCACACTTATTTGACATTTTAATTTTCAAATGAGTTGTAAGAGGGAGAAATTTTGGTTAGTACTGTGGAAGCTGGGCTCAGAGTCTTTTTGAAAGGTCAGTCCATGATTAATTTCAATAACACCTTGTTTTCCAGGAGAAAATTAAAGAAGATACTTAAATATAAAAACTGTATTTCTTCCCTTGGGGAGTTTAAGGTGGAAATTAAAGCAGAAGTATATGGTTTAGTTTCAATTTTCTTTCTTGAGGTTTTTTTATTGACATTTTAACACATCTTTTGAAAGTAAATCTTATACTTTAAACGACAAAAGTAAAAGGTGTATTTCCCATTGGTGATAATAGGATCGTTAGACCTTACACTAACGCATGTTCGGTAAGATGACTCCTCTCCAATTAATTACTAAGCATGTGCAAGAGTTTGACACACTGGTTTCTTGATCTTGACAGCGTTCAATGTGCTTAATCTACGCAAATTCTGTTGAAATATGCTGCTACTATTAAGGTTCTTTTTGGGAGTAATTGATTCTATCTATTAGTATTTTTTTTTTTTTCTCTAGATGTTTTAGATATCTATGAAGTGCCGCTCCCTGAACCTGGTTGAGAAACTCTGATAGCGTTAAAATTCAGTTTAATTTTTCTTTGGTTAGAATCTTAGGAAGCTGGGTTATAAATTTGACCTTTGTTGAATTCTGATCAATATCTACAATGATAAAACATGTCATTATCCCTTTTTCCGTATATATGTATGTATATACTATATTGATCTGTATTTTAATCAGACATAACAGTAGTTGATGTATTTATAAACAGAGATCTTATGTTGCTGAAAATCTTTAGAAGAGTTATGTCTTCATTGTTTGATCAGTCGGGACAATTTAAATTGTACAAACTCTGTTCCTGGAAGTAAATGATCTTTTAGACTTTTTGAGAATTGATAGTGTTTCCTTTTTCTTTTGTGGTAAATATCTGTATGGTTGTTCTGTTTTGATCTTTCTGGTGGTTGATGATGCCGGTGAAACTGTGTAGAGATGTGGTTTCTATGACCAACCCACAGTTTCTTTTTTGTTGGGGTTCCATCTCTCGTTCCTTTTTAGACCCAAGAGAGAATACTCCAGTAAAAATGATGCAAACTAACGAAAAGCTTAGCCTTTTGCTCAAACCAATGCCTTTTTATGGTGTCATTAGCACAAATGTAATACTTAGCTCAATCGGGTTGTTGATTGGTCAGATTGGGATTTTAATGCGAACTGGATTGGAGGCCTATCCGATCACTGGACACAGTCCGGCGGAGATATATCTCCTATAAAGCTTCTCAGACTGAAGAATATCAACTACAATGTCCCAAGTCTAAAAAAAATTTCAATTGAATGGCAGCTGTGAATTCCCATGTTGCGATTTAATTTAACCAAAGGTAGCAGGGAACACAGAGGTTACAGAAAGAACTCCTGCTCAGGACAAACTTGCTCCTACAGGAGACTTGACTGACGAAGGGAATGGTAAATGCAACAGAAACCAAATATTTGTGTCAAATCATTAATGTACACACATTACACCAATTTAAGGTAGCTACACTGGCAGAAGCATTCTTTTTTTTTTTGACAGAAAACAGCCATCAACACTGCAGCTGCAGCTGTAGATTCACAAAGCTTCCAATGTAACAAGAGATAATATATAAGACGTTATATCCTCCAATAAATACAAAAGGGAAAGTAAAACAATTAGAAAATGATAACTTAATTAAAGTATAAGTCACACTGTTTCCTAAACGACGAATAAAATGAAACTCAATACTCTAGAAATAAGAACTTAATTCTAAACAATCTTGAATAATAGCAGCAGCTTGAAATCCATCCCATTCCTTAGCTTGCAATTGTTGAACAACCCCCAAATTATCATTCTCAATGATCAACCCACAAATTCACAATTCTAAACAATCTTGAATAATAGCAGAAGCATTCATTGACTAAATGGAAACAATCCACAGTTTAAAGCCTGAAAATAGCATGTATTAACAGGAACTAGCATACGACTTCTTGATCTTGCTTTATGCTCAAACCTTATGCATTTGAATGGAAAAAGGATGCTCCATCTTCCAATCCTTCTTGCTTTACTACTTCTGCGCTCAGTGGTGAAGAAACATTTGTGCCATTGCATCTGTAATCCTGAAAATTTTGAATAAACACTCGTGAAAAAGATATAAGAAAATATAGAGACAGAAGAGTCAGCCATAACCAGCATTCACAAGTTCCAGATTTCAAGAGCTGAAAATGTGCAGAAAAGAAAAAAAAAAGCATAGTAATGAAACAACTGGCTGAAATTTAAAGATTCAAATACGTGCAATTCAATATAACGAAAATAGTGTGAAAGAGAAGGATAAAAATATCCTTTACCTTTAACATACACTAATAACCAAATTCATGAAAATTCAGATTCTTACCTTTATCAAGCCAAAGGAACTTCCCAGGGTAACAAAATAGAACAACCTAATTTTCTGCATATTAAGATACTATCAAAACCGCTTGTTATGGGCAGGGGGTTTGGCACATGAAGATAGCTTATATCAAAGTTTTCTAAGCTTTAAGAAAACCCAAGTTCTGAAATTGTTATGTGATGAATCAGAAGTACATTTCAATTCCTAGACTAGTAGTTCTCATGGTATAGTATAGCAATTTTCAAGTCACCGCATCAATGCTCAGGTTTCCTTAATTTAAGTAAAGTTAATTCACAAGATTAATTATTTATGTAATGTTCCCCTTTAGGGTTCTTAGTTGTGCTGTCCTTCCCTTATCTAAGACTTCAATCAGAATTCAGCTTTTTGAAGTTACAAAATGAGAGCCAAAATATCCAAACGTATTCCTATCGTGAAATCCATGAAGTGTAAACTATCAAATACTGTCAGCACGTTAGTTGTTCCGATAAATGAAAACAAAATTTCACAAAATTTTTCACGTGTTGCGAATAAAACTGTTTTGTATCCTGTCCCATGTTGAATCCCTCTCACACATGGTTTTCATTTTCCTGCAACCAAACAGCACTTAGGAAGTACCAGAAAACTAATTGATTGATTCCATTTTTGTTAATTCTTCTCTGTAACAGGAGGCATTCTACTTTGACATTACCTTGTTTACTTAGGCTTCCAACAGCAGAACAAGACCTTAAATGAATTGATTAATGAACTTGGGTATCTTCATAATCAATTCTTCTAAACATTCATCGTCTAGAAAAAAAGGCTATAAATTGCTCAAGATGTTTGAGATCCGAATGTGCTACGTGCCACTGGCTTTCTTATCTGAACCAAAGCTTGAACAAAATTTAAGGATTAATGAACCGTTCTTGACCAAGAATGCTAAAATCGTGGTTATACTTTATACAATCAGAATAAATTCCTCACAACCAAAAAAAAAAAAAGAAAGAAAAGAAAAGAAGAAGAAGAAGCAAAGTGATAATAATGTTACTTGAATATGTTCTCTAAGTTGCTTTATTAACATATTATGACATCTGGATAGAAAAATAAGCCTCAAGATGTACAAACTTCACTATTTATAGTAATATTCCATAATTTTTAGAATGAAATGAGAAGCGGTAATCTTTTTCAGAATTTGGTAATTAATGGAAAAAACCTACCCTATTATTATTTAACTTTTAAAACATAGGGAATCTCTCAAGAGAACATACACAAACAAAAAGATATATTTATTTCATGTGAAGGTGAAAGCTCCCTAAATGAAAATTGTTGAATTTCACCTTGAAACAATTTTCCATTAAAAAGGTAGATCTTAATGTTTGTTTTTCACTTTTAAGTCCCATAACTTCGTAAAAAGTCCAAACTTCAAGTTATTTTTTATATGAAAACTCAGAGGGTTTAATTTGCAGATGAAAGGTTTGCATTGAAATTGGGGATATTGACTCTTATTCTTGGTGGAGCAAGTAAACACCAAAAAGCCCTCCCTTTTGAACAGAAAAATAAAATTTTGGTTGACTTTGCTGGCCATTGGAGTTTTCAGACCAAAAGGATCCAATGCAGGACATAGGGGTGTTCATCGGTTCAGTTTGGTGTGGTTTGGATTGGATATGTCCATTCATCCAACTGAACCAATTAAATCGGTCAGGTAAAAAAGTCATCCAATTCATCCAATGTTTTAGGTTCCAACAGATCCAATCCAAACTCTATTGGATTGGATCCTACATATTAATCTTTAAATAAAATAAAATATTACTTTATATTGGATTTAATTAGATTTTATCTAATTTTATATATAAAATTACAATAATAAAACTAAAAGTAAGTTAAAATTACAATTAACCATCTATTTTAATTAAAATAACTATAAAACCTTAAAATAATATATTTATTATTATAATTTAACGAATAAAAAATATATGATTGGTTCGGTTTGGTTGTAATCAGTTATTTTTTATCCACATCCAACAACCGAACAGATTTAATTGGTCGGCAAGAAAATTCATCCAATTAATCCGATTAAGTAATTGGATTGGATGTAATCAGTTTTGGCCGGATCGGATTGGATTGAATTGGTTGGAATTGGACCAGATTGGATTTGAACATCCCTAGCGAGACTCAAGAGTAAAAACAAACATGAGGACATTGAAAGGTGAAAATTGTATGGGGATAAGATTTGACCATTAGCAACTTACTAAGTATTCTGACCCAAGCAAGAAAGCAAAGCTAAACTGCCTTTCAAAAGTTAAAATCAGCTGAAGCTCAATTTCAGACAACAAACTAACCAAAAGAAAATCTTCTTTGGTCAAGTGAGGCTTCAGCTAGCATGAGCTCATACAGACGCAGCAAAATTCTCTTCTAAATGAATATATAAGTATTTCACTTGATGAACATAATTAAAAGAGACCAATAACACAATCATAATGAAAATGGCAGAGAACCAATTTTCTACTTAACCATTTATTTGATGCAGGAATGTGGACTTAATTGAAGGAACATATTGCTTGGATGCCAATATTTTGAGTGTGTCACTGGAGAAATGAATAGCAAAATATTACAGCAACTAAAAGAGAAAATAAGCATGCATTAGTAACAGTATAATGGTGATTAGCAACAACTAACCCCTCCATGGAATATTTATCATCCTATTATGCTCATTCCTTTCAAGACTTTCTGCCTTACATTTCACTCATAGATTATAGTCATGACTTCAATGTATAGAATCACTTACTTTTTACGTTCCTGAAGTACCCCTGGGGTAAAAAAGGAAAAGAAAAAGAATGATCATCACAGAGCTTTACCTTGATTCCTTGAGCAGGCTTCAAAACAAAGATGCATCTAGGTTTAACTGGATAGAACTTAATGTTGGATTAATTTACAAGTGGGACTATGGTATCAAATAAATTGGCCACCTGAGTTGTATTAGAAGCATAAGCAGATAATATAATGAAGCCTTCGTGAATAGAAACAGAAAATATAGAAGAAAAGTCATTTGACATTGTTTTTAATTCTTAATATTAATCAGGCTCCATTCCACTCTATCATCTACTTCATATTCAGTCCTTCAATCTTTTCTGTCAAACCCATCCTTAGATACCAATCAATCACATGAACTAGGAAACAGTTGGAGTAGGGAAACCTAAGGCACTGAAGAGAGAAACATTAAATATAGGCACTTATACCATATTGGTGGACCAAGTGTCAACTCATAAACCAATACCCTCTTAGTATGTATCAAACTGCCTATTTCCACCAATTCAACAAGATCAGAATACAAGCAAAATTTTATTGGAATCAGACAAGGAAAATGAAAATGGCACACCTGATTGCATCAATTCCGTCATGCAAAGAATGAACAGCATCAGTATCTTGTTCTTCAACTAATTCATTTTGCCTTTCAAGTAAAACTAGTGTCTCACAGAAATTATCAACATAAAAAGACCGAGAGCTCCCCAATATTCCAAGCTCCTTAATATCAGAAGTCTTGGGATCATATGTAACCAGTTCATTACTCCTCTTAGACACCAAAATATCACCACTTTTTCTAAATCCCACCACTTTATCCAGCCCATTTACTAAGTTAATAGAACACATTATCATCCAAGACTCTGCAACCCCATAGTCCTTCATCACCCATATGTCACAAGATGCATTTTCTGTCACTCTATGTCTATGATACTTTATCACAGCAAGAGAATCCCTATGCGTTGAAATAACTAAGTTCATTGGAAGGTCCTTTGCCAATGCATCTGGCAGCATGACCTCACTGAACTTCTCATTATCCATGCCAAATGCTATTATCCCAGTACAAAAACGTGGTTGATATGCGATCCAATGTAGAACAAAGTTGACAAGTGCTTGTGACCACACAAAATCAGGAATGTAAAACCTAAGCCCAACGTTGGTTATCTTCCTCCAAAACCCCAGACTAAGACTATAAACCTCTGCCTCAGGGGGTACCATGTACTCGAACTCCCCTAGCTTATGATACACAATCCTAACTATCTTATAATTCTTCTGCGAATCAACCCCAAATCCCAGCACAAACATGTTAGGAAATGTAGGATTAATAGTAGGTAATGGTGAAGATACAGTCTTTCGAATTGAAGGATTAAATAAAATTATGAGTTTCTTAGCTCCAAATAAATCATCAGATAAACAAACTAACCCATCACAGGTTCCTACAACCCTGAAATAGCCCATTAGGCTTTTGAACGGGAAAAACAATTCTTTTGATTTCAGGGCAAATGAATCACAGGTATTGTGATCCTCACTGACACGCTCTTCATCAGGATGCAATGTGTAATGCTCTTCCTTGTCATCATTAGTATATCTTCTAAGCAGCATTAGGCGGGTGGTATCATTTTGTTGTTGGATTCTGGTGAGATGTGTCATGATAAAATTGGGGCTTTTGATGACAGCAGACCATGATTTGGAGACTATGGTGAAGCAGACAAGCGACTTCACAGGAACCCTTAAGAGGATTTCAGTCAAGAGTTCTGGAGGCAAATTGTCCGACATTGTTTCCGGTTTTTTCTCGGGTTTGATTGAGAATTAGGATGTGAAAACCCCCCAAATTTCAATTGGGGAGGTGATTCGGGCTTCCAGTCTTGAATAATGGCCTGCTGGCCGAGTAGCGAGGAAGCGTTCCCAGTACTGAGGAATCAAGTGGTGGATATTTTTACTAAATATCTTATTATCCACTCTCTAGTTTTTTTTTTCCTAAAAATCTGATTTGATTTGCATAAATTTTAACAAAATTAGTTAATTTAGTTTATTTTAAATTTAATAATATTAATTTTTAACAAAATTTTAACTAATTTAGAAAATGTTACATTTATTATCGAATAATTCAAAATAAAAATAGAAACATTCAATTTCGGATTGAGGAGACCTTCAAACTAATTACCTTTTTTTTTTTTTCTCTTTTGAACCTATTCTTAATTCCATTTAACCATTGAAATATGCAATGTATGATTTTTAATTCTTTCTTTAAGAGTTACAGGGGAAAAAAAATTTAAATGATTATATTAAATGCAAATGATTTGATTTTAATTTTTTATTTAAAGAATCTTAGAAAATTTCGATATTAATTTTAGAAACGTATTTAATCATGTTTTATGAATATATACAATATGAATATCGTTAATCATATAAATATACATAATATTATATATAAGTAAAATTAAAGTAGATTTCTCGAATTAACTAACTCGAGAATTTTCAATTCTCACATTTTGAAGCATGTCATATAATCTTATAGAAAATTCTAACTTGCCGCATTTTGAAGCATGCCACATTTAAAAAATTTTTCTTTTTTTGATATTAATGTAGGACAAAAGTTTTCGAATATCCTTGAACTATTCCAAAATCTACATCTTACTCTCAAATTCTTTTTCTTGCCCGCAGACTCTTTTTTTAGATAAACATATATGTGAATCATTAACCAATCATAGAATTCGAACACATGACTTTTAATAGGGACATTTTTATTTCAAATTATACAATAATAAATGAGGGTATTCGAGATCTATTAACTTGGGTAATGAAGGAATATGGGGTTGGAGAGTCTAGGATGATAATTTGTTCTATTAACTAAGTAAATGGGCTGGATAAAGTGGTGGGATTTAGAAAAGGTGGTGACATTTTGGTGTCTAAGGGGAGTAACGAACTGGCCACATATGGTCCCAAGAACTCTGATATAAAGGAGCTTGGAATATTGGGGAGCTCTCAGTGTTTTTACATTGATAATTTCCATGATCCTAAAACTTTTGACTTATCTTGATTCTTTAAATTCTTTCACTCTTAGAGTTTGGATCAGGTTGGTATGACTTTGGGATGACTCGGGAGCTACCAGCTCCAATTAACAGTTCTAGTTTTAGATTTCGAAGAAAAACTTCAATAGAGAAAGCTTTTGTGATTTATAGACAAAAAAGGAAATGATTTAAACAAATTAAGTTAAATAACAGAACATGCGAGTAAGATCGAAGCACCGGCCGAAGAGCTGCAATCTAGTTGGAAGGCAATGAAGAGACAAAAGGCTGCAGTGGTTGCGAGGAGAAGAGAGCGAAAGTAAACGAAGTAATTATTAGGTTTTCAACTTTGTTCTTGATAGATATTTTACTTTTAGAACATAGTCATTTCAATTTATTTTTTAAAAATGTTAAAAGATTTCAATATATAATTTGAAAGATGACTGTGCAAAACTTAATTTTTATTTTATACCACGTGAATAATAATATTTATATATTTTCTTGAATTTTTATGTAGATAGAATTAAGAGTTAAAATTTAATTTTAAATGGGAAGAATATGATGGCACAAGACAGGGTTGACTCATGAGAATCCAAGAGTCAGCAGTCCACTTGATCGTGATGGATCTAACATATTTGGGCTTTAATGCTCCTCGATCTTAAAAAAGGACCAAGGAAGTTTACATTTTAGGAAGGCCTCAAGGGAGCTCGTTGGAGAGATTACCTAAGATATAAGGAAAACGGCCCAATCTGAGGATGTGGTCTCTAGGAGAGAATCAGGCACAGATTCCGAGATTAGGAAGAACGTAGCGGTACGAGTGTTCAGTTTGAATTGGTTATATCTATGAAATTATATCTATACTTCCATATATCATGTGTAACTCAGGAGATATCTCTATTTTTCCATAAAACAAGAAAACAAGATTGCAAAGTAATTTGCATTTTTTTTTTCTATAAGCATTCATTATTCTCACATGAGTAATTCAATGAAATGAATCGAATGGGATTTGGTTTTCCTAATGAAAAAAATCATAAATATTTGATTGACTAAAGGAAAATATTTCTATATAAACAAGAATAGTGATATTTAGTTATCTCTTTTAAAAAATAATAATGGAAGATAACCAAAGTTGCCAGGCAAACTCCATTGATTAGAAACTTGCTTTTGTGGATAATTGTTACTTTTTGGAGAAGCTAGTTTATTTCAGGCTAAAGTTATGGAGAGAGTACTTGTTTCTTTCTGTGGTTGCTCGGGACACAAGGTGAACTTGAATAAGTCCCAGTTATATATTTCAGAAAATGTAACCCATGATATTGCTAAAAAGGTTGGTTTGCAACGTTTGGGATCTCTTTGACCATGAATTTGCTAAAATATCTGGGAGTTCTTTTCATTCATGGCAGATTGACCAGCTCATGCTTCGATCTTTTAATTCATGGAGTGCACTCAACAGGTAGAAAAAGAAGCATGTTATCCTTACCCGCTTGTATAATATTCGTTAATTGTTTTGGTCATCTCTTCATGGACGTTCTATTTCCTGCAAATAATTAGAATCCCAACTGCTATTCTGGATCAAATTGAAAGGATATGTCGGAGGTTTTTATGGGGTGGAAGTGATCAGGTACGAAAGAAATTTCTGTAATTAATTGGAACAAGTGGTCCACCAAGAGAAGACTGAAGGTGGTTTGGGTTTCTATCATTTGAGTGGAGTGAACCAAGTTTTTCTTGTAAGGAGTTGTAGGTGTGTAGATGCGATGTAACAGTTTGACACTTCGGGTTCAGTTGCCAAAAACTAAGTATGGTGACTTCCGAGACAGGTTATTGTTGTGATTTATATCCAAAAGACTACTAATTATGTAATTATTGATGTAATATATTGAGGTTTTCATTGAATTTTGTCGTTTGCATGATATATCATGCAATGAGATCTAACTTAATTTAAATATTTGATCTACGTGATAGGATCAGTAAAAATTTAAATTTATGTCCTTGCCTGTTTGATGGAAATAAAGGTCTAAACATACACATTAGTTCCTTTTAAATAAGATTGACTTACTTAAAAGTCATTTGATACTCCTTGTTTTTTTTACTATATGTGTAGAATAGCACATTTGATGCCAAATCGCTCTTGTGAGCGTTCTTCCTTCTCTCTACCTCTCTTCTTTTCTTTCACAAAAACACTCCCAAACAAAACTCATTCCTACATCTTCCTCCTAAATCTCTTATCTTCTTTTTGAATCTCTCCTCCCAAACTAGGCTTAGAGAAATGAAAATGCCCCTTAGGAAACTGGTGTGAGGGTCCGCGATTGCATTCTGTCACTTTTTAAAGCCCGTAATGGACAAAAGGGCTTGCTTAAGTAACTCATAAATGTTGGACGACCAAAACCAGTGCGAAAAAATTTCGAGGGCAAAAACTAAATCTTAGAATAGTTTAAGAATTAATTAAGTATATAACGAGTTGCAGATTATTCTGAAATTTTCAATCTCCAATCCCATCGATCGGATTATTTTAATTTATACCATAAATCAAACTATCCTCTCTTGGATGGTGGCCAATTGCAGGGATGAAGCAGTGGAAGTTGAGGATTTTGGGTGGAATAAACATTGTAAGAACCGGATGTAATTTCAAAGAGTAGAATATGAACTTACCAGAGACGACAACACCAAAGGCGACGACGATACAGGATGACAACACCTCGGTTTCTCTCTAGCTCTCTCGTCTAAAGTTATCTCTCTCTGTCGGTCTGCTAAAGCGAAGAAGAGAAAGAGAGCTGCTTTATCTTTTTTCTTCAGAAAATAAAAACTTGGAGTTGGTTTCGAACAAATTGATGCAACTATGCATAAAAAGACAGCTTTATCTTTATCTATGCAAATCTTAATAATAATAATAAAAGCAAATTATAAGAAAGGCGAATAAATTTTTAATTCAAAATTCCTATAGCAAACAAACTAGTTGTGGAATGAGCTTTACAAATATAGAAGTTAACTGCTCTTCAAATGTCAGCCAATAGCTGTCATTAAAGTTGTCATCAAGGGCAATCTTCTCTATCAACTTATACTTTCATAACAAGTAAAAATTTAGCATGTTATTTGATGGGTCATCGGAGCTACAAAAAATAATCTGCCAATATAAAAACAAATTAACTTGTAATTATAGTGGTAGGGATCGAAACCATAGAGAATTATTAATCTATTTTCTCGAACTTTTTAAGACAAACTAAAAGAAATATAAAGAAAAACAGAAGGGTGGGGGGTAGATATGACATTTAATAAAGTAAAAATAAACAAATCACATAATAAGACAATTAAATAAATTAAGATAATCCCAGTTGAATTCTATTTCTGTTCCATCATATGAATTGATCCCTAATATAACAAGAAAAACAACGATTAGGTGATAAGTTAGTTATAGTAAAGCAGATGCCTAACCATACCAATCTTTCCTAATTTAATTAACACATAGATGCTCTATCATTAATTCTGGTTGAATAATAACCTCTAGGATGCCTGGGAGATTCAACTACGCAATTGCATTTATAAGGATTATAAAGACCTAACTCTAGATAACAAACTCCAGCTTATGAATGTTAATATAGATCAAATAAAAGGAGTTCCCCTGATTGTTGTCATTGTGAAGACTTTAATTAGGAATTAAAATCTACAATAACGGTACCAATTCAATTAATCAGCAAGCCTAAACTAAATAAAAAAACATTTAGTAACCAAAATAAAGCCTTCTCTGACAGGTTCTTGCCTCTGTTCACAGGCCTTGATTACCTACTTATAACTTCTTGTTTTGGATTACTTTCCCATCTGTAAAATGATTCAAATATACACCAATTTTAGTGGAAAATCATCCAAGATAATAAGATATTTAATATGAAAATTAGATCAAATTATTTTGTTATCAATATCATCTGGGTTACATTGGCGAAACGAATCCAGTGGGGATAACCTCGATCCGATGAGATTTGTTGTTTTGGTGACTCAAACTATAACTTTACTGTTGGTGCTTGTTTCACTTGTCAATAGGGGTGGGAATAGACTAGGCCTGTCAGGGATATGTGGCTTGCCCTCATCTAGCCTGTTTAGTCATAATAATAATCTCAAATAATTTTTTTGACCTGTTTAGTATAAGAGGTCAGACTTTAGTTCTGTATTAGGCCCATTATTCCATAGGGTCTATTCCAAAAATTAATAATAAAAAAAAAATCATATATTTACTTATATAGTCAAGGTCAAACCACCAACCTCCCTATTAGATCCCTCATGGAACCTCACTATTAATACTCAAATCTTATTTATTTATTAGCAAAATCAATTTAAATCAGTATTCTTTTCATATGTTTTCTTGAGTAGTTTGCCTGATGCCTTCTAGACATCTATGTGGAGTTCTAGCTCAGTTTCCTTTTACACAGCTATTGGAGTTCGTGGTTTAAACTTGTCGAACTGCAATAAAACTACATGATATCTATCGAATTGGATGTTTAGTTATTTTCTCTTTCTTTTTCCTCTTTTAAACTCAAAGTTGAAAATTCTTGAAAAATGAAAAGATTGATGCTACTTGAATCAAAGATTCAGTGCCGACAAAAATATGAAAGATGAATTACAAGGTGCGTCATGGAATAAAGAAAGTGGGATTCCCATATCTTCTATACCCTAAATTTGTTAAAACAAAGTCTTTTCTTATTATTCATTGAATTATGCTATAGCCTACTAATATATTTATTTTTTTTCTTCTTCTTATTTTGAAGGTGTTCGAACAAGAAAAAGAAATTATTTTGAAGATTTGACCTTGGAATTACTTATGATGTTGATTTGAATTATTGAGACTTTTTATTTGTAATCTTTTTTATTAACTTTAGTATTTGATATTATTGTGATGTCATGTTTTATGATATATTTTGAATGGTTTAGTTTGATTAATTTTAATTTGGATTAGTTAAATAATTTGTTTTTTTGATTATGATAATTAGATATTGGTATTTTAAGTTATGATTTAAATATTAAATAAATTAAATAGGTTTAAAATTTTTTGGCTTTTGAAACAGGTTACTGACGAAGCCAGGTCTCCAAAATGGCCACGCACAAGCAAAAAAGTTCACCTGTAAATGATGGACTACTAGGTGTTATGGAATTTGGGTTAATTTCCATCAATAACAAATTCACCTTCTGCCTTATTAAATATACAAATAGTGTGAAAACAATTGTACAAAAACATCACCCCAAAATAAACTCTCAGGAAAGCGTGGAGGGACACACCGGTCCACTTAAATGCCACACTCCTTGGACAGAATTTACTAAGACAAGTAATTTAATAGCACAATAATTAACAAGGTTCGGCCAATTATGCCTACGTCCTCGAACACTACTAAAATAATATTTCTCTGATTGAAGAAATATTACAAAGAGAGAATAAATTGCCCAAAAATAGGAGAAGATATAATTTTTGGGATGCTAATGGGATAATTGCAAAGGGAGGGGGAGGAGTCCTTTTATAGCCAAAACTCCTCCCATTTTTCCTTTAGCAAAACAATGTGGGACTTTTGCCAAAGAAACAACAAATCTCCACCTTGGCAAAAATTCCATATACTTCTCTCACAAATCCAACTTCAGTAGTGTCAGCAAATTCCATCTTTCAATTTGTAACAATATTGATCGATTCTAAACAATGTTTAAACTTGACCGCTGTTGCCACTTTTGTCATAATATCAGCAGGATTCTTAGTAGTCTGAATCTTCTGGATTATGACTCCACCTTCTTCTAGTATCTCCCGTACAAAATGGTATCGGACATCGATGTGCTTCATCCTTGCTTTATAAACCTGGTTCTTTGCTAAATGGATAGCACTTTGATTATCACAATGCATTTTGATGTGCTTTTGTTCCAATCCAAGTTCACCTAGCAACCCTTGAAGCCAAATAGCCTCCTTCACAGCCTCAGTAATTACCATATACTCTGCCTTTGTAGTAGACAAAGCAACTTGATTGTAAGGTGGACTTCCAACTGACTGGTTCTTTTACAAGAGTAAACACATAACCAATAGCTGATCGACGCTTGTCCAAATCACCAGCATAGTTAGAATCACAATACCCAACTATATATTGACTATCTTGCCTGTCCTGCTAAAATACCAAACCAACATCTATGGTGTTCAGGATATAAAGTAGAATCCATTTCACAGCTTGCCAATGCTCCTTTCTAGGATCATGCATATACCTGCTCACAACCCCAACAGCTTGTGAAATATCGGGCCTCGTACATACCATTGCATACATCAAGCTACCAACAGTACTTGCATACGGTACTTTTGACATGTATTCTCATTCTGCATCATCCTTTGGTGACGCGGATGTACTAAGCTTGAAATGAGGAGCAAGTGGTGTACTAACTGGTTTTGACTTCTCATTCATGCCAAAACGTTTTAGTATCTTCTTCAGATATTCTTTCTGAGACAAAAAAAGCCTCCCCAATTTCTGATCTCTAGTTATCTCCATGCCAAGAATCTTTTATGCTTCACCCCGATCCTTCATCTCAAACTCCCTGTTCAATTAAGTCTTTAATTGCTCAATTTCTATCTGACTCCTGGAAGCTATCAGCATATCATCAACATAAAGAAGAAGATATATATATTATCTGTCTTGTAGCTTGCGCAAATACACACAATGATCATGTTTGCTTCTTATGTACTTTTGCCCTATCATAAATTTGTCAAATCGCTTGTACCACTACCTCAGAGATTGCTTCAATCCATACAATGATTTTCCCAATTTGCACACCATATCTTCTTTTCCAGCAACTTTGAATCCATCTGGCTGAGTCACGTAGATTTCCTTATTCAAGTTTCCATGAAAAAATGCAGTTTTTACATCCATTTGAATTAGTTCCAAATCCAATTGTGCTACCAAAGCCAACAAAATTCTGATTGAGGAATGCTTTACAACTGGAGAAAATACTTCATTATAATCAACTCCCTCCCTCTGAGCGTAGCCTTTAGCCACCAATCTTGCATTGTAGCGGGCATTTTTCTTGTCAGGAAATCCATCTTTCTTTGTATATACCCATTTGCATCTAATTGCCTTCTTTCCTTTCGAAAGACTAGCTAGTTTCCATGTCTGATTCTTTTGAAGGGATTGCATTTCTTCACTCATGGCGATCCTCCACTTTTCCTGTTCTGAACTTTGGATTGATTCATTATAAGTGGTAGGAAC
>JAOXNR010000029.1:1189673-1245497 GCA_028571225.1 Parsonsia alboflavescens
GCGCTCCGGAGCGCGACTTATCACAACCTAGATATATATATATATATATATATATATATATATGTTACTTTGTATAACATTGCAAACACTTATAATGCAATCGTTAGTCAACTAAAGATCAAAGTTAACGGTCAACTATCTTATTTTTTTAAAACAATTAATTAAAATTTAATCAAATACACCTAGAGTTTAATCTATCCTCTTAGGATTTAGTTTATTATTAATTAATCATTAATTGACTAATAGTTTCACTTGTGTGCACCTGTGTGCATCATTAGTGAAGCGACATCGTTTCACTTAGACAGATAAGTGAAATGACGTCATTTCACTAATGATGTATACAAGTGCACATAAACATGTATACATAATAGAATTATTATATATATATATATATATATATATATTTATATTTATATATAGTTTATAAGTTCACAATGGAACCAAAGCCAATGGATGTGAAAAAATTTACTTGTGGTCCTAAATTAGTGCATCGTGACTACATTAGAAATATATGGTCCATGTGGACCTAAGATATTAATGTAACAAATAAACTCTTTCATTCAAAGCAATCCTAAAAAAATTCTTATAAATAAGTCCATTTAGATAGGATAAAAAATCGATTGTATGTGAAGGAATTTTGCGCTTGGTCATGTCTAGTAGAATGTGTGGTTTAGATACATAGAAATAATAACCCCACAAAAATATATAGGAAAAAATATTTAAAAAGTTTGAGCTCGCGACTAACTAAATATATGAGAGGATCAATCCCATTAATTACAAGTCCAATCCAATAAATTGAATGAACGGCTCAGAGGAATTTGTGCTACAAGCCCGAAGAAACTAAGGTTCCATGCGTAACTCCAAAAATGTGATTCAAGACATTTTGGAGAACTATGATATCAAGCTCGAATACATCAAAGTTTGATGATCTTTACAGCGTACAAAAGACATAACCGATGGAACTTCAGAAGACTTCTACAAACGGCTACCATTATAAATTCACATATTGGAGCATGTAATGTCGAGAACACTGACCAATATACATATACGAGATGAACAGTTTTTGAGGTCATTCTATGCACTTGGTCCTTCGATTAAGGGTTTCAAGTATATGAGTCCCGTAATTATTATAGATGCAACACACTTAAAAGGTGTGTATGAGGCAAAATTTATGCAGCGATCTGTGTAGATGGAAACCGGCAAACTTTTCCCCTTGCATTTGGGTTTGGCAAAGAGGAAGGCAATGATTCATGGGAATGGTTCTTAAAAAGATCTTGGACTGCATATGGATTGCAAGATGATTTGATTATTGTATCTGATCGACACAAAGGCATACTACTGCACGTAAGGAGATTAGTATATCCCTAGGTTCCACATGTTTTTTGCTATCGACATTTGAAGGAAAACTTTAAAAAGAAGTGCAAAAATCCTCAGATTGCAATTCTTTTTAAAAATGTGGTGTATGCATATGACAAGAGGACATGTGATTTCTATTTTGGAGACATTCAACATAGGCATCCCGAAGTTGATCGTTGGTTGGATGTTGAGGTAGAATGCCTGAGTTGTTCATGAGTATATGATCCAAACAATCGCAATATTGTAAAGTCCTTCAACCAAACGATCAAGAAAGTTTGGAAGTTTCCTATTACAACTTCACATGAGTTTTTCAGGGATTTGTGTCAAGTTTGGTTTAACAAATGTCGAGAAGTAGCAACTACAATGCCAAATATTATCACCAAGTGTGTTGTGGAAAGAGTTGAGCAAGAAGCTATGAAGGTTCAACTAAAAAAGGCTGCAGATTACATCCATTCGGGATGGGAATTAATATGTCGTTGGAAATTCATCAAAAGAAGCAAATGTTATGGTGAATATCGTTCAGAATTCAAGTGGATGTCGAAGATGAGAACTAAAAGAGATACCTTGCAAACATGCCATTGTTGTTGCCATATAAAATTTCAAACCTCATAGGAAGTTTCGTGCCACAGTGAGGAAATTTGGCTCCTCAATGATGAATTTTCGGACCAAGCTGAGGGACTTTCAAAATAAAAAGTTGTGATCCATTTCGTGATACTGATGCTCAATTTTGTGCCATGTTAATTTCATGCCTCTTGGAGGAAATTTCAAAATAAGAATTTTTGATTCATTTCCTGACACAGATGATCAATTTCGTGCCTCATGAAGGAAATTCAAAATAAAAAATTTTGGTCCATTTCATGACATAGATGGTCAACCTTGAGATACATTGTCAATTTTGAGACACAATTGGTCAATCTCAAAATTGACTCTTTTTTTTTAAAAAAAATTTCTAAGCATGTAATTAAATATTTCTATAACCCATTTACCTTAATCCTTTTTATAGTGAAAATGGGGCTCACTATTACACTTTATGTCGTGGTAATTCATTTGATACGGAAATATTGAGGATGGCATATGCATCTTCTATATAACATGTACCCTTTTGTTCATCTTTGAATTCAATTGCAGGTATGAATGATATGGTTGCCAATGCTTCTCTTGGCAGAAGGTATGTCGAAAGACCACAAGAGGCTTGCTTCCTCTCTCAAAACAAACAATACCATTAAAAGAAAGCCTATAAAATATGCAAAAGAAAAAGACATAATTCTCTCACTTGTTCGAATGCACATAACACGGAAAGCCCCACCGCCTGAAGAAAATGATCCAATATCGAATGACCTAAATCATGAAGTGTTCATAATCTAATATCCACCCAACAATCTCGAGTTTCTGGAGAGGGGTACTCGGTGGAAAATGACAGGTCAGATTTTGTTAATGTTGATGTGAGTGTCTTTGATAAGAGTGTGGATTTTTCTGAAGTTAATATTTGTGTTGACACGATTCATGACACATAAATGTTAATTTAACAAACATTGAATTTGTCATTTAATTTAAATTGCATGTTTGTCATTTAATATAAATGTTTGTCATCGCTTTAAGGAACTTGTAATTGAATGGGGTGATATATGTCAAATTATATTGTTTGAAGGGATATTTCGAGCCTTAGAGGGACAAAATTGGAAATTTCAAACCACAAGGGCATTTCGGACTATACGGGACATTTTGGAACTTCAAGGGTCAAAACCGGAACACAAGGAGTCAAAAATGGAATGAAACCTTTTTAAGTTTATTTTTTAAAGCTTTTATTAAGTTAATTTTGAATGGAACCTTCTTAAGTTTTTGTTTTTATTTTTTATGGAATCCTTTTAAGCCAATTTTTTTTGTGAAATCTTTGTAAGTTAATTTTGTATGGAATTTGTTTAATGTAAAATAGAATTAAATGTTCTAAAATTACATGCAATAAAAATGAAGAATACTATATATAATTACATTTACATTTAATGTATTATTTACAATTAAAAAAAAATTTTAAACAACGATAACAAATGGCTCCACCACAGCATGGTCCAAGCCATCTCATCCCTCATGTTTTGCTCCATATCGGGTGTGCAAGGCAAGCTAGGCATCTCCTTAGGATGCCCCCCTTCAACTATGCCATGTAGTAGCAAATGTATGCGTCATAGCTAGTCCTGTCTAGCTAAATAGGAATCGAGAGGGCCAACAAAAATTGGAGTGAATGTCTGAATCGGGAAGCATCCCATCCTATTATAATAGCCAGCCTATTATAGAAGTCATGGCATCAACGAACAGATCGGCTTCATTAGATCCTCCCGAGATGCCTTTGTGTCAGTAGAAGGCTTCAGATCATATAATGTGCTCGAAGACCCAACCAATGAGACTCAAAGTAAAACCCAGTGGTTGTGGAGGCAACAGAGCATCAAGATCTATATATACAGTGTAAATATTTAAATCAATTAATGTTAAATAAAACATAATTTAATCCAAGAGTTTATAGAAAATGAAAGTGAAATACTTTTTGGGTCTCCCACCAAGCTACTTCTCCCAAGTCTTCATCTCCCCCAATCCAGTCAATGATAAAAGCATCGAAGTCATAGGTCCCCGACTCTGCATGAGATGTAATGGTCTCGAGCCACGCATCTCAAAGAATGCTTTGTAATTTGAGTTAATTAAAAACCGAATTGTATTCATAAAGTGTAACTTGAGTAAGTTAAATAAAGATCAAAACTATTTTAAAATTCTTACATAGAGGTAAGTCAGAGATAGAGCGAAGCAGACTTGATAAGGGTAGGAGGGATGATGTCTCCTTCACCACTCTCCGCAACCCTCGCATAACCTGATCCACGTGATCATCCTCGACCAGGCCCGTCAAAGATCCGATCTTTTTGAGGTCATCCCCAACAAATGATTAGGCCTCCTTGTTAAGCACCTATTACAAAAACTTAATTACAATATAAAATGAAAAAAGTTATAAAATTCAAATAAATTATTAAAGAGTGAAATACCTCTCTAAATCTTCGATGCTGTAGAAGGCATCCAACAATGCCAAGTTAAGGATATAGGGGTCCACCACGGGAGCAGGAATCACCTCTCACTCCTCCACAGGAGCAGGAATCTCCCCTTGCCCCTTTACTACTCAAGCCGTCCTCGGCACTTTCTTCCTTAGCTTCTTCTTTGGAGTCGCCATCTTAATGTAGTAAGAGGGATCTGTGAAAAGTGATCGTACACTTGTAGTCGGATCCTTAGCCAGAAGTGTACGACCAAACTCTTAATAAAATTTAAAAATAGGTATTAAATGAATATTCGACATGAATTATCCAACATAAATAGAATGAATATTAATTTTAAAGAATTACCATACAAAGTAAATAACTATAAAATTACGAATGAGAATTACTAACTATAAAATTACCTCATGAGGGGTAGGATCGCTAATTGTGGGAGAAGGTGGATCTACTCAATCCTTGCTCTGGCAAACAAAAGCATCAATCTATTATTTAAAAAATAACCCATGTAATAAAATACAAAAATTGAAATAAATAAGAATTTACAAACTAGAATTAATGGAATTTAAGAATTTACCTGGGTGGTGGAGTCGGTGACTATAGGAGTTATCGAAAGCATCAGGACTAACATGTCAATCATGTGCGTAACCCCCTCTAGACTGGTGCAATCAGGCTCTCAAGAAGGGGATCATGCAGTGATGGATTATCTCCACGATTATTATCTCTCTCCAACATATTGCGGCGATGCTCAATCTAAGTGAGCCGCTCTAAGACCACATCATGCCTTTGGATGGCCTGTCTCTCGTACTCAGCCAATCGATCTCTGGTCCAGTCCTCATACTGGCATAAAAGGGCATCGACCCTGGCCACGAGAAGATCACTCTTCGCAGGAAATTATAATTTAAAAATAGTTAGTTTATATACTGTGATGCCATGCATTTTATTTAAATAGTAAGAGATACATACTTGACATCCACTCCTCTCTTGACTAGTCGGGCTGGGAGATGGTTGCTTGCTCATCCTCTCCTTAGCTAGATGACTTTGCGAGGTGGCCTCGATACGCAAACTCCAAACCTAATAAAAAAAAACAAAAAAATAAGCAAAGTAATTAGAATAATATTCTATAACATTGACTAATCTATTATAATAACATAAAATGAGAAGAGATATATGCCCTTTACCGGATTGTCTAGAATCTCGTCGGACTGATAGAAAGAGCTCCATCAATCCTCTCCCCAGTCAGATCTCCATTAGGACATGGGATCTTAAAAAGAAGAAAAGTAAATGAATTATGATCTTAATATTTAGCATTATATAAAATTAACTTAATCAATGGAAATTACGATTAGTCTAACCTTCTCGATCTGCTGAACCAGACAGCTCTGTCCGCCTGCCTCCCAAAATGAGATGGATTGATAATTACCCCAATAGGTCAATGTAATATGGGGGAGGTGGGCAAAATTGGTAAAGAAAAACTACTGCCGCTCTGTCTGATCTAGCTTAATGTACAAGGAAGTAGCACGTGCTTGTAATTAGCAAATTAATTTAGTAACATTATCTAACTCAAAAATGAAAGTGAAAGGACAAAAGATATTCACTTGCAGCAATAAGCAACTGATCCCAGTCAACTGAGGGGCCAAGCCAGGGTCGTCTAAGGGCAAGGCACTTCGGGTATCCTGGACCCACATAGAAAGTGCCTCGTCTTCCCACATCTTAAGGTTCCCAACATAGGTAAGGATTTAGGGATGAGAAGTGATCGTACGCCCATCACTAATTAAAGATAAAGATTCTAAAAAAGATTATTGTTATACGAATGTAAATAATAATATTAAAACTTACTAGTCAACAGTTGGCATACAAGTGTCTTTTACTGATGTTCTCCTCTCTAATGGCCTACCGATGCTAGTGCATCTTCATGCTCTACCTTATTGTTCCCCAAGAGAACGACTCTACACCCTCCAGATCATCTAACATCCTCCATAGGTAAACAAGATGGTTGTAGATAGCTTCTAGGTGACTATATAATAACCTATGATGATGTCATATGCCAATCTAAGGGTATCATCAATTGACAGATCTTCCATGGTCGTGGCCTACCACGTAGCCAAGACTGCATCCATTGCAACTAGATTGCTCCCCCATCAATCGAGTGATGGCAGAGGTGGTCGTCACTGACCTCTCAATAGTGTGCCGGTCTACTCTCTCATAATGTAGATTGGTAAGTAAAACATACTCTTGAAGGCCTAGTCAATGTAACTAAACTCCTATGAAGAACCACATCTCGTCTGGGCATACATCTTCGAGAGTCACCTCCTATCTCAATATATGCAAAGCAGCCCTAGCTTAATAAGCTTCATAGGAAGGGAAAAGATCCACCATGTATCCTTAGGGGAACCTACTAAAACAGTCTAGTGCCCCATGGCATTGTAGCAAATCAATTGTCTCACGATAAAATACTTTACGTGTGCACTAAGTGTGTTCCTAATAGGCACCATGGGATCATGATAGAGTTGATAGGTATGATGGGTGGGGTCCATATCTTTATAATAACGAAACAAAAGAAACAGTTGATTAAAAAAATTACCTTTAAATTGAACTCAATTATTTTTAGGACTACAATAAATAAATTAAATACTTGCTGTAAATAAGCTAAAATATATTCTCATATATCCTAATTAGAAAAATTGTATTGAGAAAGAAGGAAACAAAAAATTATCGCATCTAGCATTATTTAAATTTTAAAGTATAATTTTTTAAAAAACACCTATCTCTTATTTATTAGTTCAAAAAATTTATATTGCTAAATTTAATAAATTAAGCTACAAACTAATAGAAAGATTTTTAATATAATTAATTATAATATATTTATTAGTACAATATATTTATTTATGAAAAAACATTAACTCTAAATTATAACAATGAAAATATTAATTATCACTTTCGAATGATTTAATAATAACAATAATATTTACAAAAATTAGAAAATATATTTACTTATATAGAGTGAAAATATGTAAAAAATTTGGGTTCACAACTTATTTTTAATTTGTTATCAAAATTAAATAAATTAAGCTAAAAGAACAAAAAAAAAAAAAAAGATTTTTAACCTATTTCTATCATTGGGGATAAGATTTTGGACCTTCGAAAATAAAACAGTCTAAAAAATTGAATTGGTGAAAAAATAAGGTTTTAAAATTATTTCAGATCTTGGTGATATAATTTTGGACCTTGGAGAGAATACAATTGTCAAAAATTAAATTAGTGAGAATTTGTGATATTTCAAACCTTGGATTACATTTCGGAATTGGGGAGGTTCGAATTACTTTATTTCGGAACTAGGTTTTGATATTTCGGATATTAGAAATTGAAATTAAAAGAGGAAAATATTCTGGATTTTGATGAAATTTTAGATCTTGGTGATGGGATTTTAGAATTTGGTTATGGTATTTCAGAACACAACCAAAACTATTCGAAACTTAGATTAGATCATTTTGGACCTTATTTAAACTATTTTGGACCTTAGTGATTTGATTTCAGAACACACACAATCAAAACTATTCGAGAGTTAGCTTAGAACATTTCGGATATTGGTTATGGTTTCGGACCTTGTATATGGTATTTCGGAACACAGACATAATTGATTTTGAAACTCATCTACTAGATTTTGGGACACAAATTTGGGATTTCGATCGTCACCCAAACGATTTAGAACACACCATTCGTTCCATTTTCAACCCAAATATTCAATCTCAAATATGTACAACGCAACAAAGTTTAACCCATGCTTTCAATAACTACAAAATCAAAGTTAAATAATGCATGCTTTCGATACATTTCAAGCTTTCAAATCAAAATCATGCTTTCAAAAAACAAAAATACAATGTAAATCATGCTTCGCATTTCGCCAACTAACAAAGCTTAACATTCTAACATATTTGACAGAAAATCAAAGTTCAAGTGTGAAGAAAATCTATCATGAATGTTGTGTTGACAATGATAACAAGATTGGTGGCAACAGCTGGAAGTGGAGTCCAGAATGGCGATCGATGTTCCTCCTGCACCGTCAATGAGTGTGTGGAATGGGTCGATAATGGAGTGTTCGAAGAAGGGAAGGAAAGGGAGCTTTAGTGAAGAAGAGAAGGAATGGATCGGTAATGGTGTTCGTCAAATGATAGTGGAAGAAGGGAAGGAATTCGATGAAGAAGGAGAAGGGAAGGAGGAGTTGGGTCTAGAAAGTGGGAAGGGGAAAGGTTTCGATCCCCCCAATCTTGATTTGGGTAATGAGACATGAAAGGTAAGAGCGTAATTTTCCATTTGTGAATCGTTTTTATTAGTAGAAAATGTTAAAAGATCAATTTGAGTAAAGAGTGAAATTGAAGTGAACTAAATGAATAGAAATGAAATGTTTTCAAAATTTAAATCAAATTAGAATATCTATTTCAATTTAGAGATATTTGAAAATTTGTTCCTTAAGAAAGAAGAGAGCAACACATTTTCCTCTCGACTTATTCATGCACATCCCTCAATTTACATTTCACTAGCACAGGAAACCTTTGTGATCGGTGAGAGGGTTTGGCCCGGGGGAATTTCCCTTGAGCCGAAGAGAGGAACACATTTTGCTAGAGCCTGTTCTTATTCACAATCCTCAAATCAGTCAATCTCAGTCCAAAGGGTAAAAAAAAATTCTTTTTGTAAATTACTGCAAATTCACCCCTAACCTGGTTGTCGGTGATCCTGCTCCAGAGTAGAGATTGTTAAATTCTTGGTCCATTTTATGGGTCGGTGGCTTTTGTAGCCAACCCCTTTCCAGCTATAACGCAAAAAACGTGGCTTTTTGGAGATCTCTCTTGCTCTTCGGTAATCTTCCACCGTGCATTCTTGCAGGAAAAGCCCAGAAAATCACATTTCAAAATATGGGCTTTATTTCTTGAAATTTTAGATATGCAATTCCATGCATTAAGTTGCCTTGTATGCAAAAAAAAAAAAATCCTTTCTTGAAATCTTGTTTGTTGTTTTTCCCATTTTAGAAGATTCAATATGAGGCGCAGGGGATCGGATTTTCGGCGGCCAGTGAGGCGAAGATTTTCAAACGTTTTTTGGTTGACTCTTTGTGGGTTGCTAATTTTGCTGCTAATTGTTTTGCTAAGCAGAGATAGCAATGAGCCTACTTCGAGATCAGCATATGCCAAGGTAAATTTTCTGCTAAAGCGTATGATTTCTCTTAATTCTGGTTCCTAATTTTACTTTGTAATTATGTTCAAGAAATTCAAAAACTTGTATAATTGGCTCTTAATTTCGTTAGTTTAGAAAATTTAGGATTTTATGCTAACTTGACTACTCTTTTTAGGCATTTGATACTGTTATTTTTTTTTGTCCCTCTTATTTTTCTTTGGATTTGGTTAGTCCTTTAGAGATAGACTGCAGTGCTTTGCCCCTGGCATTGTGATTCTTATACTACCCATTCGATAATATGTTTTTCGTATTCTCTTTAGTCTTGTAGAGCATTGTAGTGTTTGTTTGGTCTTGATGAATTTCCTTTTTGTCTTTTTTGAATGTACATGGCGTAGGCCACCATCTTTGATGGCGCATTGCCACACCTTTAACGCCCTTTCCCAGAGGTTGGATATTAGGGATGTAATCTGTTCTTGTTGATTTTTTACTGAGTTCATATTTCCTATTCTCTATAAAGATGCAGCTGTATACCGTTATCTGGGCCTTGATTTTCAAAATGTAAGGCAAGTCCTAGTGTTCTATTTAGTTAAATGTGTAATGGTGGCAGAAATTCATGTCCTTTTCCTTCAGGAGTTTCCAGAAATTGTGGGTTTAGTACTGATGTAATGCAGGATTGTCATAAATAAGTGTAGATGTACTGAAGACAAATGTCCTTTCAAAAGAAGGCTTGAATTTCAGAATCAACCTTTTTGTTTCTGTTCAAGTGGTTGTTGTATTATCAGAATTTATGGATTAAACTGTAATGGACTTAATTATTTTGTCATTCTGCATACTTATTCAGTTTGGAGTGAATAGCAAAGATAGAGGGACCTAAGTAAGTGAAATCCCCTGCAAGTTCCTTGTTTTCGCTACCTTTAGTTCTGTGATTATTTGAATTACTTAGAGGGTTGCAGTGGTCTAGGCTTATACCCTAGACCAGTTTGATGAATTTTTCTAACTCATTGTTAATGGCAATTTCAATTATTCTGAAGATATTATACCTCCAGGCCCAAGCAACTACCAGGAGCCTGAGTTTGCTTGCACTGAGGCAAATTAATACTAAAACATTCCTGACTTGAATAGAATTGTGTTTTTAATGCACCTCACCATTGTCTTATGACCTTAAACGCAAAATTATATGAAAACTATTCATATGTTTTACTCTCCCATCAAATACTTTCATTTCAAGAAGTTAACAAGCTTGAGTATTTTCTAGAACTTTATTTACTGATGTATTAAGTGGATTTCTAGTCTCAAATAAGAACTCCAATGATAAAATGAAACTGAAGAGGGATAAAGTTTTATTTCTCTTCTATCTAAGCCAGAAGTTACCAAAGGAACAGTAGATTTTTCTAACTTAAGTACCGGAGTGAGGATTTTTATTTAAATAATTAGTGGAAGAAAAGTAGAAATAATAAAAAGGAAACTAACTTCATGACAGCTATTTTCAAGGTGGAAGTTGTCAAGATTTAAGGGATGAATTGGGAAAAATGGAAAATGAGAAGCAAAGAATTATTGAACAAAAGCAACATATGGCAGTAGTTTTATTTTGTTTGAATTAGCTGAGGCAAAATTGACATTCTCAAAAAGTTGCATCCAAGTAGATAAATGAAACAACAATGTCAGGGAATTGATGAAATTGCCACACACTTGAAATAATATCATTTTTGAGGAATTTCTTTCGAGTTTACAGGATATGGAAGGGGAAAATAGGGTCTTCTGCTGGAACACAGTCATTTCAGGAAGTTAGGATGTGCTAGCATTTTGCTGATTATTTCTTGTAATTATTTTCTCCTTTAAATTTTCAGGTGTGATTTTTCAAAAAAAGAGAAATTCTTATTTTAAGATAAAGAGGTGTGTAACTAATCATTTTTAGCTGTCACTGAAGGGCAGATTTGACTATTTTGATCAAATGAGATCTGTTTCTCCATTGCATCTGTAGTAATAGTCTATCTCTTGAGGGTCCGTTTGTTAGGTTGGTATCCAAGTTACCACAGACACCTGTAGGATGGTCATAAGGATGTGATGGAAGACTCAACAGGGTCGTGTATAGGAGTTGTGAGGACTTCTTAAGAGCATGTTTTCCATCAAAAACTGAACATAAAAAGGTTTCAGATTAAGTGTTACATATAGTGTAACTAGCAATCAATATGAGGAGTACACTAGTCATAACTTGTTATACAAATTCATTGACTGTCAAGCATGTATTCCTCAACTTGATGAAAAGAAACTTTTTGTGATTTAAAAACCTTCACAAAGCTCCCATATTTCGAACGGCAGCAATATACCTTCTTGGATATCAAAACCCCTAATAGATATTTACAATAAGGATATTCTTGAAAGATTTTCTTAAATGCTGGCATACTATATTTTGAAAATCTAATGCTGTCACTGAAATAACATTTATTGGATTTTATTTTCTTCCCATTGATGGAATGGGACCAAAATTAGTTTTTTTATTTCTTTCCATAACTGTGATGTTGCCAATTCCATGTTGAGGTTTTGAGATTGAGAGCTATGCTCAAGTAAGTGAATGCAATCTCTTGATCCAACTTCACTGGATATAATAGTGTCCGTCAAGTCCTTGGCTTCAGTTTTCTTTCTGAAACAGCCATTGCAGTCTGCAGGTATTCTTTTGTAAGCTGTAAGAAAATATTAGGTACTAGTTGGATGATGAGGAATGATCAAATTTATAAGAGAGTTACATTGTGAAACTTAGGTATTAGATTTGATTGGAACAAGAAATCTTGCAAAACAGATTAGTGCTTTATATTGGCTTGACCATGACAACTAATGGGTGGGTCTTTGGTTTGACCGTATCTTCTGTTATATTCTGTGCATCTCGAAGCCCTGTACTGCAAATGTATGTATCTGTAGATAGTTTATGAAACTTCTATATTCATATACTACTTGCACTTCTTCTTGTACACACACAAACACATTATGCCCATAAATCCATCTTTTTCGTGTGCATCTTAGAATTTTTATTTCTTTGCATGCAGAGACCTTACAGACATGACAGAACCATAGAAGGCCTCAACATCACTGAAGAAATGTTGAGCCCTGATTCAGTTGTGAGGCAGCTTAATGATCAGATATCTCTGGCTAAAGCATTTGTTGTTATTGCAAAAGATAGCAATAATCTCCAATATGCATGGGAACTGAGTGCTCAAATCCGCAACTCTCAAATCCTTATCTCAAATGCTGCTTTAAGAAGAACTCCTTTGACAACTGGTGAATCAGCATCTGCTATCCGTGATATGGCCCTCTTGCTCTACCAAGCCCAGCAATTTCATTATGATAGTGCCACCATGATGATGAGACTGAAAGCAAAAATCCAGGGTCTCGAAGAACAGATGAATTCTGTCAGTGAGAAGAGTTCCAAGTTTGGACAGATAGCTGCTGAAGAAGTGCCAAAGAGTTTGTACTGCCTTGGTGTTTGTTTGACAACTGAATGGTTCAAGAACACAAACTTGCAGAGAAAACTTAATGACGAAAGGCAAATAGCTCAGAAGTTGATAGATAATGAGCTTTATCATTTTTGTGTGTTCTCTGACAATGTCCTTGCAACCTCAGTTGTTGTGAATTCAACAGCTTTAAATTCTAAAGATCCTAATATGGTTGTGTTCCACATTGTAACTGATGAAGTGAACTATGCTGCAATGAAGGCCTGGTTTACCATGAATAGTTTCCAGGGAGTGACTGTGGATGTTCAGAAGATAGAAGATTTTAGCTGGTTAAATGCTTCTTATGTTCCAGTTCTCAAACAGCTTCAGGACTCTGCAACTCGGAGTTACTACTTTTCCGGAAGCCATGATGATGGAAAAACTCCAATTAAGTTTAGAAATCCCAAGTATCTGTCTATGCTTAACCATCTTAGGTTTTATATTCCTGAGGTTTTTCCGGCTCTGAAGAAGGTGATATTTCTGGATGATGATGTTGTAGTTCAGAAGGATTTGTCTGCTTTGTTCACGATTGATCTGAATGGAAATGTTAATGGTGCAGTTGAGACATGCATGGAGACATTTCATAGATACCACAAGTACTTAAACTACACCCATCCTCTTATATGTTCACATTTTGATCCTGATGCTTGTGGTTGGGCTTTTGGGATGAATGTCTTTGATTTAGTTGAGTGGAGGAAGAGGAATGTTACTGGAATCTATCATTACTGGCAGGAAAAGAATGTAGATCGAACTTTATGGAAGCTTGGAACACTTCCACCTGGATTGCTGACATTCTATGGATTGACAGAACCATTAAATCCTTCTTGGCATGTATTAGGTTTGGGTTACACAAACGTTGATATTCAGTTGATAGAAAAGGGTGCTGTGCTGCATTTTAATGGAAACTCTAAACCATGGTTGAAGATTGGTATGGAGAAGTACAAACCCCTGTGGGACAAGTATGTTGATTACAGCCATCCTATATTACAACAATGCAATGTTCATTGAGCCCAAGCAGGGATGTTTGTCTTCTCAACAATATATTTAGCACTTGTAGAGGACAGAATTTTGTATTTAGAATCACTCTCTAGGAAGATTTATGATGTTAAGCCAGGTCAGTGAGTATACTCTTGACATTCTTAGTTATCTGATTTGCTGCTTTATGATTGCTACCAATTCTAGTCTGTCAATTTAAATTCACCATCATATGTCTCTTCCAGATCAAATAAATCCAATGACAATAGTTACATATCAGACAGATTCAGCTATCGGGACCAGCAGATTCCTATTAGCTTGAACCAATTACACCTTTGAGCAGGATGACTCAGGTAGAAGCAGCGCATTTACTTCAGACAAGACTTTCTTGTAACCAAAGCAGAGTGATGACACTAGGGTTGGTTTGCTCTGAGGTGGCAGGGGTGGGTTTTTCTTTAATTCTTTCTATTTTGTCACATTTCTTCTCAAGATTGTACTGTGAAACTTATTCTTGAATATTAGATATACAAGGCCCTCATCATTAGTTTCATGTCTCTATATTGAAGCTGTTATATCTTCAGATCCCTAATCAAATCTTATAGTGTGTTGAGAAGCCTAATTCTCCCGTCTCCAAAGTTCCAATCTGAGAATAAAAATGGTCTGCAAGTGAGACAATCGTAGATCCGTTTTCCCATTCTTCGTTTACTTTATTTAGTAACCACATCTTGTTCCATTGTCATTTGGAAAGAAAGTTACAAGTACTACCCATCATTTGTTTGTTGCCAAATATCAATTCTTGTTTGTCTCTGACCTCAACATTCATTTTCTCAAAACCATGAGAAAGTAGAAAGGTTTCTTTCATCATCTGGCATAACATAGCAATGTCTGGGACAGAAACATAATTAACCTTGTCAGTGGTCCAAGCTGTTATCAGAGTGGGGTTTTAACTGTGTATGGTTAAACCCTAGTATCCCTTGGTTAAAGATGATCAATGTGGATAAAGCACCTTGTAGAACATCAGGAAACTCTCTGCACTTCTTGATTCAGCCATCTCTTCTGGAATGTGCCATTGATCATGATGGCTTGGGTCAGAGAATGGAAGCATGGAAATGGTGGAGTCAGCTCCCTTCTTGTTAATTTAAGAGAGCCTGCAGATTCCTCTATGAATCCAGACTAGAAACTGTTGGTGAAATTTTGTATCTAAACTGTTTGTTTTAATGTCACTTAGACAAAACAACATTATGAAAATTGGAACAGAAAGATCAGATATTAGCCTTATTCTATATCTCCCCATTGATTCTACTACATTGAATGAATCTTCTTGATTCTGTTGCTAAATGAAAATTTTGAATCTTTGTCTGAATCTCGAACATTCATTTTCCCAAACCAACAGACAACAATACTAAATTAACTCCTACATCAATGGGGCACTTGGCAAATCCCTAACAACCCATCTCTAAGGAGTACTCTAAACAAATGCCGGCTAAGCTAAACAAACACAATCCTCGAAGATTACTCCATTCTTTTCAAAAACTTCATTGTTGTCTCCTACCATTAGTCGCCATCTTAGCCTTTTCCTATCATACCTAGTCAACCATCAAACCTCCATGAAACACGAAAACTCCAAGACTAGGCCCTTCTTTTCCTCTCAAAACTATCACCCCACAAATTATGTCAATGTTACGAAATTCGCATTAAATTATGTTCAAAACTTTATTGGTAGTTAACTAGGTTTATCATATTTTGTCAATGCTAAGATATTCACTTAAAACATTGGAAACTTTTTTAAATTGGTATATGGATTAATTTAGACTCGACTTATCTGGTGGAATCAATCTCCCACTATTTTATTGCTTTCATGACTTGAACCTATTCGATAATTTTTAAATTGTAAGTGAGATTTTTTTTATCATTTAAAGAAATTGTGTTTTCTCAAAACATTTGGAGTTCTATATATATTTAATTAGTCGTCAAAACTCCTGTTCACTCAACAATTGTCCGGATATGAACATCTTGGACTCACTTTCATTTCTTCATTAACTCATTTCCGTCCCAAACAAATGGATAAACTTCGAACAGAGAGGTCCCTTCCATTTGGCAAAGAAAGGCAATTGCCGTAAGCCCAATTTTAGCAGCAAAATTTGAAAATTTTAGCAGCCAAAGTAATAATAATTATTATTATTATAAAGAAAAACAACATTGCCTTAGAAAATACAAAAATGAAGGCCCAAAATTTTGAATTTACTTTATTTAATGGACATTATTTGATTACATATTTACGATAAATTTCTTTGACAACCTTATATTTTTTTATTATATGTCTCCTCCTTTAATATCACTTTGTCTCATTTGGATGCTAACCATCTCTAATTTAAATTTTATTGTACTTTCAACTTATGTATGTATGGGTTTGATATTTTTCAATTTAAATTTATTTTTAAGATTAAAATTTAGAATTTTTCCCACGAGAATATAACACTCCAATTAACATATTTTATATATAAAAAAAATTCAGTATGATGTATTGTATAGAATAATCTTAAAATCATTGTTAGTTAATGGCTCAAGATTTCTTATTATATAATTTTGTCTCATTCTTTATTACATCTCTAGAAATTTAATAAGTATTTTTAAAAGATCAAATTTTCCTATTGTATAATTTATCTTTTTAGGTTTTTAATATATAAAATATATTAATTAAATGCTATAAATAAGATTTTTATTAATATTTTATTAGTATAATTGTCACATGTATATATAATAAGAGATTCAAACCCTCGATTTAATGCATAACTCCACTCCCAACGGGTTTGAACCTACAACAACTAAGGACAAATACAATTGCCTCCACAGCAACTAAATACAAACACGGTTACCTTTGTATCCTTTGTTAATTTATCTATTTATCTATGCTCAGGAAACACATTATATATTCCAAATCTTTACCATTCTCATAATGGTAAAGAAAATATGATTAAGGAATGATTAAATTAGATAGAATCATCAAATTGGAAAAAGGAATATTAAAAGTAATTAAATAAATAAAAACTCTAAAAAGCAATTTTTCATGTCAAAAATTTAACAATCATGTAAGGCATTTTCCAATTATCAAAGTCCAAGGGTTATGTCCCTTTAGTTATATCTTAATGGGTGGAGTGACTAGTGCACAGATCATAGGTTTTAAGGAATCTCACCAACATCAATATCAAAGTGCGTGAAAAAAAAACCAAAGATTATTGAGTTAACTTTCCAAAACCAATTGCAATAAATATTAGTATATTATTAAGTATTTATTAATTAACCCTTGTAAATGCCGGCTTAGTGTCTACTTTGCCGCCACTTTTCAGGAGTTTGTTTTCCTTCCCAGCCAATATCGCTAACGACCAACAACAACGTTGAAATCCTCAAAAAATCCCACAAATCTCCAACAGAAATTTTCTCACTTCTCTCTCCCTTCCTCCTTGTTTGTTCAGTGTGTGTTTTTGTTTGTTTTGTTTTCTCTCAGAACATGCAGGAGCAGGAAGGAGAAGAAAAAATGGTGTTTGATCATCTCTCACTGAAGCATAGGAAGCCAAAATATAAAGAAGTCAGTTCAAGATTCCTTCTTTCACCAACGAATTCATTCCCAGTCGAGAATGGAAGCCAATCTCCTAAAAAACATAATCTTTCTCCAATTAGGCAAAAGCCCAGATCTTCAGTTGATTCTAGAAACCTTAAAAGGCTGGAAAACTCGGTGTTTATTCGAGGACTCTGGCCATCAGCATCCTCAAATTTATTACAGACACCTAGTTCAAAGATTGGTGGTCGTAGGGAAACTCTTGCTGATCATTTAGGAAATGAGAGACTAAACGACCTCGAACAAGACAGGAACCATGAAAACTCGAGTAATCCCATGTTTCTCATTAGGCAGAGAAGTTGTACAGAATTCAACAGGTTTGAAAATGAGAAACAGGGTGATGCTAAGGAGAATCATAAACCTCTATTTGGTTCATCAATTCGTGTCGCGAGCAAGTTCCGGTTTCCAAGAAAATCATCTGCATCATCTTCATCTTCTTCTTCGTCTTCCTCAAAATCTTCGAGAAGTAATGATTTTAATGATAATTTTGTTCCTGGACGTTTTTCTGTGGATGAAATTGCATTCAGGAAAAGAAATCCTGGGCGAAAATCTGATTATTTATCAGATCTTCGGGCAGAGTCAGAGTCAGAACAGAGTGATGTATGTTCAGGGACAAGTTTTGGATCTCCGGTTACTGGAAGAAACTTTCAGCAGGCCTCATATATGGCTCCTACTGTGAGTTCAAGAATGTCTGGAGTTGAAGTTCAATCAAAGTATATGCAAGATTTAATGTCCAGGTCAAGAAGACGGAGTGGAGATTCTAGTCCACTTCACAAGCAGATTTCATCAGAAAACACTCCCAAAAGATCATCATTTACTTTAAAGAATGCAATAAAAAGGTCTAATTCTGGTATTGAGACGTCAAAATGGGCTTCATCACCGGGAAAGCCGAGCTCCCCAACAGTGGTTGGATCATCAAATTTGAAGCCCCCAACAAGTCCTTCAAAGGCTAAAGGAGTAGGGAATTTTCTTACCATGGGTCTGGAATTTTTGAAAGGCAAGAAAACTTCTTCGAATGTCGGATCGCCCCTGGGGCAGAGTACAGGGGAGAATGTTCATCTGTTGAGACTGTTGCATAATAGGTTGGTACAGTGGAGATATGCAAATGCTAGGGCAGAGAGTGTTAATGGGATTGTCTGTAAACGCTCTAAGGTCTGTATAGTTCTTCTGTATATAAAAATTTACTTCTAAAGAAGGGAATTTTGGTTCACATATAAAGTTACACGTTAACCACAGAACAATGGGATTTAAGTATGATCAATGATGAATTAGCTGCCCTTTCAGGATAAGAAGAGGCACCATTTTTGGCCTTTTAAAAGACTTAACACCATTTTGCAACAATTTGTGAGAACTTGGGACTGCCTGTTCTTGATCAAATGCAGAAAGACTAATATTTAGACTTAGGAACTTCCATTTATTATGACAATATGCAATTCCGTGCTTTGAATGAGTGGATACGTGGAAGGAAGAAAAGATCATGGTATTCATAGTTCCAATTTAGAAAGTCAAGAACCTTAAAAACATTTCTGGATGATCTTGAAATTTCTTATTATAGAACTGCCTTGAGTGACTATGCTTGTCCATTACTAAGCATTATATATTCTTTTACTTGATATATGTACTAGCCTGGAAGTAGTTTTCAAATTTTCTTTTGAAAGAATTGTGAAAGAATTTTTGCATTAGATGTTGGATTTAGAAGTGCACCTGAAGACTTGGAGATATTAGACAAATAAAGATTGATTCTTGCAAAGATAACTCTTGATTGCATTATTCTATTGAAAGTCATTTGAGATGAAACTCTATGGCTGAAGTTGTGCCCTTTTTTCTATAATGAATTTGGGATCAGTAGAGTTCACTGATGCGAGTCATTGGCTTGGCTTTGCAGAGTAACTTGACATATGGATTCAATGCTATAACAAAATTGCAGCAGTCTGTGAAACAAAAGAAAGTGCAGATAGAGAAAGAGAAACTGGAGATGAAACTGAATCACATACTTCAATCCGAAGTCAGTAAAATTACTTTACTCTCTGTTGTTTCATTAAAAAGGTGTAATCTCTAAGAATCATCAAAAAATGACTAAATTCTTGAATTTTGTCTGATGAACAGATTAAAGCATTGGAAACATGGGGTGGTTTGGAAAGAGAACATCTATCATCGGTGAACGTGACCAAAGATTGTTTGCATTCTGTTGTTTGTCGAATACCTTTGACTGAAGGTGCCAAGGTAGGAAAATGTACAACGAAATCTGTTTGTGTTTGTTTTACCACAAAATTGTAAAGATAAACAATGACTAAGGATTTGTCTGTACCTCTGCAGGTGGCACCACAATCAGCCAATAAGGCTCTTAGAGATGCATCAGATGTTACTGCATCTATCAACTTAATGCTGTCTGATTTCCCTCCTGTGGTAAGAGAATCCTATTGATCCCATTTCAGGAATTTTCTTTCATTCCCCTTCCCTCGGTGGGGAAACATGTGATAATAGTTGCAAATGTGCACAGGCAGACAAGACAGCCGCGGCATTTGCTGAGTTAGCAGAAATAGTAACACAGGAAAAGTTGCTGTTAGAAGAATGCTTGGAGCTTTTCAAGTTCATTTCTGAATTAGAGGTCGGAAAAAAACATAGAAAAAATGATAATTTCAAACTGAATTTCAAAGATAGGCATCGAAATTGCCCGTATTAGAAAGTAACTGTCTTTTCTGTTTGTATGTTGCAGGTTCAAGAAAAGAGCTTAAAGTTTTATGTTATGCAACTGAAATTCAGATCAGAACAGCAATCTCTCCTGCAAGAGGTGTCTGCATAATTTATCATAATCCCTTTTTCGTGTTTAGCTTGATTTAGGAAGAATTGGAAAAACACGGAAGGAAGTATTTACTGAGAGCTCCAATAACTTTGAATTTAGCAGAAAAATGTGTAATCTTTACAAGTGAAGGATCTTTTAGACAATAATAATGTAATCCCTTTTTCATCTACTGTTCTTATGAATTAGAGGAAAAATCACATGCGTTCGTTCCCAAATTATCGAATGAAACAGCCGTAAACATATTCATTATTCATCCTTCCAAAGTTCAAAATGCTGCAGATATAATTAACCTCAATCTCTTGTAATAATAATGTAAGAAAATGCTTCTGTTGTTTAATAAACCCTTTTCCATATCTTTTTTCTCACAATCATGAATTATAAAGAATAGGAAACTTAAGGGAAATTCTCAAATAAATCAAACCTGCCAATATATCTAGTTAAAAAGGAAAAAAAATTATAATTTTATTGACAGATATTATTATCAACCAGAGTAGACCAAGTCAACCTGATTTCAAGGTTGTTTTTTCAGGACCATTTGTCAAAGTGAAAGCAACCAGAAACTCTCTCCACATTTGGCGTATGTCCTCAGGTTAGTTTTGATAATTACTGCTTGCCTGTAATGATTGTCTTCCTGTCATAACAACCTAACAAAGAATCCAAATTATATCCTGATGAAGGCTTTGTTTTGTTCTCTTTCTCTTCTTTCCCCTTGCGCATGAATAAGGTATTGGCTGTCTAATGCTGATCAAGGGAGAGAAGAAAGAAGGTTAGGACGGAGCAAAGCCCTTACCGGTGAACCTGTTTAGGTTCCCGAAGAAAGAAAAAACCAAAAAAAAAAAGAAGTTGTAGAAAGAGCAGCCAAGATGAATGATCTGTTCTCTCATTCATTCAAGAAATATCAGGACCTGAAACAGCAGGTCCAAGTGGATGATCTCGAGGGAGGGCCCTCGAATGAGACTGTTGATCTTGATAAGTTCTTTGAGGATGTAGAGAATGTCAAGAGAGACATGCAAGATGTGGAAGATCTCTACAAGAAGCTGCAGGAATCGAATGAAGAGAGCAAGACGGTTCACAATGCCAAAACGATGAAAGCCCTGAGGTCTAAAATGGATGCTGATGTTTCTCAGGTTCTAAAAAGAGTCAAGCTCATTAAAGGTAAACTTGAAGCACTTGAAAAATCCAATGCAGCCAACAGAAGGGTTCCAGGCTGCGGTCCAGGCTCCTCCACAGATCGAACCAGGACATCCGTCGTCAGTGGATTAGGGAAAAAACTGAAAGACCTGATGGATGATTTCCAGGCACTGAGGACTAATATGAATGCAGAATATAAAGAAACAGTTGCCAGGAGATACTACACTGTAACAGGAGAGAAAGCAAATGATGATTTGATTGAGAACTTGATCTCGAGTGGTGAAAGTGAAACATTCCTCCAGAAGGCAATCCAGGAACAGGGCAGAGGCCAGATTATGGACACGATTTCTGAAATTCAAGAAAGGCATGATGCTGTGAAGGAGATTGAAAGAAACCTGATTGAACTTCATCAGATTTTCCTGGACATGGCTGCTCTTGTTGAGGCACAGGGCCAGCAACTTAATGACATTGAAAGCCATGTTGCACATGCAAGTTCATTTGTTAGAAGAGGAACTGACCAGCTCCAGGAAGCTAGAGAATACCAGAAGAGTTCAAGAAAATGTACCTGTTATGCAATTATTTTGATTATCTGTCTGGTTCTCGTCGTTCTCTTCCCCATTTGGTCACACATTCTCCTCAGCAGATTATAGAAAAGATAAACAAAAACAAGACAAGCCCAGAATTCCATTTGCTGCTGCAGAAGAGCCTGTTTGGAAATTCAGAAATCAAGAACAGGTTTTTTCCTGCTTCTGCTGCAGGCTCATGGTTTCTCTTCCTTTCCTTTGTGAAGATCCCTTTCAGAGAGACAGCCTTACAACATTTTTTCCCCGTGTAAAAAATTCCCCTTTTTTGTTAATTAATTACTTATCATGTGTAATAATTCCTTAGGAGACAGAACCTTTTTTATGTGTTCAGAAATTTAATAATTTGTTCCATATTTCTTGACTGACTTCTGGTTTTAAAATATGAGAATATATAGATAAATAAATGAGATAAACAATTATGAAAACATAAAATAAAAAATTATCACTAATAATGATTTATTTGACATTCAGAACTCAATGACTTAATTTTTATTGATAAAATAAGAAGATTGTAAATTCTAATACAAATTAGAGGGGGTTTTTTGAAGAAAAAGAAAATAAGATGAGAAATTGCAGTTAAACGGTGTCGTATATTGTATCTAATTCTTCTCTATTCCTCTGATTTTACCTTTGGAGTTTCTGCACTTAACAATCTTCCATGGCTTCTTCATTTGCTGCAATGGCGATTCGCCGAGCTGCAACCCTCGGCTGGCTTTCTTCTAGCCCTCAAGCCGGTTCTTTCATTCAGCGCCGAGGACTCGCTTCAGCTGCGGGTAAATTTTCGTTTTGATCTATTTCTCATGTTTGTATATGTTTCCAAATTTGATTCAGTTAGGGTTTTATTAGTTTCAGATCACCATGACCCTGCAAAGGTGAATTGTTGGCAAGAGCCCATGAATCCAGCTAAATGGAAAGAAGAGCATGTTAGTTTTCTTTGACTGTTATTTCTTTTCTTTTTGAGAATTGAAATTTTGTGATTACGGCACATTGTGTAATCTGACATTATACATAATTTTACTTTGACATTTTCACTTTTATGTTTTTTCCAAGATATGATTTTGAATTCAGAATCATGATCCATAGAAGGAATTTAGTTTTCCCCTTGAATTCTTGAATGTTATATTTTGGGATCACTAACTTTTTAGGTAATGAAAGTTTTACAGTTTCATCATGGGAAGATTGAAATAATATCCATATGGCAATAAGAAATCATTTAACTGATAGTATGGTATGATTACTCGGGGTTCTAGTGATGGGATCGTTTTCTGTGTTATTGAAGAGGTAATTTCTGGTTGACTTAGAAAGAGCTGGAATGAACTAGAAATGTCATTGAGTCATAATAATAGCATTTAATGAATGATGTTTTTCAAGCTCCCATGGAATAGCCATGCTATACTAGTTGTAAGTGATGAAACTTGCTTGTAAGAAGTCAAAAGTTTCCCCTTCTTCCAATATTTGGATTACCTGGTCAGGTTTTCAGGTGGAGGGCAGCTGATTAATTTTATATATTAGTGAACCTCATCATGTGAGCAGAATTTTCTCAGCATATATGGGTTACAATTATTCCTCTTGTAATGCATTAAGTATATGTAATAAGAACCATTGTAAGATTGCTGCCCATTTTCATACTTTTCTTGATTTCAAAGATCATTTGGTATCACAACTATTTTCAGAGGAGGATTGAGCATATTGGACAAAGGGTTTCCTTGTGGTTGTTCATCTAATCTTCATGTTCAATATGCTAAATGGTATTCTTCCCTTTTGTAATCAATTTTGTTGATCTTTGATCACTCTTACTGCAAAATGTACAAATGTCAGATTGTCTAGTTTTCTCCTTTTTGCTGCATATCATCCTATGTTGCTTACGAAGTTCATATCTCACAAAAGGAAAAAAAAAAGGGGAATTAATTTGTCTTGATGATTTCTCTTGTTGTGCAGTTTGTGATTGTTTCTTTGACTGGCTGGGGTCTGTTCTTATCAGCAGGCTATAAGTTCTTCACTGGGGGCAAGAAAAACAAAGAAGGGGTACTCATTTCTTTACTTTTTTTTTTCTTAATTCTCTGAAATGTTAATCATCATGATGCTTACTGGAATGAGGACCCCATTTCTTGTTTTCCCATCTACTTGATTAAACTTCTTACAACTGTTCATGGAACCTCCACTTTCTTTGTCAATCGGTTGCTGTGAATTCTGATGTACAGTCACCAGTTTTTGGCAGTATTATGTATCATAAACCGTAATTAGGTTTGCTATACTACTGTATGCACAATCCATATCTGTAAATGCATGAAAAAGAAAGTATAGCTATTACTTTAATCTTGTTCGTTTATGTGACTTCCAAGCTACCATAACCTGGCCAAGTGCTAATTGAAAAGGTTCCTACTCTCTGCATGCATCACAATGGTGGAGACTAACTATTTACTGGTTTACGTTGTTTCTAAGAATTCCTTATCAATCTTATCATTAGGTGTCTGATTGCACATAGGCTTCTAGAAGAAAGGAAATGTTGCTCCTAATCTCCTTATTGCATACATGTCAAGAATAAGAAAAGGAATCATAGAAACATATTTCAACAGGCATTGTACTTAGGTAACTAATGCGAAAAGAACTCTGCTCGAAGCTGACCCGAAAGAGTAAATCATCATTTTTTATGGTTATGTGAGCATTGCTAAATGCAAGATGTTGCAAAAATTTCCTTTCTGCATTTGATGCTTGTTCACTGGACTAAGTCCTACTATTTATATTTGCATTTGCAGAATTTGGTTGAAGCTTCTTAATAGGTGGAGAATTTCACACTCTGCAGATTCATTTAATAATGTGCTGGTTCCAGCTTTACAGTTCTGGTAACCTGTTTATTGTATGGAGCTCACTTTTATTAACTCAAAGGACAACATTGTATTGATACATGTTAGGCACATTTTCATGCCTAACAAGGAAATTATTTTTATCCCTTTCCTGCTCTGAATTTTACCTTATTTACACTGCACTAATAATGAAATGTCTAATGGCAGTGAGGCTGGCTATCCGTGCCTCGTAAATCTTTATGAAACAGAACTTCATTCCTGAGCTTAAAATGAATATTCCCTTATCTTTATGGTTCACTTGCATTTACTGTGACAGCTCATCTGCTGAGTTGCAAAATATAATTATATCCAAATCTTTTAAAGCAATTTATTAATTTTATGCCATTTTCTTTGTTTGATTAGCTGCCGTTATGGTGATCTGAACCCAGGTGGGGATTCTTATCAGCATTCTTGAAGATTTTTTCTGGTTGATTTATATTTCCCAATGATTACATGGAAACTATCTACTTATTTCTTCAGTTAAAATTGTTGATATTCTTTTTTCCTATGTCTTTTCAGTGAAATTTTCTGATTTGATGTTATATATCAAGAAAGCAAAATCATTTAGCATTTTGTTAAAATATCTGACACCCAAAATTAAATTAACAGCAGAAGATTATTGCTTATCACCACTAGGAAGAGAAATATACACATGGCTTAAACTAAAACTCTGTCTCATCATCAGCTTTTGCAATCCTCTCTTCATCATCTGCTTCAGATTCTGATGTGGCTTCCCTAGATGATTCTGTTTCTGTTTCTGTTTCCTGCACTTGAAACTCCTCTATCTCAGGATTATTAGGTTCTTCATCAAAGTTGAACGTTTTTGATTGTTCAGAAACCTCATCTTCGTCCTTCCTGTCTATCTCCTTTGTCTGTTGCTGGATTAGAGTTGCCTCTTTCTCCGATTGCCCATTTCTCTTATGCTTTGTTCACGTGCTGATACTTTGCTGTTATTTATCTGGAGGCTCATGTTTGTCGATGCATCCTTCTGAGAAACATCAGCCATTTCAGTTCTTTTGCTTGTTGCTTTTATTCTCTCCCCTTCCGTCATATGCTGATAACTGGCAGTATTCCTTGCACCTTGCCCCACATCTATGTCTTCATGTTCTGAAGCTTCACCCTTTTCAAGACTATCAGATATCTTCAGGACAGGATATTCTGAGCCAGTTTCATTAGTCACGCCTGATTGCTTATTTTGAGAATCACTATTGTCCAGTCCTGCTGATATGCTCTCAACAGTTGTCTTACCATTCATGATTGGCACTCCATTGTTTTTGGAGTTTCCTCCTTCCTTGCTTCTCATCAGAATTGTCCATCTCTTTCCTTTGGCCCTCTTCAAGTTGCTAGATTTTCTCCAACGTCTCCCAATCTGGAAGTAAACTGGAATTCGTGGTTTTATTCCCCCTTTCAGATTTGCTCCATGTTCTTGATTTTCAGCACCTTGAGCATTTGAACGTAGCACACTATCGCCTGCAGTTTCTGTCACTTCATCACCTGAAGTATGTCCTTCATTTGTTTCCTCTCTAGGCAGCCACTGCAAGTCACCATTATAGTTTCCCACAACTTCCTTTTCTGTGATTTCCATTTCCCCTCTTCTATTCTCATTTTTCTTTCCTTCACCCTCATTGATTCTCCCTTCAGTGTTGCTTTCTATAAAATGACGTTGCGCCTGTGATTGTTCATTATTCTGGGATTTTCCACTTTTCTTTCGTTCACCCTCAATGATTCTCTTCCCACCGTTGCTTTCTATATAATGATCTTGCTCCTGTAATTGTTCTTCAGTTATTTTTCTGTTTTCAGCAGTTTCTCCTCCACTTACCCTTCTGAAGTCACCTTGTTTTGAAACTTCTTCATTGCTGTTGTTTCCAGATCCTCCCCTACTACTCTCCGCATGTTCTGTTAAAATTTCTCCAGATTCTTTCCTCTGATTAATGCTTACTTCATCCCGCTCTGTTGTTCTTGTTTTCATTTGTGAATTTGCAGACTCCTTTGAGGGATCATCTGTACTCAGTGACCAAACCGTGACAGGTACTTCCTGCAGGTTCTTAAGATCCTCATTTTGAGACTCTTTCTGCCTGTAGGCTTCTGATACTGCTTTAACCCGTTTTTTTTCACTGTCAATGTTCATGTTCTTGTCTTTAAGCATCTTGATCTGGTTCTCCTTTTCTTCAAGTGCTGACTCAATTGTCTTTTGCTCCTCTCCAAGGGAAGATATGGTAGACTGCATTTCCATGATCCTACTGTCAAGTTCCTTTTTTTGTTTCCGAAGAGCATGGATCTTTGCTCTCATATCTTCAAGTTTCCATTTAGCTTCTTTCACATACTCTCTTTCCTTCTGAGACAGTACACGATTAGCAGTATTAGCCCAAAGAAATATCTTTGCAAAAAAACATTAATGCATTAATCTCTTACAGAATGAGGCTGCTTTACGACTTGAACCTGTCAATTCCAGTCACACGTTAGACATTACAGGTTTTTGTTACACCCTCAATTCCCACTGGAAAGAATTTACATTCGGGCTCTCGAGAATGATGAAAGAAATGCCTCCCTTTTATTTATTTATTTTTTTCTGCATTTTAGTGAAACCTTAAATGAGCAGACAAATTAAAGAACCCTGAATGCAACAGTTTGTGGAATTTACATTCGGGCTCTCAAGAATGATGAAAGAAATGCCTCCTTTTTTTTTTTTTCTTTTTTTCTGCATTTTAGTGAAACCTTAAATGAACAGACAAATTAAAGAACCCTGAATGCAACAGTTTGTGGAATGGAGATCAATCAATTTATAAAGCTTCACAAACAACACTGAGTCAAGAAGCCCATTAATGGATCATCAAAAACTGGCTAGCCATAGGGAAAGTTTCCATTTTAGGATCATCAATTACTAGATCTAGGTTCAATCATTAAAAGGTTTATATTATTTCTGATTGACAAAACACAGAGAAGGGAATAAGAGAAGAAGAACAGAAACCTGCAACAGAAGCTGAAGGGAGATGTGATCAGTCTCTTTCTCTTTGATAATGAGGTTGAAGATTCTTCTCTCCCTGAACCTGTGGAGAACCATCACCCCAATTATGGCAGCACCAAATGCAAACAACAGCATCATCCCATAAGGCCTCCCTCCTCCTCTGTTTCCATTACCATGTCCATGCCCTCCTCCACCACCATGCACCTTCATCAGCCCCGCCATTGCCATCCACTGCTGTTCAGACAACCTTAATCAATCACAACCCATCCAAAAATATAATGTTTCTTGCCTACCCACAAAAAATCCCTTGCCATCTAAAATGAACCTTAAAACTCTCTCTCTCTGTTTCTCACTTCAAATGCATGAATGACCAGACGGTAGAGGAGTAAACAAGCATGATGAACATGGTTCATGGGAATTGTGTCCAAACACCGGTGAATCAGGCCAATTTTCTCCGTATTAAGTAATGTTTCTCTTTGCTAAGCAGGGACGGATGAGTCAAAGACTGCAGAAACCGAACTGGTGATCAACGGTTGCTTGACACTTCGAAAAAAAGAAAGAAAATGGTGTTATTATTTCTCCTATTATATATATTATTGTTATGCATTAATTATTTCTCCCCGATTTTGGAGAAAACACAGCTCAGAATGATTTGAAATGTTTTTGGTGTTGCCGACATGCATGGAGACGTTACAGAACAGGGAAAATAAATCAACTAGAAATATTAATTCTTTTGTCCGTTTCACTTAATTGTAAATATCTTAGAAATTTATTCTCTTTTAAAATATTAGTTATTTTGTAAAGTAAAAAAAAAAAAATCTATTTTCATCTATTTGATATAAATCTTTTATTACAATAAATTTAACTTTATCGTGCAGATATATTTATATTTATAATTTAAAGAGTCATTGTATATTTCAGCAGTTAAATTATAATTTTTTGAAAGTTTTGATCCTTGAAGTTTTTTTAAAAAAATATATAATTTTTAAACAATTTATGATTGGTCATTTTGATCCTTTTAACCTGATTCTTAAAAATAATAATTCCTTTAGTCTATGAGTTAGTGTCCTTTTTTCTCTTATAGAAAAAGAAAAATACTCATCAGTTTTGCAAAATGAGTTTGGCATTTGTGGAAATAAAAATAATAAATAAAAAAAAAGTAAAATCTTCAATTGTGAAAGAAAAGATCCAGTTTATAATTTACCTAATTGAAGCATTTTTCTCTCTTTTTTTTTTTTAACTCTATTCGAACTAGTTGACATGTATCTCGATATTCCACTAATAACATGATTCACCGAAATCAAAATATGATAGGAAACCAAATCAAATTCATTACCTGTATTATGCAGACTTCGACTTCGATACAATTTGCCACACCCTTCTTGAAGCATATACAATTCTTCTTTTTCTTTTAAAGGGAAAAGATAAACATTTATGCATTCTATTCCATTGACCTAAAAAGAAGTAGGTCTAAACTCTTAACAATGCTTCAAAAAAAAATAAAGACCACAAAAGGTTCTACATGTGAATTTTAAAATGGTTAAAACTTAAAAGCCTCACTTTACTCCCTGGCCACCTCTCAATTGCACGTGCCAAAGGAAAGGGAAAAGGTTTTCTTTTTCATTTTTCCTTGTAATTAAGGGCGTTTCATTTTTATCCAAATTGAAATAATTATTTCCTATTTATCCAAATCCTCATAATATTATTCATATTTAAAACTAACATTTCATTTTATATATATTTTGACTTTTAATTAAACAAAAATCCAAAACTTAACATTTATTCTCCTTTAATATGCATTTACTATCTTACCCCTCTACATTCAACACACACAACTACCAAAACCAACCACCTATAAAATGAATTGAAAAAACCACAACTAACATTATTCATTTGATCAGAAGTTTTGAACCATAATTAAGAAACTTGCTTAAAGAACCATTCCCTTATCGGAGAGAAAGAAAAAAATTAGTTTTTTATTGTGTTCGGTTGTTAAATTAGTGATTTTTGTTTTCCAAAATTAAGAAGATGAAGGAAGGGGTGTTCAAAAGTACATTGTTTGGTTTCTTTCTTTGTTATTTTTTTTCTTTGGTGTTTGGAAGCCTGAGTTTGTTCGTCCTGTGTTGTTTTTTTTATGTATATTTAGGTAGTAGCAGGAGGAAGGAAGGAAGGTGAGATTGCAAATATTTTGGTCGAAGTGAGTAAATTTCGTGCCTTGCTATGTTGATTTCGAGACTTGAGTAGAGGGGCTTTCGAGATGTAAGATAAGTTCGAAACCTAAGTTGGTGATTTCGAGACTTGAGATGAGGGTATTTCCAGACCTGAGTTGTTGATTTCTAGACTTGAGTAAGGGGCTTTTGAGACTTGAGTAAGTTTGAGATCTGAGTTGGGGATTTCGAGACTAGAGATAAGGGTAGATTGAGACTTGATTTGGGGATTTCTAGACTGATTAGGGGTTTCAAGACCTGAGATAGGGTATTTCAAGACCTAAGTGGTCATTTTTTTAATAGGTTTCTTTGTGTTGTTTGCAAAAATGGGTAACATTAAGACTATTGTTCACAAGGGTTCTCTAAGTGGAAGGGTGTGTGCGCTAGTCTTTCCATCCGAAGTGAACTATGAAGACTTTAAGAGAACTATGGCAAACTTCATGAAGATTGACTTAAACCAATTTGACATACAAGTGTTAATTGCTTCTAAATTTTGTGATGATGGAAGACATGTATGGCATCATTTATTTGAAGGGGAAAGGGGATCCTAAAGTTGTGGTCGTGAACAAAATTCAAAGAACTTACGAAGGTGGTATCGGTGGTGATATTGGTCGTAATTGTCCATCAGGTCTAAATGATCATGCAAATGATGAAGTGGGGACATCCAGATATATTTGCACAGATGATAATTATGAATATGATGAAGAACATATTCGTAGCGTTGAGGTTGATGATGATGATGATGATGATGATGATGACAACTTCCACAATGGAATGAGACAGGTGATTCCATTTGAGCAATTTATACCTGACCCTTCTACTCAGTTTATAAACATGGTCTGGAATTACAACGAAGAAGTGCATTTTTTGGAAGACGAAGATGTTCCACCAATGAGTTTAAAAGGAAAGGATGCAATTTTTAACAATAAGGAAGAATTGGCAGCAGCAGTTGATGAATATTCACTCGATAACTGATTTCCATATCATGTGGTGCGTTCGGATAAGGGAAGATTTGAGACACAATGTAAGAACCAAAAAGATTATACTTTCATGATACGTGCACAGTGAAGAACTGGATGCCAAATTTAAGTTATTCACAAGTTTGTCTCGACTCACACTTGTATCCAAACTGTACAGCAAAGCCAAAATAAGAGTGTAAGTTCAACAATGATTGGTTGTATGTACGTTGGTAAACTTGCCGGAGCGAATCATACCCCCAAAAATGTGATTTAGGACATGTGGGAGAATTATGGTGTGAAGCTTCGATACACCAAGGCTTGGTGATTTTTACAGTTTGCAAAAGACATAGCTTATGGAATTCCAAAAAACTCATATAGACAGTTACCGTCATACATCCACATACTGGACCGTGTAATGCCAAGGACGGTGACCAATATACAAACGTGAGATGAGCAATTTCTGAGGTCATTCTATGCACTTGATCTTTCAATTGAGGGAATACATGAGACCCGTAATTATCATAGATGCAACACACTTGAAAAATGTGGGTGTAGGTAAAATTTATGTAGTTGACTATGTGGATGAAAATAAGCAAACTTTTCCCCTTACTTTTGGGTTTACCAAGAAGGAAAGCAACAATTCATAAGAGTGGTTCTTGAGAAGATTCTGGACTACATATGAATTGAGGGGTGATTTGGTTATTGTATTTGATCAACATAAAGGCATACTGCATGCAGTGAGGACAGTATATCCGAGGTTCCATATGCCTTTTGCTATCGACATCTGAAGGAAAACTTAAAGACAAAGTGCAAAAAATCCTCAAGCTACGATTCGTTTTAAAAATGTGGCATATGCCTATGACAAGTGAACATATGTCTTCTACTTTAGAGACATTAAAGATATGCACCTCAGAGTTCACCGTTAATTGGATGTTGAGGTAGGATGCCTAGATTAGTTACGTGCATATTATTCAAACAATCACTACAAACAAATAACAAGCAATATTGTAGAGTCCTTCAACCAAGCGATCAAAAAGTTCGGAAGTTGCCCATTACATTCGCACATGAGTTTTTTAGGAATTTGTGTCAAGATTGGTTCAACAAACAAGGGGAAGTAATAGCTACAGTGCCAGATATTATCACCAAACGGGTTGTGGAAAGAATTGAGAAAGAAGCTATGAAAGTCGACCAGGAAAGGCGACGAACTACATCCATTCGGGATAAAGAGGAATATGTGGTAGGAAATCCACCAAAGGAAACAAATGTTGTAATGGATATCGTCCAGAAGACCTGTGGATGTCGGAGATGGGAAGTGAAGAGATACCTTGCAAACATGCCATTACTGTTTCCGGGTAAATTTTTAGTCCCTTTTGTGACATATCTACTCAATTTCAGGACACACTGGTCAATTTCATGACTCACTGTTGGAATTTCGTGAGTTGAAAATAAATTTGTTTTTTTAAAAAAAGGGATCCATTCAAGACTTACCACTTGTGTCTCGAAATGTATCACCATGTCTTGAAAGTGATAATTATGTCTTGAAATACACTCTGTGTCCTTTCGTGATACAAAGTGTGTATTTCGTGACTTAATTGTCAATTTCAAGACATAAGTGGTTGACCTCAAAATTGTGGGAAATTGACTTCTTCTTTTTTTTTTTTTAATTCTCTAAGCATGTAATTAGATATTTCCACAACTCATTTACCTTTTTTTTTTATAGGAAAAATGGGGCTCATTATTACACTCTATGTCATGATCATTCATTTAACATGGAAAAATTGAGAATGACATATGCACCTTCGATACAACCTATGCCCTTATGTTCATCTTTGAATTCAATTGCAGGTAAGAATAATGTGGTCGTCAATCCTCCTATTGGCAAAAGGTCTATCGGAAGATCACAAGAGGCCCGCTTCCTCTCTCGAACTGAACAATACCGTACATAAGAGAAAAGGACATAATTGTCTCACCTGTCCAAATGCTTACGACACGAAAGCCCTATATCCCAAAGAAAATTATTCAACGTCGACTAACTTAAATCATGAAGTGTCATATCTGATCCGAATTCGACATAACAATCTCGAGTCTCCAGAGAATACTCGATGGGAAACTTCGGAACAAATTTGGTAACATTGATGTCAATATCTTTGTGGAGAGTGTGGATTTTTATGCCGGAAATATCAATGTCGATACGGTTTATAGCATGTAAATGTTATTATTTAAACACAAAGTGAATTTGTCATTTAATTTAAATTGTATGTTTGTCATTGAACCAATGCCATGATCGTCTAACTTGACCCAACATAGTGAATACAGAAGCCACATCCAATACCATTTGCAGCAAAATCTAACGAAATAACAATTATGATTCCAACAGAAGTTTTTCAAATTTTGAAGATAACCAAGAATAGCATCTTACATTTCTACTCCATATCTTAATCCCGAAGGCATACTACATCAGTCCACCAAGATACAAAACCATTGCACAAAAGCAGTCCTTCGCTTCAACGATGAGCAAAACAGGCAGCTTTATAGGCCTTACTTGCTTTGTTCCATGAAGTACATGCTAACTGGAAGTTTTCTGCATCAACAATCCAGAGTCTCGAAACAATCAACTCCAACAATTTAGTGGGAAGATTGGCCTAATCTCTTTCATCTCCATTCTCGACCATATCTCTTATTCTTCTTCTGCAGTCATGAAATTAGAAAAATTAATTATAATAAGCACATCAGGAAAAGAAATATGCAAACTCATTTTGATACTTGGATTGGTGATTTTGAGACACAAGCACATACATTTCGAGACACAATAGAAATTCAAGACACAAAAAGGTCATTGTGAGACACAATATACATTTCGAAACACACAAAAGACATTCCAAGCCACAAAAAAAAGACATTGCGAGACACACTATATATTTCAAGACACACAATCGCTATTTCAAGATTTATATAAATCTTTTCGTAATACAAATTTTCGATTCTTAACCCATCATTTTCAACCCAAGTATTCAATCAAACACAACACGGTTTAATCCATGCTTTCAACAAATACAAAATCGAAATTAAACAACACATGCATTTGGTGCATTTCGAACTCTAGAACTGTGTAATCATGCATTTTGGTACAAGCATACACTATAAAAATCTTACATTTCATTAAGTACATTGTAAAAACACACTTGGAAGGTGAGCTTCAGTGAAGTGGAAATGAGAATGAAGTGAAGAAGAAGCTGTCTCGGGGAAGAAGAAGACGAAGCGGAAATGGAGAAGAAGTGAAGAAGAGGCCATCTCGATTTCAGTCCACACTAAGCATTTCGAATAGTAGCTGTGTCACTGTTACTGCTATTTGTCAAATCAATCGAATCCATTACGGTGCCTTTAAAAAATTCATACACCACTGACATACTGAGTTAATTGCAGTGTCATGTAGTAGAAAAACTATACATCATTAAACCACTAGAAAAGGATGATAAAGTGAAAAATCCAAAAAAGTAAATGCAATGGATCACTTAGAAAATGTAGTCACTTTTAACAATATAATCGATAAGTTGGACTGAAAGTTTCCTAGTAACAAAAACATATATATATAAATATATATATATATATAAAACTTTTTTTTATTTTGTATATTGATTTATTGAGTTATTGTACAATTCAATCCTCAAACTTTAATCTTTTTAGTTAATTTTGTGTGGAATTTACCATTTAGTAGAATTACATGTTCTGGAATTAACATACAATAAAAGTCCTCAATACCATATATAATTTATATAATATACATTTATCCTTAATGTATTATTTACAATATAAAACAAAAAAAAAATCTAGGACTGTGATGTATTATTTACAATATATATATAAAAAAAAATCTAGGACTGCATTCACAAATTGCTCCACCGTAGCATAATCTAGGCCATTCATCCCTAATGTGCTGCGCTATAGGGAATACACAAGGCAAGCGGGGCATCTCCTTAATATGCCCCATCATCAGTTGTGTCCTGTAGTAACAGACATAAGCCCCGTAGCTAGCTTTGTCTGGCTGAATAGGGATGGAGGGCTTCGCTAGGTCGAGGGGGTCAAGAAAAGCCACAGTAAACCTCTAAGCCGAGGGCCATCCTGTCACATCATAAAAACCGGCCTGCTACAGTAATCTTGGCAATATCGAATAAACTGACTAATCAAGTCCAATCGAAAGGCCTTCGCCTCGGTTAATGGTTTTGGATTACACAACATGATTCGAGACCTGTCTAGTGAGACTCGGAGGAACACTCATTGCTCGTGATGGCAACAAGACACCAATATCTATATACACAATATAAATATTAAATCAATTACTATTAAATAAATCATAATTTAAACCAAGAGTTTTGTAAAAAATGAAGTGAAATACCTCCTCTGTCTCCCACAATGCTACCTCTCCCATGTCCTTATCTCCCCCGACCCAACTAGTGACAAAGGCATCGAAATTGTAGGTCCCGGGTTTCGCTTGAGATGCCTTGGTCTGGTCCCAAGCACCTCGGAGAATGCTGAGTAATTTGAATTAGTTAAAAATAGATGTTGTAACTTGAGTAAATTAAATAGAGATCAATACTATTTTTAATTATGTACATAAAGGTATATCCGAGTGAATGCGAAGCGGGCTCGACAGGGGTAAAGTGACCCCTCACAAATTGTTCTACATGATCTTCCTCTATGAAATTTGATATAGATCTGACATTCTTGACGTCATCCCTGACATGATAGGCTCCCCTCCCAGCATGATGAAGCCCCTATCACAAAAATTTAGTTAGATTATAAAATAGGAAAGTTATAAAATCCAAATTAATCATAAAAAGAAAATAAATTACCTCTTTGAACCTTTAGTGCTGCAAAAGGCATCCAACTGTGTCCGGTCGAGGATGCAGAGGTCCACCACGAGAGCAGGAATCCCCCCTTGGACCTCTTGCACCTCCACAGTAGAAGGAATCTCCCTCCACACCTCCAACACTCAAGTCGTCCTCACCGCTTTCGTCCTCGGCTTCTTATTTGGCCTCAACGACTCGATGTGATAAGTCGGGTCGGTGAAAGGTGATCCCACACCTGCAGCTGGGGCCTTAGCCTGACGTGTACAACCAAACTCCTAATAAAATGTACAAAACAATCATTAAACAATAATAAAATGAATGAGTAACAGAGACTAAAATTTAAGAATTTATGATCCAAAATTTACCTAGGTGGTGTCCTTGGAGGCTATTGGAGATGCCGAGGCCAGAGTCGAAGCCGAAGCCGAAGCCAGAGCCAGAGGAGGGGTTGGAACCACTGGATCCTCTCCTCGACTAACTGATGCATCGATCTATTATTTAAAAAGAGAGTAATCATTTTAAAATTAAAAATTAGATAAATAACAGTAACCGAAATGAATACGGATTTACAATCTAAAATTTACCTAGGTGGTGTCCTCGGGGACTATGGGAGATACCGGGCGGGGGGTGGCTATTGGCCCGACTAAGATATTGATGGAGTGCATAACCCCCACGGGCATGGCTGTAGCTAGCTCCTGGGAAGGGGAGTCATGTAGTGGCGAAGCATCTCCATGATTGTTATCCCTCTCTAGCATATCGAGGATCACATCCTGCATCACCCCGATCTGCGTGAGTCGCTGGAGGACCAAGTCATGCCTCTGGATGGCCCTATCCTCAAACTGGGGCAAAAGGACCTCGACCTTAGGCATAAGTAGATCGGCCATTGTAGGAGACTATAATTTTAAAACCTAGTTAGATTATATATTATGAGATTCGGGGTTTTATTTAAATAGGAAAAGGTACATAGTTGACATCAATTCCTCTCCTATCGAACCGGGCTAGGAGATGGATGCCTGCTCATCTGGTCCTTAGCCGGAGGGCTCAACCGTGCAGCCTCGTTACCCGGACTCATAACCTAATCACAAGGCAAGCAAACCAGCAAAGTAATTACAATCACATTCAATAGCATCGACTAATCTATTGCAATAACATAAAATCTCATCAGATATATACCATCCGACGGATCGTATCGGATCTCAAAGGACTGATCAAATGATCTCGATCAATCCTCTCCTCAGCCGAATCTCCATCAGGACGTGGGATCTAAAAAAAAATTAAGTAAAGTAATTATGAACTTCATATTTAACATCATACAGAATCAACTTAAATTTTGAAAATTGTGATTAGTCTAACTTGATCGATCCGCAGAACTGACAATCCCTGTCTACAAGCCTACCAGAATGAATTGGGCACATAATTACCCCAACATGTCGATGCAATATGGGGGTTACGGCCGAAATCGGCCCAATACGACTATTGCCGCTCCGCCTAATCAGCCTCGATGTACGGGGAGCTAGCACGTGCCTACAATTGGCAATTTAATTTAGTGATACTAATTAATTTAAAGATGAAAGTGAACATTGATAAGGCATTCACTTACCTCATTAAGTTGCTGGGTCCAGCGGACTAAGTGGCCAAGCCGGGAATGTCGAAGGCGAGGCACCTCGAGCATCGTGGATCTACGTAGGAAGGGCCACGTCCAGCTGCATCCTGGGCATCCTTACACAGTTGAGGATGCAGGGATGGGAAGTGATCGTACGTCCACCACTAATTAAAGATAATATTAAAAAAATTTCAAATTAGTATTTAGAAAGTCTAAAAAATACTATTGATATACGAATGTAAATAATAATATGAAAATTTACCAGCAACAACCAACAGTTGTTGTACAAGTGTCTCTTTGGGGAATTCTCCAAGATGGTCTGTCGATAGGATTGCACCGTCATGTTTCACCCAATTGTTCCCCATGGGAACGACTCTACAGCCTCCAAATCATCTAATATCCTCCATACATAAAAGGGGATAACTGCAGTCGGTTCTCAAGTGAGTATCCAGTGACCTATGATGATGTCGTATGCTAGTTTGAGGGCATCATCAACTGACAACTATCCCACACCCATAGCCTGCCACCTGTCCAAAACCACATCCAATGTAATTGGATTGATCCCAATCAATCGAATCATAGCAGAATCCACCGTCGATGGCCTCTTAATAATACTCCTGTCTACTATCCCGTATCGTAGATCAATGAGGAGAGTGTTCTCCTGGAGGTCCAGTTGGTGTAATTGGCCCCCAATAAAGAACCACATTTCGTCGGAGCAGGCACGCTCCAAAATGACCTCCCATCTCAAGATATGCAAGGCAGCCTGAGCGTAGTACTCTCCATGGTAATGGAGAAGATCCACAATGTATCCGAAGGGACCCGTCTGAAATTGCTCTAGTGCCCCATGGAGCCATAGCAAGTCCACAGTATATGTAACAGTCGAATACTTAGGATGTACACTAAAGGTGTTCCCGGCAGGCATAACTTGATCGTGTCAGAGTTGAAAGATATGATGGGTGGGGTCCATATCTCTACAGTAATCGAACAAAGAAAACAGTTGATTAAAAAATCATCGTACAGTTAAACACGAGTTTTTCAAGATAAAATTGGTAGACCTGTATGATGTTTTTGTGATAAAAAAATTCTTTATCTTGAGCTACCAGATAAGAGTGAATGGACAGGAAAGATACAAGATATACCTTTTCAAGCATATTATTAAGGATATTTGGAAGAAGTTTCTTCTACAAATTTGTGGGATTTAACACAATAAGTGTGTCTCTCAAACCATGAAGACTATCATGGAGCATGTTTCCTTTGTGCACGTGCACAAATGGAGCCATTATTGCTTTGAGTTCCTCTACTGCATCATCCGTATTCTTACCAATCAAGCTTGACAAGGAAGCCCATCTATATTTTGCAAGACTGGTTCTCCTTTTAGCATCAGACATGCAAGTCTCGAAAGAGATGCTCTCAACATATTTTGGATTTACTAAGCAGGAAGTATTGTATAGTTCATCGAAGTTGTTCTAGAAAGGAGTGCCATATAGGATTATGTGTCGGTCTGTCTCAACTTTTGTCAAAACCTTCCACAATAGGTTATTTTGGTTGCACGATGTGTGACCCTCATCAAGTATCAGAATGTCAGGCACTTTAAGGAGAATTTTTTTAAACTTCTCTACCAGTTGCCCCTTCTTACTTTCACCAGCAAGCTTCTCAAGGGAATTTCCATCCTGTGATTAAAGCTTATCTGTTGCTTTCCTCCTAACATTCATGAAAGTGCTTCCAACTTATCAATATAACTTCAACCAACTTAAATTATTTTTATTGAAATGAGGAAAATAGTTACCTTATTAGATCCAGTATTGTTGAATGTTCATTGATTACAGTAACTTCTCCCCCAAAATCGATAGAACTCATTTTTTAGTTCAATAATCTAGTCCTTCCACGGAAGAAAGACAATAATGATTTGAAAAATGAGTAATATAAATTTTGGGGGAGAAGTTACTGAACTCAATGAACATTCAACAATACCAAAGCTAATAAGGTTACTATTTTCCTCATTTCAAAAAAAAAAAAAAAAAATTTAAGTTGGTTGAAGCTAAATTGATAAGTTGAAAGCACTTTCATGAATGTCAGGAGAAAAGCAATAGACAAAACTATAATCACAAGATGGAAAGTTCCCTTGAGAAGCTTGTTGGTGAAAGTAAGAAGGGCCAGCAAGTAGAGAAGTTCAGAAAAATTATCCTTGAGATGTCTGGCATTCTGATACTTAATGAGGGTCACACACTATGCAACTAGAACAACCTATGGTAGAAGGTTTTGACAAAAGTTGAGATAGACTGACAAATAATCCTATCTGGCACTTCTTTCCAGAACAACTTCGATGAGCAATACAATACTTCTTATTTAGTAAACCCAAAATTTGCTGAGAGCATCTCTCTCAAGACTTACATGTCTAATGCTAAAAGGAAAAGTGGTCTTGCAAAATAAAGATGGGCTTCTTTGACAAGCTTGATCGGTAAGAATATCGATGATGCAGTAAAGGAACTCAGAGCACTGATGGATCCATTTGTGCACGTGCATAAAGGAAACATGGAGTCATGACAATTAGGTCTTGAAATACACTCTTTGTATCCTTAAACACTCTAGTGCCCCATGGAGCCATAACACCTCGATAGTATAGCATATTGTCGAATACTTAACATGTATGCTAAATGTGTTCTTGGCAGGCACAATGGGATCATGTTGGCACAAAACTAATTAGAAAAATTGAATTGAGAAAGAAGGGGAAAAAAGTTATTCGCATCTACATCTTATTTAAAATTTAAAGTTTAATTTTTAGGAGAATACCTATCTCTTATTTATTATTTTAAAAAATTTGTAAATCTTTACCCAAATGGATATTGCTTAAGCTAGGAATCTAAATAAATTAAATTACAACCGAATAAAAGGATTTTAAATACAATTAATTATAATGTAATTATTAGTACAATATCATTTATTTATATAAAAACATTAACTCTAAATTATAAAGTTGAAAATATTAATTATCACTTTCGAATTAATTAATAAACATTATTATTTCTAGACACAGCCTATAAATATTTTAAGAACACAAAAGAAAATATTATGAAATACAACCTAATATTTCGAGACTTATCAAAAAGTTTTTTGAGTCCCAACCAATATTATTTCGAGACCTACAATATCTACATTCCTTAAATCAAAATTTTGAGTCACACAATAAACATTTTGAGACAAACAGAGATCCTTTCGAGACACTTCGAAACTGACAATTTCTAAATTTTTTTAAACTAGAATTTCAAGTCACACAGTAAACATTTCGACACTATAGTAAACATTTCGACACACATAGTAAATATTTCGAGACACATAATAAACATTTCGAGACACATAGTAAACATTTCGAGGCACATGATAAACATTTTGAGACACATAGTAAACATTTCAAGACACATAATTAAAACTCATAAACATGCACAATCCAATACTGTTAATCCATGCTTTCAACAAACTACAAAAGCGAAGTTAAACAATACAGGTATTCAGTACATTTCAAGATTTTAAATCAAAATCATACTTTCAGGAAACAAAAATACACGATGTCAATACCAAAGCTTCACATTTTGCCAACTACCATATTAACATTCTAACATATTCAATTTAAAATCAAGATTCAAGTGTGAAGAAAACCTACCTGGGGTATTGTGTCGACGATGACAAGGTGATCGGTGGGGGGTAGAGTCGTACCGACGATCATCGTGAATGGCAACCGTCGATGAGTGTGTCACGAAGAAGGAAGGAAAGCTTCGGTTAGGGAGTGAAGAAGAAGGGAAAGAAAATGAGAGTGAAAGAAAAAGGGGAGTGAAGAAGGTGGAAAGTCTTGAGGAAGGAGAAGGTGAAGAGTTGGGTCTCGAAATGGGAGGAAAATGAACGGTTTGTGCCCTTTGACTCGATTTGGATAACGAGATACAAAGGGTAAGGACGTCATTTTCCATTTCTGATGTAATTTTTATTACATAAGGAATGTTAAAAAGTCAAATTGGGTATAAAGTGAAATTGGAGCAACCAATTGGATAAAAGTGAAATGTTTTTGTGTAAAATTAGAATACACCATCCCAATGTTTAGTTTCACTTTTCTCTTTTATCTTTCAGATTGAGTTTGACATGTAATGCTATTCGTTTCTAGATTGATTTCGTTACCGGTATAATTCTGGATTTTTTACCGGGAAATGAAATTTCTATAGATAATGAATTACCAAATTATCTCAATTGTGATGCCGGTGAATTTAAATTCATTTCATTTGAGTCCAAAAGAATTATGGCCACAGATTTCTTTGTGGTGTCAATTTCCTTGAATGCTTATGGGCCTTTTTTGTTCCCCTGCAGATGAACTGGGTTTTTGATAGGGAAGAAAATGCTAAAGTTGATGCTTGCTGGTTGCAAAGTTTACATATCAGAAAGTAGAAATAGGGTTGCACTTGAGGCAATTGAAAGATCAGCTAAGCTGTTCCCAGAAGCCCCTATTGTTAACAAATTTGAAGATGAAATTTATAATAGGGTTGGTTATACACTTGTGTCAAAGTTTGCTCCAAAGCCAGGTTCTGATTCGTTTTCTCCCTTGAAATGTGCTGTCGTTGCAATGATTAAGGCTGCTTTTGAAACCATTGATCTTGGGATGCATTCTGGAAGTCATCCTAGGCTGGGTGTTGTTGACCATATTTGCTTTCACCCATTAGGTAGTACTTCCTTGGAACAAGTAGCTGGTACTGCAAAGTCTTTGGCTGCTGATGTTGGCTCAAACCTTCAAGGTCTTTTTCTCCTCTTTTCTTATTGATGGTTAAAAATTGTTTAGGCATTTGAATAAAAGTTTGCATGATGGGTAAGCATTTTTAGTTGGTTGGATTTTGTTATTTCTTGATGATATAACTTCCTGCTAATTTATCTAACAGGCAATGACCTGCCAAAGAAAAATATTTGCAGACATTGCCAGAGAAATACTTGTTTATTGAACACTTAACTGATTAGTTGACTTCTTGATGTTGTTTCTTAGTCACTGTTATCATCAGCATCATCATTATTTCTATTAGTGGTTGCCCTTATGTCGTGGCAAATGTATTTATCTTTTTCCATTGGTATTCGTTTAAATGTTTCTACAATATGTCTTGGCAATGTACTTGTTATATATGATTGTGATACGAGAAGTTGGGGGCATTCTTCTGAGTAACCTGAGGAATCTAAAAGCTCCATTGACCTCCAATAATATAGAGATTTTAGATTCCTTAGGTTGTTGGCTAGAGAGTAGGAAGATTACATCTCAACTGATTCTCAGTAGAAATGGATATGAAGGCATGCAAAAAGATGATCACGCATTTACAAAATTTGAAGTATGCTCAATGTTAAAAGATGGATCAAGAAACCTGCTCAACCAACTTTTTCAGAATTGACATTTATGTTTTCATAATTGCATTGGACAAATATTTGGCAGAAGGGCAGGAAGAGCCATCTCTTGTGTGAAGCTTATGTTTTATGTCTGACTTTATGTTTTGCATGGTTGGTGTAGACACCTTTGGTTTTTATTTGTTGCCCAAAATTTTGATTTGTTAAATGAACTTTAGCAGTACTGAAACTAGCTAGTGCAAAGCTTTTAGGATCGTGCAGAAGTCTGCGAATGAGGACCTAAGAGATGGCATCTGTCATTGCATAAAAATGTAGCTTCTGCATTGCAAATAACAATCTTCATGATAGATTTTGTGCCAAGTCATATAGAGGGTTTTCCTAAGAGCAAATCCTGTTTCTAGGTATGTATCCTTGCAATTCCTTTTGATTATAGAGCCACTACATGCCTAGAGATCACAGCTGTTATTTTTTAACAGAGTGAAATTAAGTCATCCATATTGTATAGGTTACATCTCGCAACCAATGCACATATCCCATCCTAGTAAGTCGAGAAAACTGCTGAAGACTAATTTGGTGGAGAGTCGTGCATTTTTAGTAATGAAAACTGTTAATATTAACATTGTAGACAACCAGTCATCCCACTTTTGTAGGTAAGAATCAATGAGCCATTCAGCATATATCATATGTTTATTCTTATTCCACTCTAGTTCACAGAAAACCACTTAATGGTTTGAATCAATATGGTTTAAATGAGGCTTTCCAAAAGACAAAATGTTTGCAATCATTTAGTAAGCTGCATTCCTAAATCATCCCAAATAGATTATCTGAAAGGATGCTGCAAGACAGAGATGATACGTTATAACCTATCCTGTAAATAGTTGATATCCTTTGTTGACTACCTTCTGATGTGGCTGATTATCTTTAAGGTTTCTTGCAGTTCCAACTTTTGTTTATGGAGCAGCACATAAGGAAGGAAAATCTCTTGATTCAATTAGGAGGGAGTTGGGATATTTTAGTCCCAATTCCGGCGGAAACCAATGGGTAGGAGGGTTCAAATCGGAGAATCTGAAACTCAAACCAGACGAGGGTCCCGGATCAACAGCTGAACCAAGAGGTGTCATTGTAATTGGAGCAACAAAGTGGGTTGATAACTATAACATTCCAGTCTTCTCCAGTAACATGGCAGCTGTTCGTAGTATTTCAAAGAAGGTAAGCAGGCGAGGAGGTGGACTTCCGTCTGTGCAATCTATGGCGCTTGCTCATGGTGATGGTGTCATGGAGGTGGCCTGCAACTTACTAGAACCAAGTAAAATAGATGGGAATCGAGTTCAAATGGAAGTTGAGAATCTAGCAAAGGAAGAGAAGTTGACAGTGGGAAAGGGCTATTATACTGACCATTCACAAGAAGCTATAATTGAAAGATACTTGAATTTGTGCTGTGATTCAGCATAAACTAGACAACAACCTTCTACTTCCTGAATGCAGATTCAAGATGAGAGCCTTTTTGCCTTGTGAGTCATTTTTACTCATAGAATGTCAATATCTTGCCAGATTTAATTGATTTTTGTCTTCATGATGACATACAAATTAGATGAGTTTTCTGTAGTATGAACTCTTTGATTTCCGGGGGAAGTCCCTCCCGCAACCCCGCCCACAGGCACAGAGGCCCCTTGTGCCAGTGGGGGTAAATCGAGGGATGTGCACTAGAGGGCAGAGGACTGACGGAGAGGACGCAACGAGAGACAATGGCCATTGGCAGAGCCAACGTTTAGAGCTTACGTCCTATTCCCGATGGGTTTCTAACCCCCGTGTGTCGTTGGAGTTAACCAAACGTCACGTCAGCCTTACCAACTTGCCTATGCCCCTGGGGGCCTGTAGTATGAACTCTAATTTCATGGGAAGTATACAGAATATCGTCTGGCTTAAATACTTGTCTCACCGGATTATATCCAAAGCTGGATTTAGTTGGTATTCATATTTGGATATAACACATTATTTAGTTGGTTCATCTCTGCAAACTAGGGCTGAAAACTGGTGTGTACCATACTTTGACTTGACTTACTAAGGTGATAACATAGATGTTAGAAGTAAATCAAATTTGTACTTCAATTATGTTTACAAATTGAGGACAAATGATTTCAATTGCCGGGAGAATTTTTTTCTTGAAATAGCCTTCTCATTAACACAATCCCAAGTTAAATCAGATTTCCTCCGTCTGGAATTTTGACCTAATTGATGTTTTTGACTAAATGTTTCTCCTTATTAAAGTAATTAGTGGTGGATATATTATGCAAATGGATGTAAATTTTTAAATATAAGAGATTTTTTATGTTAAAAAAAAAATTTATATTTAAAAACGAGATATTCAATTTCGTATAAATTAAAATAAAAATAAAAATATTTAATTTTGTACAAAATAATATTATTTTTAATTTTATATTTAATTATATATTAACGGAAATATTATAAAATGAATTTCTATCTATTCACATAATCAAAATATTATAAAATGCGGCCTACACAAGCAACCCTCCCCAAAAAACCCCTTTTTGTCCTCTATTTTTTTTTTTTTTTTTTTTTGGGATTTCACGAGAGTCATGCTTCATCACCAACCGTGAAGTTCCTTAACCCTTTATCCTTAAAAAACGAAAAATATAATTTTCTAAAATGAATTGAACGAGAAAGTACGTAGAAGAACATCTAAAGAAAAAGAAGAAGAAGAAAAAAAATTTTTAAAAAAAAAATCAATGTTATTTAGAATGGGAGAGGGGTGGTTTTGAATTTTTTTTTTTTTTTTTTTTAATTTAAGGACGTAAATTATATGGACTTGCATTTAGTGTCAACCTCAGAATCTCAATTTTGAAAAACAATTAACTTTCCACCATAGGGGTTTTGAATGATATTGAGATCAGCGAAATAATTAAATAATTTATCTAACAATAAACATCTAACAGGTTAACAGTATTTGTCTAATTAGGTAAGAGAAAAATCTAAATGTCCTTTTCATTTCATTTTCAGTCACTTTTCAACCTTCTAATCTTAATGGCTACTTTTATAAGTTTCAAATTTTTGGAAAAATTATAATAATCATACTGAAGCTTAGATCAAAATAAACTCTAATAACGAATGATTAATTTCTATCAATTGAGTATCAAAACAATTTTTGAACGTCCAAACTAATACTTTCGATCCCATTCTGATGAATTTCATTCAAATATATATATCTATATATATATACTTCTCTATTTCTATTTATAAGTCTATATAGCATTACCATATGGTAATGCTATATAGTACACTATTAAATCTTTGACGGTCAAATTCTAATTTTATTTTTTAAAAAAAAAATCTTCAATAAAAAATTTATTTTTAAAAAATATATTTTATATATTATACCTCAAATTTAATATTTTTCTTAAATTAAAAAAATAGTTAACCATTAACTTTAACCGCTAAAGATTTAACAATACTGTTAAAGTAGGATCCTAAAAGTATTTTTAAAAAAATAAAATCTTCATTAAAAAATTTATTTTTTAAAATATATTTATTTAATATATTATATCCTACTTTTTTAAAAGAATTAGGGTACTGGATAAAATTTTTTATTTTTTTAAAATAAAAAATTATATATTTAACTGTTAAAAATCTAACGATCCACTTCAGACTGTACTTAGGGCATTTTTCTTATCTCTCTATATATATATATTTGATACATCTCGGATCATGTAAGTTTTGGAAGATAAGATCTTGTGGGGTCGCGATTTGGCTTCCATCTACAAAGTACTTCGAAATGATATGTAATGCAAAATATATTACTTAACAATAAACCTGTGAGATTGGACTTGTATCCATGGATCCCTGTAGATATGGGTTGAGCTTTATTGGAATTTGGATGGCCCATTTCTTGTATTAATTGAATTTAAAGACTTGAAGTCTTTTAGAACTTAAACTTATAAATTTGTTACTTTATGTAATTTTAGCTGTAGCCTATAATATTCAAAATTATTTTGATGGAATATGGAATTTGTTAAATATTTGAAAACATTTCTTGATATAATTTACGTCATATGTGATTTGATATGAATGTAATTTTATTATTGATAGTTTTTATCTTTATTTTAATAATGGTATATTGAATATTCTATATTTACAATTTAAAAATATTAATTGATAAATTAAAAATTATTAGTTAAGATATTTTAAAAAATATGTGGAATCCATGAACTTGAGAGAGGTGCATTTGAACCTTGTCCATAAATAAAACAATAATTTTTCAGAAGTCACGAACAAATTATTGGTCAACTTTTGTCGGATTGCAAATGTATGTCCCAGCAAAACGTAAATCTATATAAAAAAAAAGTGTTTCAAAAAAAAATTAATTTGAAAAAAAAAGGGGAGAGAATTTTTGTTATAAATGTAAATGCAAAATAATAATAAGATATTTGTAAAATGTATAATGATATGTTTACTAAAGTAATCTCTCCATGAACAATGTGTAAAATGAAAATGAAATAAACCCATTTTTGTCAAGTTTAGATTTTCATTGCCTTGGTTATAACCCATTATAAACATTGCAATTCTATAATTAATATCGAAAATAAATAATAATAATGCTCATAATTTTACGTATACGTATTAATAATCATACGTTCTAATACAAAATTACTTCTTCTTTTTCTTGTTGAATATAAATTTTGACAAATATTAACATTTTAATTTGATTTTTTGCCCTCATTATTGAGGGCAATAATTATTTTTGTCATTTCCTTACACGTGAAGATTGAGGTGGGAAAAACTCTAGATTTTTCTTGAGTTCAATGATGAAGCGCTGCCGCAGCTGCTGCTGATTCAAGAAAATGGCGTTCAATTCCTCCTAAAATGGCCGTATAAAAATGTCATAGCATTGGTCAAGACCTCATTTTTCTTCAAGAAAATAGTTGCAGAGCAAAATTAGAGTTAAAGCCCTGAAAGCAAAACATGGATTCTATCATGAATTCTAAGGTCAGAATCTCATCTCTTTCTCTCTCTCTGTTCTGCACATTTGAGAGTGTACAACAGAAATAAGACAAAACTGAAGCCTTTCTTGTGTGAGTGTGATTAATTAGCTGCTCAAGAAAATGGGAAATGGCATGAAAACATCTTCAAGACTGGATGTTTTCTCAGTGATATGTTGATTTTGCTAGTCATCCCTCAAATTTCATGTCTTCCTGGAGTCCTTTATTCTCAGAAGTCAACATGGGCTACTGTGATTCATAATGCCTTTATATATCTAGTGTTTATAATTTCTTTTTCTTTTGTAATGCAATTAGGTAGTAAAATAGGTAACTTTCCCAATTAGAAGTAGAAAAGACTGCTGGTATCGAAGTACCGGGTTTTTCAGTCTCGTAGAACTTTCAAGAAAGTCTACAAAAGACGGGAAGAAAAGGGATGATGGGTTTATTTGTTGTGCTTTTGGGTTTTTGTTGAGGAGTTTATGTGGATTTTCCAGTTCTCCTTTACCCTCTGTGGAATATGGGACCTAGTGGATGTATGTGGGGAGTTCAGAGGAAGAAAAAGAACTCTCCTTGGTATATAATTGCTGAAATGCAGCAAGATTTTGTTTAGACTGATTGTTTAATGTTTAGATCAACAATAACGATTGACAAAAACATGAAAAACCAGCAAATATGCTTAGCAATGATCATATGAAGTTGGTATGAGAACCAAACCTTCATCTTTTGTGGCTTGGTTAGATCAGAGGACGGAAACCGTTGATCAGTGAAAAAGAAAAAGAAATCCCTTAATCAACAATTGCAATGTTTTGTAGTCTATCTGAATTTTATATTGGGAATTTGGGGCATGAAATCAAGATATAGACAAAGGATGATAAGGGATTATAGGATCTAGTTTGTAGTTGAGAAAATTCCTTATCTAGATGATTCACATAGGACTTCTTCTGGCGTTTTATTGACCAGAATTTGCCTAAAAGATATGCACTAGATATTATGATCAAGAATTATTTCCTTCATTTCCTGTGTTCCTCATCCAATGATGAATATTGCTTGATGATTTTCTCAAGGACAAGAAGAAAACAGTGGCACAATCCATGTTGCTATGCTGTAAGCTCTATATATCTGAATCACGGAACAAAGAAGCTCTTGAATCCATCGAACGTGCAGCTAAACTTGATCCGGAAACCATTATTGTCAACAAATTTGAGGATCGTGAGTATAACAGAGTCAGGTTCACTCTTGTATCATATGTTGCTCATGATATTACTGGATGTCCAATTTTTAGTCCCCTGCATCAAACAGTGCTAGCGATGGCTGCTACTGCTTATGAAACCATAAACCTTGAGCAGCATTTAGGGACTCACCCTCGGCTCGGTGTTGTGGATGAAATTGTTTTCCATCCCTTAGCTCGTGCATCGTTGGATGAGGCTGCTTGGCTTGCTAAACAAGTTGCTTCAGAAGTTGGAAATCGATTTCAGGGTATATATGAAATCGCCATCGTTTAACTGCATAGAATCTACTAGTGTTGCCTAATCTTTTAGTTCTTGAAAAATATGATATCCTCAATTCTTTAATGGATTGTGAAACAGTTCTAGAGCTTTCACTTGCGTTATGGTCTTTTTTAAGAATTACTTTGATGGTAACTCTTTTATTATCCTACACTTCAGTGCCAGTATATCTCTATGCTGCTGCACACCCAACGGGTAAGGCATTGGATACCATCCGTCGAGAGCTTGGCTACTACAGGCCTAATTATGTGGGAAACCAGTGGGCAGGGTGGGCATTGCCAGAAGTTCTTCAGGAGAAACCCAATGAGGGCCCTGAAATTGTATCCCGGGCAACGGGTATCACCATGATAGGTGCTAGAGCATGGGTTGCTACATATAACATACCAATCCTGTCAACCGATTTATTGGCTGCTAAGCGTATTGCACTGCTGGTCAGTGCTCGAGGCGGTGGCCTGCCTACCGTGCAAGCTCTGGGACTTGTTCATGGTGAAGACACGATGGAGATAGCGTGTATGCTGTTGGAACCAAACCGGATAGGGGCAGACAGAGTCCAGCATTATGCTGCAATGCTGGCTGCACAAGAAGGGTTAGATTTGGAGAAGGGATATTTCACCGATTTTTCTCCAGAAATGATTGTCGAGAGATACAAAAAGTTAATATCTACTGATGACTCCAATTGATTTAATTCAAATTTCCCTTTTGTATCAGGTTATTTTGTGGAACTCTCCCAACTGATTTGATTATTATGGCACCAAGTGCACTTTGTGACTAAGACAGATTCAAATTCCCCTTTTGTATCAGGTTATTTTGTGAAAAGACTGATTTGATTATTATGGCACCAAGAAATGGCAAAAGAGTGTTAGTCCAATTAGGGGAGGGGGAATCCCCTGTGAAATAGTGTGTGATTTTAGGAACCGAGTGACCCGAGCCTTCGCTCAAACCACACGGTCAAACTCTCGACTTGGAACGGGTAGGCCAGAAAAATATCACACGTAGCCCATCTAGCCGGGCCAGTCCAATGTTCCGACACCCTTTTGTGCCCCCATGGGCTACGAGCTTGAGCTACGAAGCTCGGCAAGGAGCGTCACCATTTTGCGCGCATATATGTAGCTCATTTCTACTTTATGTCTTGATGTGGGATCTTTCCTTGATACTTTTCTTTAGAATAAATTGAATGAACTTGAGAATTGTCATCTCTCGAAAATCTCTCATTATGTGTTTGGTGAAATGGTGAGAAATGACAAGTAATATTTGCTTCAATGATAAAATGGTCTTATAGTTATGTGTTGGAGTCACGTAAGCAACAAATGTTGTCGAAATCTTATTGGATTAGTTGGGTCAAAGTGATTGATTAAAAAAAAAGGTAATAAATAGCAAGAATAATGCATCAAAACCAAACTTTTTTTTTTTGTCTATTATACTTAATACTTCATTTTTTTTAAGGCTACAAAAATGTACCATGCAGTATATAAACTTTCAAAAGAATACGAAAAATGTTTACTTTTACAATTATAGGAGGAGTGTTTTTCAAAAAGCAGCAATTTACATTATGAATGCATACAATTGGATACAATCTATTAAACCATGAAGCTAGAGTAGCAGAAACGCAAGATAAATAAATAAATAAAACCTTTTATATAAGTTTTGGTTATAAATTCTACGGCAACAAACCAAGAAAGATGCAGTAGAAAAACTGAAAAAGAACTTTAACAGAGGACTTGTTCTTGTGATGATGAGCAAATTCATTTCAAGAAATGACACATTTATAGCAATGTAATCCATAAAAGTGAGATTTCCATATTATAATTCACAAGTTTAATTTGCATTTCTTTAAAGAAAAAATACTGAACAAACTAATGGTTAGAAAACATACCACATCGTGACACAACACAAGAAATGTACAAATTTTAAGTGCACGAAATGACCTCTTGCTTTGGCTAGCCTGATTGTTGGGTATTTGACTAATGAGGCATGGACTTGATCCAATTTGTTCAGCATTCTCTACCCCTTGTCCGCTCTGGATTCACAGAGCATTGGCTGTTGGGTTGGACCAACATCCCTCTATTTCTCTCCTGATTTTATTTATCTTGGTCGTTACCTCTTAGATTTTCAATCAAGTTTTGAATTTAAAGATAAGTTCCGATGCTTTTTATTCACTTTTTAAATTACCAAATTGTTTTTAATAACAAAATATATCCATTCGGAAGGAAAAATTCTGGTCAAGTCAAGAAAAAATATTCGAAATGGTCAGAGTATAGAGACAAAGTAAATATTATAAAAAATAAAAAAAAAATTGCCAACATTAATTTATGCAATAATTATCTATAGCGAGACTCAGAGACATTTAAACGATGGTGTATATGAGACATTTATAGGCTATTAAATATCTTTTTTTTTTTTTTTTTTTGCAAAATGAAAATTAGGAGGTTTTTGGGATTGATTCATCATCACAATATCAAGGGGACCTTTTCTTGAGCTTCTGTGCTGATCCTTTTTCCACGTCTAGAGATGTTGAAATGTCCATAAGCAATTTTTGTCGAAATGATCGTATTTCTATTTTGAAAATAAAATACTCTGTGCTTCTATTTTAAACTTCAAGGATACATTATATGTATAGAAAAAATATATTGTATATGTTTATATAATCTGTTTTAGTCTAAATTCTTTTGAATCCACGTACATGCCATATTCAGATCCAATTAAACATTACTATTTATATCCAAATATAAAAATAGAAATATTACACTAACTATAAATAAACGGGTTCAAAATTAAATCCAGGTAAAGCCAACTCACTCACACTCCTAAAAAGAAACCCACGTCCAATAAACTTTGAATATTTGTCCAAAGTGTCTTCATCTACCTGCATTTATGGTCAAGCATCCTTGGATTATATAATGCCCCTATCGCTATTTACAAGTTATCCATTAAAATAATATTTTCTTTATTTATAATTCTAATCAAATAGTGACTTTGGAAAGAAGATATACTATATAAAAAAAATCAATAAAACACCTAATAGACTAATAATAATGATTTATAGACGAGAAAAGTAAGTATAAGTGACTTACAGATATTGCGGGAGAAAGCATTGAACAATACAATAATTGTGTGAGAATACCTTTCTTTTCTTCCAAAATTGGAATTTCTATTACATTAAGAATGAACGTATATACTCCCTCTCTCCCTCCGTTCAGAATTGAATGTTCACATTTTCATTTTAAGTTGTCCAGAAATAAATATCTCATTTCCTAAATTAATTATAATTGAGGTAAAAATAAGGAGATACTCCCTCGATCCGGAATTAAATATTTCATTTTGACTTACATAAATTTTAAGAAAATGAGTTGACTTAATTAATTTTACACTTAACAATATCAATTTCTTAAAAAAATTTAAACTAATTTAGAAATTGGGACATTCATTTTCGGACAACTCAAAATAAAACTGTGAACATTGAATTCCAAACTGAGAAAATACTATTTAAAATGGAAAAAAAAAAAAAAAAAAAAAACTTCCAGCTCGAAGTCTAAAAATAGGTAGTACCCGTCCTGACCTAACGGGTCTAGCTCCGCCACTAACCATGGGTGAGCATGTTTTGCTCATTATTCAAGCTCAAAAATCAAAATCATATATCATGAAGTTAACGGAAAAGAATCCCACTTTAAACAAATGTACAGTAAGGCTGTTGGGAAATTAACGAAGAGGAGATGAACTTTAAGGAAAAAACAAATTAATATTTCACTCAACTCTCTCTTGAAAAAATAACTCCAAATACACAATTATATATAGATGATTTAGAATAATTATAGAGACATCTAACTTTTCATATTTCAATACAACTTTTTCATATTTCAAGATATTAAATGCAGTCTTGTATTAGACTCGATGTAAAATACTTTAAAATTTGGTTTAAACCTTTCAAACTTCCAACAAAGGCAACAAGCTAAAATTTCCTCTCTCCACCAAAATGCAAGTGCTGGACTGTCATCCCTGCTTCTCACATCTATTGGCATGCTCGATTGAATAGTTTGTTAATTGTATAAAAAAGTCTCTAAAACTGTATTTTTATATATACTAACTATTTTATTCAAATCAATTTCTAAAGGATATGCCTTAGATAGACATGTGCCTTTTGAAAAGGATGTAATCTCCGGTATATGTCTTTTCTAAATCTTTAAATTAAGGGACTAGAGTTGTTCATTATAGAATAATAGAAAAATTACAGATATTATACTCTAAAAAGTTTAATTATTCTATTCCATTAGAGTGTTCTCGAGAAAGCTTTGTTATATCTTGAGGTAACTTGCTTTTAGAAGGAAAGCAATATTATACTTAAGAAAGTGATTCAAGCCTCAAAACCATTTTCTTACTTTTATCGTTCAGATTTTTTCTAACAATTTGAGTGTAATATTCTATTCCTATTCTCCAATAATGGCTTCTATAAACGTGAATGATGATACAATGGAAATACTCGTGCAGCCAAATTATACAAAGTTGAAATAGCTATTGAGTTGAACTTTTTTGGATGGAAAGAGTAAATTAGGTTTTTTCTAACCTAGAAATTTTGATTTTCTAATTTTTATCTTTTTTATTTAGACATAATCTTGTTGATAAATGCATTTATTCTAATTTTATGTTCTTTCATGTGGATGAAATATTTTTATTTGTATTTAATACAATTTGTTTTATATAAATGAAATAAATAAAAAGGTATTTGAATGCTTCAAAAGAACAACAAATTTCCGGAGGCTGAATGATAAGTTTTAGCAATTGTCAGTGAAGAAGATAATAGCTAAGAAATATGGAAATTAACTTATATCTCAGCTTATATCACCTATTTCTTTACAATGTGATAGTAAAGTGATTTAATGGAATGTCTAGACATAAGCTTTTGACATGTTTATACGAGAGAATTAATTACTAATAGTGGTATTACTATTCGTTATGTCAAATCTACATAAATTTGTTAGATCCTCTAACTAAAGTTTTTGTTGAGAAACAGGGAGCGAAGGACAACTTGTAATATGGGACTAAAATTCAACCCTATTCACACTAATAGCGGAAACCCAACTTCAAATAACCAAACTAGTTATTCGTGAAGTTTAATGGGTAACAAAAGTTATTGATAAGTATGTGATAATTAAGCACATATTAATCTCATATAGAAAAGTGGTTAGTGCTTAAATTATTTGAGAGGATGAGATGGAATTTTGTGAAGATTGTCGAAAATAAAAGACAATAAAGAACTCTACCTATATGAATATAAAGTGGTGCCGCTTCAACACGAGTTTCAGAGGATTTTACTCATGTAAATATTAATGAAATTGGGATTGCTAGCACATGGCCATTAAATTGTGTTAGGAGCATTAAAAAAACTTTATGGAAATAAAATAAATATAATGTGTGAAAATATTTTCGATCCTAATAATATGGAGTTGTGGTTTAATCCTAAAACACCTTTGTACTTCATTAGCATCTTAAAATACTTGCACTAATTGAATGTTTAATCTATATAAGACATCTTCTTGTATGCATTATATTTATTGTGAACAGTAAACTTAAGAAATTCACACTTTATTTTTTTATATAATATATATTTTTATATATACTAACTATTTTATTCAAACCAATTTCTGAAGGATATGTTTATTAGATAGACATATGAGACTTTTAGAAAAGATGTAATTTCTCATTGATGTCTTTTCTAAATCTATAAATTAAAGGACTAGAGTTGTTCATTACATAACAACAGAAAAACTACTGATATTATACACTAAAGAGTTTAATTATTCTATTTCATTTGAGTGATCTTTAGTAAGTTTCGTTATATACTCAGATAACTTGCTTTCGATAGGAAAACAATATTACAATCAAAAAAATGATTTACGCCTCAAAATCAATTTCTTTGTTTAGATTTTTCCAAACATGCCCTGTAGGGATAAAGCACCGGAACACATTATCTACACCAGTGACTTAATCTCTACTGCCACTAAAACCATGCCGGCGCACAAGTTCCTCTACGTCCAGAATACCTTTCTTTTGATCATTTAAAGTAACAAGTTAGAAAGACAAAGCAATTAATCATAACCAACTCCCACCAAAATCAAAGAAAAATTGGAGTACACAACTACCAAATTTATAATAAATAAATCATTATAGACATCAATTATTTTCCAACCATATTATAAACAAGTACTTAACTCTTATTACTATCTCCCCAGCCATGCATGTCTGCTCATCATAACACATGTTAGTAGTAATTTTAATCCCCGTTATTACTAAAGGATTTATTCATCATCAGTAGTTTTTTTTTTGCCTAATTAATCTATGATAAACGAAACCATTCTTTTCCTAAGGACATTGGCATTTTCACAATTAGGGTTCTTCAAATGGAA
>JAOXNR010000029.1:1249126-1259782 GCA_028571225.1 Parsonsia alboflavescens
GTTCCGAGTTTTCTTTTTCTTGCCTCATCAAATCTTCTTTCATTTCCACATTTACGATGCCTCCTTGGAGCTGTACTATTTCTTTAGTTCCTCTTCTCGTTTTATCAATCTGGTCTCAAGTTCAACCAACTTAAATTCTTTTTGTTGCAATGAGGAAAATAATAACCTCGGGATAGCTGGGGTATTTTATAATTTTCAGTAACTTCCCCCTGAATGTTCGTCTTTGTAATTTTTCTTTCTTAGTAATAGATAATATTTACCTAAATTTTCTTAGTCGAAGTTCACGGGAACATTATCATCATTATAGCGGATATATTCTTCTTCATAATCATCATCATCATCATCATCAACGCTGCGAATATTTCCAGATGACCTAGGTTCATCATTTATAGGTCGGAATGTCCCATCCGAATTCCTTCCGAATGCATTAACAAAATCATCCACTGTATATGTTCACCACCACACTGATATAATCTTTCAACTTTGTTAATGACCATCATTTTAGGATCAGCTTCCCCCATCAAAAACACGACCCCGTTTGCATCTTCAATTTCCAATAATTTGGTACCTCTATTAGATAATGTGGATGCAAATGAGATTTCTACATCGAATAGGTTTAAATCAATCTTCATGCAGCCTACCATAGTTCTCCTAAAATCTTCATAACTGATGTCATTTGATACGACTATGGGACGTGCCCTTCCACTTAGAGAACCATTGTAAAGAATAATTCTGCTTAAAGCCATGTCTGTAAGTATAAAGAGAAAAATATATTCAGGAAAATGTAAAAGCAATACTAGAAAGAAAAGGGGAGAAATATCTTAATTAAAAAAAAACTCGGAGAAAAAAGGGTCTACATAATTTTTTTTGAGGAAAAAAAAGGATCGGAAGAGAATGCAAGAAGGTCGAGATGAACATATGGAAGGTCGATATAATCCCTACGGAGGTCTAATTGAGCTTCTAGATGGTCTATTGAATTTTTTTTAAAAAAAAAAATACTAAAGGTCGATTTCATCCTTTAGAAAGTCAATATAATCTTTCAAAGTTCGAAATTTCCAACTAGAAGGTCAGTTGATCCAAAAACAAAAAGCTCCTCTTGACGGTTGGCCTCTACTCCCAAAGGTTGTTATATACTTCCGAAGGTCGTCTATACCTGCCGAAGGTCGACTAGACATAAAAAAGAAATTGGGCTTGAAGGTTGGCCTAAACTACCCAAGGCCGTTCAATACTATCGAAGGTCGGCTATTCCTCCCCAAGGTTGGCCGATACTTCAGACACTCAGACCTCCCCATTTCTTTCTTTCTTTCTTTCCTTCCTTATACCAAACAAACAATACAAAACGGATGACCAGAAAAATCCAACAACAATTACGAATCAAAACACAACTATCAAACAACATAACAGCAAAAAAGAAAAACAAACGGAACTCAGCCCCTATTACTGAAAGACGCGAGCTTGAATTTGTGAAGAAAAAAACCAACTCCTCTCCCAAACTCAGACACAACTATTGACTGTTTTTTTTCTTTAACAGGGAGAATGAGTTTCTTTCAAATTCAAATTTCAATCAGGAAACTTCATCAATGATGCAGTAGTTGTGGGTCTTCAATTCGGTTTTACAGCACTGCAATGGTAATTGGGCTGTTATGAATGTTAAAGGCAATATAGTAACTACTCTTCCAAACCCAAGTGTTGACTTTTTTTTTTCTTCAACAAGGAGAATGAGTTCCTTTAAGTTCAACTTTCAACAAGGAAACTTTATCAATATGGTCTTCTCTTCCCTTTTACAGTAGTTGCAAAGGTAATTGGGATGTTTTGAATGTTGAGGGCAATATAGTAACTATATGATAAAAGTGTATAAAGGTTAGTTTTGTTTTTGTTTTTGTTTTTGTTTTTTTTTTTATAGGAAAAAGTCAAAATGGGTATAGAGTGAAAAGTTAGTTTTAAAGTTGAATAAATTATGAAATATTATACAGATTTGGGTAATATTGAAAATTTTCCTCTCAAATAAGGTAAATGTGAAAACAGCCCCTCCAAATAGGCTTAACATGCCTCAATTATCAACAAAAAATTTTTTTAAAAAAGAAGACAAACAATCAAGGCATATGACAATTAACATTTCCATATCAAAAGCAAAAAATAAAAATGACAGAAATGACGATCACAGCATAAGCATTTGCATAATCATGGATGGGAACAATCATAGCACAACCACATGCATAATTATGGAGGGCAAAAAAATTTTAAACGACGCAAAGGAGAATTACCTTTAGCGGGTGAAACCTTTTCTTTTGCAGGAGGTGTGGGTGAAACTTTTTTTTTTTGTAGCGGGTGTACCTTCTTCTTCTTCAACAACGCCAAGCTACCAGTGAACAAATTTCACAGCAAGAAGGGAGCTTGAATGAATGGGTTGTGAGAGGAGATGGACAATTGGGTTTCGGTTACGAGAAGGTCGTTTGAATGAGTTTGTGGATGGTAGGGTGAATGAGGGAGCAACAAACCCTAATAATTCCTAGCAGATTTGGGGAAAGACGACTAAATGAGGGAATATGAATCTTTTCCATTTGGTCAGTGGTTCTCTTTTCTCAATTTGGATGTCCATATCAATTTGAATATACAATGAAAATTGGGCTATTCTAATGGATATAATTGAAATGTTTTGATAAAGCGGGTATAATTGAAATATCTCATTCAATATTGGGTATTTTTGGAAATTTCCTCAATAAAAGTGATCAGATTATTTTAAGAGACTAGCAATTATTTTTGAAAAGGAAATTAAAAAATAAAAACGTCCAATAGGGGCCACCTGTTATCAGTCCAAGGGAAAGAGTTGTCAAGTCAACCTGAGTATACCAACCTTTTACCCTAAAGCCTTTTTATTGGCCACAAAAATAGGTAACATAACTTAATACGTCAAGTTTATGAAATTAATCATCATTTTCACATTTCTCGATTTTCATGTAATCTTTACGTGAGTTTATTTTAGTTAAATGACCAATTTAATCTCATAAAATTTTTTTTTATCACGTAGGTTTATATATATATATATATATATATTTATATCTTTTAAGATATTATAACTTTTTTTATTTTGATCATGTAGATCCATATTTTTTTTAATCTTTTAAGGTCCCGTAAATTTTATCGGTGATGAAATAGGTCATATAACTTGTTACTAGTAATCAACTAGGTTAAAAGATAATGTAAAGTTATGGGACCATAAAAGATAAAAAAAAAAAGTGATATAGACTTATGTGATCAAAACAAAAAAGTTATAGGACCTAGTTGATCACTAATAAAAGGTTATGAGACCTTAAAAGATTAAAAAATATATATGAACCTGTATGGCTAAAAAAATGTTATGGGATCTTAAAAAAGAATAAAATAAAAATAAAAAACATGTACCTATATGATCAAAATAAAAAAATTATCAGATTAAATTGATCATTTTACCTTTCTTTCATATCCAAATCATCAAATACATGACGAAATTATGGACTTATCCGTAACTAAATGATATTGCCTCCATCTAGAAATGAACAACTTATTGGTAAGTATGTAATATTATCCTCCATTTAGAAATAAATGTTTCATATTTCATTTTGAGTTATTTAAAATTGAATATTTCATTTTCTAAACTGGTAAAAATTTATTAAAAAAATTGACAATATAATATTTTAAAAAACTTAGTCAAACTTTTTTATTAAAATGTCTCAAAATCAAAAAAGAATATTCAATTTCAAATGAAAAATATATATATATACATTTCTAAAATCGATATTTAAATTGCTAATAAATCATCTTTCTATTGTTATTTATAAATCATTTAAACTTACATCTTTTGTCATTAATTATAAATCATTCTTAATAATTTAATGAATATTTTACTCTTTTCTTTTCAATATATGAAACTTTTTTTTTAATGTTCTTCTCCATGATAACATTATTTAGAAAAAAACATTTTACTTTAATATCAATAAAATCACCACTTATAAATAGGAACAGAGTCGTAAATAATGACAGAGTGAGTACTTAAATTCATTATTATCATCAATCAATCATATATAGATTTTTTGAGAAAACACTTGATTTGAACTATTAGCTTGGGAGTTGAGAACAAGAAATCACTCCTTCAGAGTTGTGATTTTTAGAAACTATAGATTTTTACTCTGTCGGTTCCTTTTAAATTACTTCCAACAGCAGTTGAGGAGTGATATGTTAACTGAGAAAACCAAAGAAAAGATCACCCTCCACCCCATCCCCAACGCCCTTCTCTATCCACTATTAACTCTTATCTTTATATGATTCAATATTAGTAAAACAATTTACACTTGTGTTTTCCTTTTTACCAAACTCTCTCACCTTTGAGATTCCACTACTTGCTCCAAAAATTTTGCAAACAGCTTTCTCACACAGCCACTGCCTTGTTCAGATGACTGTCAGCTCTCAGCCGAACACTGCTTACTTCTTGAATCTTCTGATAGAAGTATCCCCATTAGCTCTTGCAACCTTTGTGCACCAGGGCCAGGCCTAAACACAGAATCGATGCCATTAAATGTACACGAATCGGCCTCACCTTCGGTTCTGCCAATGCACCATGCTCCCTGTGCAAATCGATTAGTCCTGCCGAGTAGCTCTTTATCAATCTTGTCAAGTACAGGATCATCTTTGTGAAATTTTCGGGCAAATGGTGCACTGCTGTTTACCATTTTGTCGTAGTCTTTAATTGTCAGGGATTTAGGGTGCTGCTTGGGAGGAGTGTCCCAGGCAATGTAGTGCAGATCGTGGCTGATTGCAGTGCCCCGAAACTCTTCTGTATTGCACATTACTGTATGGAAATAGCCTTCTGGAGAAGAGATGAAATTAGTGTAGTACATGAGGATAGTTCTTGGAAAGTTGTCCCATCCCCAGATGCAGTACTCCACAAATGAGCGGGTAAGAATGACCCAAGCTGAGCCTGCGAGGGAAAAGGAAAGCATTTTCCAAACACCCATTTGCTAATCAAGTTCATGTCTTGAGTTAGAAATCCATCATTCAAAGCTAGCATTGAGTAATGAATCATAACGACCCTAAGCCAAGGAGGTGGAAAAAGGACGACTGCAGTAACAGTAAAAATATTATACTACTCTGAGAACTGATGAACAATAACTATACCACAGAATCAAGGTCGGAGAACTACAACTCCAAAGAGAAAAAATGACACTATCTTTTCTCTAGCACTGAGAAAGTTCAAACCCAAAAATTCACTGCCTCATGTTATGCATTTAAGCCAAATCATGCTGCAAAAAAATTTTCAATCTTTTAATCTAAATAAGGAGAAGATTTTAGAATATCAAATGAAACATTGAAAAGAGAATAGATGCATGTATATACCAAGTGGCTTTACCAGTAAATAATGTAAAAGAAGTAGGGAGAGATCGACGCTGAGAAGTCACTGAAAGGTCAGATTTCTTTGACAAGTATAGACCTGGGTCAATGATGATTGGCTTAGCTCTTTGGTTCCTGCAACCATCAGTACAACAAACATGCCATGCAATTTAGCTTAAGTCATATGTTAAACAAGTACTTTAGTAGAGGCCAGTTTACTTACAGTTTCCAGCCTTTGAGCTTTGTATGTTCGATGAAATTGAGATTCCGGGACAAATTAGAGAAGACATAAAGCATATCTGCACAAAAGAGCAGAATTAAGTTATCCTTTTATTGAAAGAAGTCTCTGAAGATCACAGGAAGAGATATAAATGTATGATTCACATAACCATCGATTGGACCACTCTGAAAACATATTCGGAAAATATAAAAACATTTTGCAGCAAAAAGACATAACGCGGATGTGTTACTAAAACAACGCCACAAGATGCAAAGTTAGGTCGCCAGACAGCAGCATTAGAACAATAAAATAACATTTTATTATCATCAGAGGTTTTCTTGAGTAGAAGACTTTCAAACTCCAGCTGGAATTTACACCAGAATCAGGGGGAAAAGGTATGACCTGCAACTCCTGTCCCATGGGCATTATATGGTTCCGAAGACACATATCAGAACAGAGATCGTAATTTTTCATAACTTCGACATGCTAAAATAGGTAAGTTGAGACAGAGTAACCATGGAAAATTGCTTCTCCAGATAACTCGATCTGAATTTCAGACATTACATTTTTTAACAGAAGCAAGCCTATTCAATTGTCCCACGTGATGAATTTCTCACTCATGACAAAGCAGACCAAATTTTTAAGTTGTCTACTTTTTTTCTTCATGTTTTCTTCCAATTTCCCATTCCAGAAGGAACAAAATATGTAGAAATTAATTCTGTTTCAACATCATGCAGTTTGTGAGTCAAGTGTAATGAGAGGTCATCTTGCTCCTGCATGCTCCGTTGGCAACCAATTAAGACTCCAAATTGTCAAAAAAGAATTAAAACATCAAAAGTTATTCTCAGGCACCTAAGGAACATTTGTGAGTTTTGACAATCGCAAGAATTAACATCCAAATAGGTAGCATGTAAAAGTCTGAATGTGGTTCTTTACATATCTCAATTGATTCTAAACTGTCAATAATCTATGCCTTCTTTATTTTTTGTAGTAAGCAAATCCCATGTACACAGTCAAAGTTCCAAAGAGATCAGTCAACTTGGAGAATCACCTATACACATATTTTACATATAAATTCATGATTTTGATTTCCAATTCACCAGATTTCTTAGGATGCATTAATATGATAGTACTACTTAAAAAACAAATTTTCTCAGTTTCAGTATAGCAGAACCTTATAGTTTCTATTCCAAGTATTGCACTTCCTAGGGTAGTGAAGGAAACAGACAGAATGAAGCTACAAAACTAGGCTAATAGCCTTATACCTTGGTCAAGTTCCTTGAATAAGTGTCAGGAAGTAAACGTGAATAGGTTGTTAATTTTCAAGTATAAAAGAGTTTCAACGCCCGACCTATCTCCTGTTCTAGGTCATGAACAGAATTTGGCATAACATATACTAATCAATAGCAACTTCGAACAAAGTCAACAACTTCAATCTGTACAAATCAACTCAACTCAAACATAGGTAAATGATCATTTCAGAGAATAAGAACTATTTGCAATTAATAAAGTGTGTATAGGAAAAGCAAGATAAGAAGATGACAATAAAGCCTATGGTAAGGTAATATAGCACTGACCATCTTGAGTCACTAGAGGATAATCAGAAGCACTGAGATTGATAAACCAGTCCCAGTTCTCAGTCTCCTTCAATAATATTGCAATAGCTTGGAGGGTAGATGCAATCATAGTAGGCCCCTTATAGGTGACCAAATTGGACTGTGCCATAACACGGACATTTTCAACCTCACTAAAAGTTGGGTCATTCTTCACTGACACAGTCAAATCCAATCTTTCTCTTGGTGGAGCCTCAAGATCCATATGCAGAATATACTGGTTCCGGGGATGATATACAGCTTGCAATGTCCTCATCATTCTTTGACTATCACCCTTTGTGCCTGATATTAGATAAGCAAATCTTGGTGGTTCTGGATGATGGTCCTCATTTGATTCGAATGACTTCTTTAGATCAGATTCTACAAAATAGTCACTAGAGTCTTCCTCATTATTAAATGAAATGATGTCTAATTGCACTAGATCCTGACTATAAGATGAAGAACTGAACCCAAATATTGCGATTGTAGTCAGAGTGACAGACACAAGAAGACTCACAAAGAATGGTACTTTCCATCTCCTGTCACTCAAAATCCTTCCAGAATGAGAAGCAGCATTTTTTCTCATGCTAATTAGCTGCTCTTTATCAAAAACTCTATGATATATCTTCTTCATATGCAAAAGCACTTAATTTTAGCAGTATACCCAGAACTCAAAGAATTGAATCGCATTGGGAACCAAGATGATCAAATAACGAAATAGCCACTTTCACCTTAAGAAGTGAACACCACCAAGTACAGACCTAATGATGTAGGAATTATGCAGATTTTGTAAAAACAAGCTGAAGCTCAAAGCCCACTATTCTCAGATTATAGCATCTAAACAGCAGATGCCCTGAACTGAATCTTTTTTACCAAATAGAAGCTCAACCGGTATGAATGGGTATAACTAAAGGAAGCCAATAAGGGAAAATTGACAAAAGAAAATGCAATAACGTAGTGAATTGATTTATTAGTCTAAAGTAGAAGTAAACACGTAAAAGAGCAAAAGAAGGCCAACTTCAAACCTAAGAGCTTCAATCTTCCATACGGCATAAATAGGATTCGCAGCTCACGTTCAAGACACCCAATCCCATCACTTGCCAAGAAAATTTATTTTCAAAAATTTATTGGGACACGGAAGATCTCATTTTTTGGCAGAATCAGGATACTTGAATCCGAACACCTTCAATTGCCGCAGTTTGCAGAAAAAGAGAGGAAGGAAAGCGGCGTACGCACAAAACTGGCAGGAGAAAAAGTGACGCCAAGTTGGATTGATCCAAGATTCAATCTTTACCAAACAAGATGCCAAGAGAAAATCAACAGCAAGGAGGTTAGAAAAGAACACAACTTGAACTTCTACAACCGAACGAACCTAATGATTTATATAACAATACGTATCAAGATTCACAATTTCAAAAAGATAAACATAAAAAAAGGAAAAAAAAAAAAAAAAAAGCTTCAAATGATAAAGCCCCACAAAAAGAAAGAACTCACCAAGTTGAGCTGCTACCCTAAGATTCAGTCTTTCAGACATTAAACAGCGAAAAAGGGGATTTATGCAAAGGGGAGAAAGAAAGAGAGGGGACCGTACAGATTGCTTAACTTGTGGGCAAAAAAATAACACTCATTTAACAAGGACTGGAGACACTACTTTTATAGGCAAATTTATTAGCTATCCTGATAATGGTGTGGGCTAAATTATCATCGAAGAGTATGCGGATCATCCAATTAGAGATTTTATTAACAAAAGAATTCTTTGGTTGTTCAGAAAACTTTCCTCTCACCCGGGTTCAGCTGCGATGATTTGGAGGTTCTGATTAAGGTGATTTAACTTTGAACGGTGTTTTCCACGTTCTTAATTCAATTTTCTTTAGAATTTTAGCATATGATGGGGAAAATGTCAGTTTGAAGTCAACTTATCACCCAGTAAGTCCATATTCTTTGTATTCGTATGTTCATAATTTATACTTCATGCATACAGCCGGGCGGAAGGAGTTCAGACAAATTGAATGTCTCAAATCTGATAACAAAATATAACTAGACTTTTTTAAATTTAAAGATTAAGAATTAAGAAAATAATATTTTTTTCATTCATAATTTAACAACTCTTTCTCTATTTTGACTTATTTAAAAACAAATGTTTTTGTTTTGTTAAATTAGTTAAAATTTTAAAAATAAATTATCATTTTAATGTTAAAATTAATGAACTTAAAAAAAATTATATATGTCAAAATGAAATATTTAATTTTGAATTGGGGAATATATTATTTCACTAGTCAAATTATCTCAAGAGTTTACCAAAGGGGATTAAAAAAAAACCTCCATATTAATTCACTATCTCTATTTTCTTTTTGAATATTTAAATTTATATGTCTTCTTTTTAAATAAATAAAATTTTAATTTAAAGTTTCGCAATTAATTATATATCAATAAAAATGAGAAAGATAAGATTACATTTAAAAGATAAATGCATTCTTTAACTTTTAATTAGTTGAAATAAATATTTAATTTTAAATTGAAGAATTCTTTATTTTATGTTGAAAAGGTAATTTCGAAGTAAATAATTTGTTTGTTATTTACAAATTAAAATGATTCCACGTTTAGATTGAAATAACAGTCAAATTTGTTTGAAAAAACTTGTGTTCAAAATTCTTTCTTTCTTTCTTTCTAGACTTTTGGACAAAAACACAAGGGAGATACCTGAAATTAAGGTCAAAATAAACTCTAATAACCAATGATTAATTTTTATCAACTAAGTACCCAAATAACTTTGAACGTCCAAATTAGTACTTCCGATCTCATTTCGACGTATTTCCAATCAATTTTTAATTAAGGTCAAAATAAACTCTAATAACCAATGATTAATTTTTATCAACTAAGTACCCAAATAACTTTCGAACGTCCAAATTAGTACTTCCGATCAAGATAGAATGTGTTAATAATTTTAATACCTAAATTTATGATTGGTACCCATTGCTTTTTTCTTCTGCCAAATAAGTACTTATGTAACTTATTATTTGAAAGTTGTTTGGGTATTTAGTGGGCTAAAATGAAAAATAATGTATACCAAATCAGCGATTATCCCTATCTTGATCGAAAATACATTGGAATGAGATCGAAACTACTAATTTGGACATTCGAAAGTTGTTTGGATGTTTAGTTGGTAGAAATTAATTATTGGTTATTATAATTTACTTTGACTTAAACTTCAAGTATGACTACAAAGATTTTTTCAAAATAAAAAGGTACATTTGGACAAGCATTTTATTTTCTTCTATAAAAAAAAATTGTTTATTTGAATAAAAAAATTTGTTTTGCGATATAATTGGATGATATATATGTTGGAGAACGCCTTAATGTGTGCTCCAACCGTTACCGTAATAGAATTCTTGCTCCGCTTGGTTGGCTGCATGAGCACTGTAGCAAGAATTTCGTTACGGTAACGGTTGGAGCGCGCCTTAGTAAATCCGATATATATAT
>JAOXNR010000029.1:1266307-1278078 GCA_028571225.1 Parsonsia alboflavescens
ATAAAAATGAATCGTTTTATAATTACCACAAAAACGTAATCAAGTCATAATATAATGGTATTTAAATATATTTTTAAAATTTTTTAACACTTAATTAACCTTCCTCTAGCCCTCCCTCTAGTGTCTCACCTTTCGAGGTTTAATAATGATACTCTATTTTCATTCGTCATATGTCTTTTAATTTTTTAGATATATGTACTTTTAGCTCTCGAGAATCAATAATGATTTTTCATTTATTTTCGTTGCATCTCAAGACTTATCGATCCTAAGTTCGATTACTACTAAATTAAACTAAGAAGGTTAGACCATGGAGTTAGACATTATTTTTATATATATATTTGTAGATGAGGAGAAATTATATTTAGTACATTGATATTATTTGATTATACAAACATTATTAGTGGATTATATGATTGCCTTCTTCTTCTTCTTCGTCTCCTTCCCCGTCCATAATAATATGGGAGTTTTTGTGGGTTTGATAATTGATATGCTATTTTTTATTTTTATCGAGCCGTTTCCGATTTTTTTTAATTGGTATGCTACTTATTAAACTTTAATATCCTTCTGCGTCCGAACTCATGTTGCCAAAAGTCACAAATGGACAAGACAGAATATGCCTAACATCCACTGGATATCGATCACTAAATCATCCTCAGGAAGAAATCTTGAACCAAATATGTTGAATTTTCTTGGCGCAGTTTTTGCAACAGTCGTGTGAATTTGTTAAAATGCACCTCTACTCGTCAAACCATGTGTTTATTTATTTAGCTGCAGAAAGTGCGCATGGCATATATATGATCATTTCAATTCTTGCCTAATTCTTACAAAATTTCACTGGTGATCATCTACTTAGTCATTGTTTAAGACAAGAGATTTGACGATAACTTTTTGACCCATAACAGAGATAAGTTCTACGTTGTATAAAAAATCTAACAATATTTTGAACATGTGTGCTATATATGTATCGCTATCAATCCAATATAGTGACACTAATAATCATATTCTGGTTTACTATATGTCCAAATTGTAGGAAGCTCAGCAGCAGATAAGTCTATACACGATCAATTTCATTTAAATACATACAAGCGTAATGTATAGTGTGCTATATCGAATGGATAGGGAAGATGGGTCAAACCATATACCAATGTATAGTATATTTCATTTCAAAGGGTGGTTAACTGGTTTTTTCACTAATGCATTAATTAAGGTCTAGAGTTAGTAGAGATATGATCCATTGGATATAAAGAAAAAAAAAAGTTTGGTGGGCAACATTGAATTTGGGTTGCAAAGAATTACTACCTAGCTAAAAACAATATACATGTCAAGAGACTTTTTATAAGTAAGGTCAATGAAAGGTTTTGCATTAATTCAAAATGGTAGGCCAACTAAATATATATATATATAAAATTTTATTGGGTTTTTCCTTTTTTCTTCTTCGAAGAATCCTATGTATATATTACTAGTCATTGGCAAGTTCTAATATTGATTCTAACCCAGTTAAGGCCGGATCAAGAAAAGTCTGGAAAAAGCAAATAATATGTGTAGTTTCCTGGGGTATATGATTTGATATAATTTGTATTTATATATTAACATTTTGTTGTCTTCTTTTATGCAATTCATACTAATAGTAATATAGAAATATTATATATATATATATATATATGTATATACTCAATCTTTTTTTCCCTTTTTGTTATGAATTTCCAGAGAAAAATCTTCTCGTGTCAAATGTCAACTTCTCCAAGTCAACTGTGGAGAGATGCCTTCCTTGTTTTCTAGATGTAGAACACAGTGAAATCTTGTTACTGGAACCATATGTAAAACATCTGCGACTTTCTAGGGCTTTGAACATTAACATGCTTTAGTTTTTCATTCTTCAATGCTGCATTGAAGCAGCAGATTTTTTATCTGATATATCAGGTTTTTGATGTTTCAATGTACAAAAACATGAACCCAGAATTAACAAGAAATGCCCATATATTCTTCATGAATTAAAAACCCGATCACTAGCAGGGGAATCCTCTTCCTTTTCCTCCCTCTCTGCATTCTGTAGAAAAATGCTCTTCGGATGAACCTCCCTGCTCTGCTTCAATTCATGGCTTAGTAAAGGAGGGCAGGCCGGAAACCGAAACACACATGTTTGATCCATCATTGGCGGCGCACACACGTTGCTTGAAAAGCAGTCAATGACAGACTCAAGAATCTGGAAAAAGTAGAATTAACCAACTTTGAAGATTAGGAGCCAAGACATGTAGAAGACAATAAGTAACCAAAATTCAGAACGAGGGAGAAGTCTTAATTTGTGTTGTGGGATTCACAAATCGAGCTTCCTTCTCAAGAATTTCTTCCCAAGAACAAGAAGAAAAGGGCTGGCAATGCTTAGCTAGCTAGGTTTGAAATGGCGTGGTCCTCTTGTGAGGAGGCGGATAGCTATAGGCTTGGAAAGAAAAGTGTATAGCACATGAAAACAAGAATGTGGTTTGATTCCTCAAAAAAGAGGCCAGGGCTAAATGAATTATATATATATATATATTATATATTTATATATTTAAACTTGAAAATTCTTATCTGCTTTAGAATATATTGATGGGGGGCACTTAGCCATATATCAGCTGCAAAATAATAATAGTCGGCTCCCAAAGGAGAGCCATAAAAGATGGACACCGTCACATGGGCATATTCAACACTTCGTTCTATATGGAGAAGTTATTAGGCTTCCATCAATAAAGACAAGTCATATACGATCTTCATTTTTCTTTTTTTTTTTAAAGAAGAAATATGGGCATGTTGCAATGTTTATCATTGCAAAAATTTCAATAGGGGGAAGTCTGTCTTTGATGATGGGTTCTTGCTCAAATGGCAAACTTTTCATCACTCTAAAATGGCCAAGTATCATTCCCCCTTTGTTAATTCTTGATATGGTTTTCCATTTTTGGCTACCCTAAGGAGATCAAAACCACCTCAAATGAGATCCCATGTAGCCAAGAAATCGAATAACCGAGTTCACTTGGCGTTGAAATGAAGCACAAAAATTAGACTTACCACCAATTCTTATCATTGGACTAATGTTGATTGAGGAATCTCCAAAAGCTTCAATAAAACAAGAAGAAAAAACTACTTACATGTAATTTATTTCATAAGAGTCTCTGCATATATATAGGAGTTAGGTCGCCCATCATCAATCACTCCAAGAACCCACATAGCTAGCCCTTCTTACATTGCATCGGCAGCATGCAAGAAACTTCCTCCACCGATGATCCTCCCTCCGCCGCCCTCTTCTGCCACCACCCAACATATGATTTAGTGACTTTTTAGTAAGCCTATGTATATGGTTGATTCTTCTATCTAATAGTAGTACCCGCTTCAAATAGGACAGGTCTCTGTCCCACACATTATCTGCAGTAAAATTTTTTACTACTGCAGCGGGTGCTGTTAAAGCTGGGGAAAAACACCATGTAAACAGTGCCTAAACTGCCCCAAAGAGAGGACATAAAAAAATACCCAAAGTACAATTCTCAAAATCAAAGCTAAAAGGGATTTTCCCCCTCGTCTCCTCAAGAAACCCCCCAAAACCTCAAAATCCATGGACAAAACAAAGAACCCAAAACCAACCCACCATTGATATGCATATCCTACTTCTCTCACTCATTGTGGTTTATGGGGTGGGGATGGGTTTCATCCGATTGTCCCATCCCCCAGCGAGTCATGAAGGAACGTCATGCAACTGTTACCAAAGTTCATCCAATCCAATTCCTTGAAATAAAACTAAAAAGGCAACCTCATATCCAAGCATTTTTAAGCCAGCTCATTTGCCATTCAATTACTCCATTCTCCCCACCGAAAAAGAAAAATTTCGAAAAGACTCCAGAACAGAGAACTCTATTCCATAGTAATAAAACTCCTAATTTTTTTTTTCATTCTCTCTCACGCACACACTCACTCCTCCTCATATCTATATAACTCTTAACACACACACATCACGCAGTCCTCCTTTTCAACTCTCTCTCCCACCAGATCTCTCGGACTTATTCCTTGGAGATGCGTGCTAGCTGAGGAGATTTTCCAAACCCACTTCCCCCCAAATCCCCCACCACCGCCACCGCCACCGCCACCGGAACTCTCCAACCCCTCCTCTTCTGGGTCCTTCTCTTTTTTATCTTTCTACACATTGCGCATCTATCTGTACACGCACACGCACTTCTATCTAAAAATATGTAAGTGGATATGCATAAAATAACATATATTCACATATGTACGACGCAAGTTGCGAAAAACCCATCTGTTGTTTTCGATTCTTTTTGTTGTTTTCTTACGGTTTCGGCTTGATTTTTGATGAGAAGCGTTTGTGGGTTTCTTTTCTTTTTTTGCGATAACAGAGTCTTCCCGAAGAAGAGAGAGATGGAGAGTACTAATGGTGTCGCTATGAACAATGGTGTTGCGGTGCTGTTTAGCGATGAGGAAGTGAGAGAGATAAGTGGGTTCAATAGAGGCGGCGATGATTACGTAGAGGTGATGTGTGGCTGCACTAGTCATCGCTATGGCGATGCTGTCGGTCGCCTTAGGGTTTTCTCTTCTGGTTATCTCGAAATCACCTGCGAATGCACCCCTGGTTGTCAAGAAGGTCTTTTTTAAAAAATTTCTGTTCTTTTGTGTGTATCATGCTTATAAGGTCATATTTTTTCTTGGAGTCTTTTTTCTGGTAATAGTAATGGGTTTTCCTGGATGCATGTGTTTTAAGTGTTCCTTACGCGTGAATTCTGTGGAGGGACTCTGAGTTTTATGCTTTGTTGTACGATGAAATGGGCATGTCTGGATGCATTTTCCGTGACTATTTTGTGCATTTTGTGTATGTTGATTTGCCTAAGAGGAATGGATTCTTGTGTCTTTTCGTACGCCGTTGCAATCCGGTGGCTGCTGTCCTTTTTGTTTGTTCAAGTTGGGATTGTAAGACGCAAATTTGTTGATTGAGAAGACGAATATGATAATGGGAACAACGCAAAATGTGATAATACGTCCTGCATTGCATTTGCTAACGTGATATCACTGCTGGGAAGTTGTTTTTCTTCAAAGTTTGGGTTTCATTTTTTTATGCAGAGTTCTGTTCTTTCTGTCTGAAGAAATGCGTGGTTAGAAGGGCGGTATACATTATATGACGATAGCTTTTTCCTAAGTTGTTTTTGTTTCTCATATATCTTTATTCTGTTAAAGTTGTTCTCATCTTTATTGTCCAGAAGATCATGAATGTACCTTAGGATTGATATGTTCTCTCTGGCAACCTTCTATTGGTGAATCCCTTGTGGGAGAGCATGTTTTTTTTTTCCCTTTGGAAGTTCTTAATTTTTTTCCTTTGCCTGGCAGATGATTTGATTCTTTGAGTTTGATTTCCATGAAATGATTCAATATCCTTGTGTATGGCATGCGATATTGATGTCGAATTATGACCAAGGAAACATGCTCTTTTAGTTCGATTCAGGAACAAAATATGACAGCATCATACAGTACTTAAAAAGTTGGCATTTGAAACTTTCTAACATAACAAGATAAGATGGAAAGAATTCTTGATGGTACCTCATGTGATTTTAGGTGAATATCCTTTTAGTGCCAAGCGTAACCAGCTACTGTCTTGACAGTATTATCTGCCATGGCAGATAAAATTTGCTGGTTGTTAGTGAGGTAAAAGTTATCATGCTCCCTTCATGAGCTACTGAAATGATATTATAAACATTTTGTCAACTTCTTCTGATACTTGTTTCCAGCTTGTCTTAATCTTTTGACCAAGAGTAATTGATTGTATATGAAAGATAGTATTCCTTGCTTCTTTCATTTTTCAATTGGTTTTGGTAGTGTTCACATTATACAGCATTTCTTACCACTTTCTTTGAACAGTAGTCTTGTTTACCTTCATTTGATAACTGCCTATTCTTATTAGAGAAGCTGTCACCAGCTGCTTTTGAGAAGCATTCTGGAAGAGAAACTTCCAGAAAGTGGAAGAATAACATTTGGGTCATTTCTAGTGGGGAGAAAGTGCCTTTGTACAAGACAATACTGCTGAAATATTACAACCAAGCATCGAAAAACACCAATGGTTCAAATAGGTCGCATAATGGGAAAGTTTGTCATCGCGATGAGTTTGTAAGGTGCAGAGAATGCAACAAAGAGCGTAGGTTCCGACTGCGCACCAAGGAGGAATGCCGGAGTTACCATGATGCTTTGGTAGATCCTGATTGGAAATGCTCTGACATGCCATATGATAAGTATGTTTCTCTATGCTTTTATGGCTATACTATAAAACATTCTTGTCTATTACACTGTCCATTTTTACTCTGCTATAAAGAATTTTATGTTATTAAACATTTAAATGCATTGACGGCCATTTACAGCTTGATTTTGTTTCATGGATTTATGGTTTTTGAAGATAAACTAGGTAAATGTCTTAGGATGTTCTGTTATTTATCAAAAGCACTTAAGTTGGGGACCAGGTTGATATGGTTGTTAAAAGACTGACGCTTGCATATTATTTCATGCCCATTTCAGTTGCATTTCAAGTGGTTTGTTGTATCTTATTTTATGCTTGATTTTGCATAATTATGCCACCAAGGGATTCTCTCTACCCATTTCTCTGAGATATTCATGCAGTTAAGAGGGCATCTTCTTACATTGGTGAAAATTATTTTTATTTGATGGTTCTGGAAATAGTGAGGTTTTGATGAGCTTTTCTGCAACTATTAAGGATTATTGAGATCAATGTCAGTCAGGAAATAAGCATGGGGAGAGGACTGACTAACTAAAGAACATAATGCATTTAACTATGGTAAAATGTTATTCAAGATAAATTTAAACCACTCACTGTAATGTCCCTCTTATATGTAATAAGAGAATCATCAAGGCTGTAGAAAGTGGATTGGGAAGGATCTATTGATTCAATAATTCCATTGTTGTCTCTTTGCTGATGTTCTCACATCAGATGAAAGGTTATTCACCTCTTTATGAAATTGTACTTTCTTGATTCTAGAAAACATAATATCCAGGAAGGTCTTGCTTTACAACAATAGTTGCCTGTTCAATAGCTTCTAATGGATAAGACATCTGCCTCAGGTCTCAAGATTTGTGTATCTACTTCTTTAACATTCTGGATTTTTGTTTTGAATTTTTTTTTTTTAATTGGGGTGGGGGGAAGAGAGGGGAGATAGAAGACAATTCCATGTGAATATTTTTGTGGTATATCATAGATGTTTCTTTTTTGTTGTTGATTTCTGCCATTGAAATAAATCTTCTTACCTTCTGGGAGAGGTATCTTATCTTTTTCATGCATGAGCATAAGGGATATAATTTCTCATTGGTTGTATAATCTTTGTCATGTTCCAAATGACACATGCATTTTTTTTCTTAGAGAAGCTATAAATTTAGCTATTTCTTACTTGGGCAGTTCTAGAATTGTAGTAAGTTAAATTATGTGAATAATGATTCTAGGAGTAAATTACTGTCAGTGATAGTGGCATGTCTTCATTTATGTACCAAGATTGTTGTTCTCATCATGGAGTAGTTCTCTTGGCAAATATGCTGGTGTTTTATCCGTATCATCTGCTTTTCTTTTTGCATAACAACCACAAGGAACTCCTTAACTTGTGTATATAATTTCCTCACGATCTAATTATCACATTGAGAACTGTCTGCTAGTCCAAAGGTGAGTGATAGAATTTTTGGCTCACCATTGGTTTTTGGTCACCCATATGGTGATTTTTCGTTGCCATACCGGAATCGTCTCTCACATATATTGCTTTAGGAGGGAAATTTCTTATGCCTTCTGGCTACCTGGTTCCCTTATTTCTTCTTAGAGATCAAGTATCTCATCATTGAAATATGTTGGTACTGGAAAATTAATTGGGATGAAACTTCGCCAATTTATATTCTAAATTTACCATTAGTTGAAACGATAGTGTTCTCTCTTAGGCCTTGAACTATAATCGGTATAAATGGGTGGAAAGTTTTTTAGTTGCTCATATTGTGGCTGATACTTTATTTCTTAACACGGGTAGAGATCATCTTTAAACTGCGTTTGCTTGTTGATTAATTGGCTTTTCTACATTTACATACATATATGTGTTGATGCATATAACTGAAAATCCGGCAGTACAATAAGCTAGCTTTTAACTCAAGGCCCGCAATCTCTTCAGTATTTGTTTAACTGCTAATTTCGATGTCTTTTTGGTCTTCCAAATGCCATTATTATACAAGTGCCATTGCAGCACATTCTTGATGTTCCAAATTCTAGTTAAATCCTGAACTTTGCTTTCTGTTGCAGTAATCAAGAACCTTTCATTTTTGTTTTCTGCAGTTTTCATCAAGTGTGGTTTGTGCTCTTTATGCCACTGATTTGATATGATTACACATGCTTTCAGGATTACATGTGATGAGGATGAAGAAAGAGCGAGCCGCAGAGTGTACAGGGGCTGCTCTAGATCCCCAACATGCAAGGGCTGCACTTCCTGTGTCTGCTTTGGCTGCGAAACCTGCCGATTTTCTGACTGCAGTTGCCAGACTTGTTCTGATTTCACTAGGAATGCAAAAGCTTAAAAAAATCAGCCATTCGCCAAACCAATATATCCTTTCGTTAAAATGTTTCTTGGATTCATTCCTCTCCCCCTTGGATAAACGTTCTTCCCATCATTTCTTGATTAAAGCTGCTCCCATATTCAGGGGAAAAAAAAAAATCCGGAAAAGGAAAAAAAATGCTCCAAAATATTCTCTTTATTAGATTAACTTGATTTTCATATATCCGAGGTATCTTTCTATGTATTTTTTTCTAATTTTTTCATAATTCAGATTCAATGGAAAGTTTGATGTTCTTTTTAATTCTTATATAATTATTGTTATAAATGGCCACTGTGACCATGGTGTAGGTAACCTTTTCACTTAGTGTTGCTCGAGCTCCACTCTATACCTGAAGAATTGTACATTTTCAGTGAATTTTTATTAAAGAGAAACAAATTAAACGATGGGCAGATTCATTGCACAAAGGCAACATATGAATCAAATATATGGACCAAAAGGTCAATTTTAAAAATTAATCAAATATATGAATCAATAATTATAATTTTTCTTTTGTCGTGAGAATATAACAAAAATGCTAAAAAGGCAAAAACTCTAACCAAGTTGCTAAAGTCCTATCCCATTCGAAGGAAGGTATGCAGTGGTGAGACAGCAATCGAAAGTTCCCTTGGGGACAAGCTAGTGGTCAGTCTACTCTTAAATTCGGAACTCTTCACACGTTTTTTTGGATTGAATTGGTCAATTGCTTTTCCTCTTATGGTTAATCTTACAAGATATGATTTATCCAGAACGTATTTACGAATTTTCACAATAATCAAAGAGAAAGCAATCGAAAGGGAAGAATCAAATATAAAGATGGTACTTAGGTATGATTAAAATTTAGAGTCAAATTTCCTATATTTTCATATGCATGAGTAGAACAAATTGCAAAGAAACTTAAATTCGTATATGTACTTTGAGCACGTTTATGATCCCGAGTTGATTAGAATTCTACAGATTAGTTTCACTTCTCAAATATTTAAGAGAAAATTCCTTATTTTGTGCCTATTATTTTTTACTTAGTCTATTTGGATCCTAAATTTTTTTTTTTTTTATGTCTCTATACTTTTTTACTTGATTCACATAGATTTCAAAATTTTATATTAAACTTTTAGAATCCTTTATAATTTATTTTGAACATATGTTGATACCTTATCTTTTTTTTTTTTTTGTGTCGATTGAAAATGTCCTTTTATCTTGAAAACCTTCATATCTTAGGCAAAGTCAATAGTGAAAAAAAAAAATGGTCAAAAATCTAGAAGGACATTTTCGTCCCTTCACTATTCCAAGTTATTTCTCAAATTAAAAATGATCACCGGTCATTTTTGTCACCACCGGCTTCTTCATCCCTCTCCACCAATACACAAAGCTTTAATTCATATACCTCATTAAAGTTGAAAATATACACCATTAATCTACAATAGTCATAAAGCATAATAACAGACTTAAGTATAGAAGTCATTTCCGTTCAAGAAATTACCATACCAGACATTACATTCATAGAGAGATAAAGTACATCAAAATCACCATGAATCCATGTTGTAGAAAACAAAAGGATCAGTTTTGATATTTCAAAAAACAACCATCTGATCAGTTAATCGATTTTTAAAGCTTGTGTTCTTCAACTACACTGGCACCCAAACTAGTACCTAAAATGAACAAAAAAAAACCAAGATTCAATGATCATTTCATAACAAAAATGTATTAATCTTATCCACAACCCCTTTTCGTGTACTTTCTCTAGTAGATGCTGTAGCATCACCTCCCTCCTTGCTCGGCTCAGTTTCTCTACCAACTGCCTTACCGCTTCCTCGGATTCTGTTACCTTTCCCATTGTCTTTGACTCCTTTATTTTCCCTAAATATTCCTTCTGTTTATGTGAAGTTTCCAATATCACTTTAGAAAGGGCCTTATCTTCATCACCGTACTTCAATTTCTCCGTCAGGTACTCTTTCACAAACACTCCTTTATTAGCTACTACTTTAACTTTTCCTCCATTTCTTAACTCAAATCTTTCAATCTTTGTTTGAAATTGTCAAAGCTTTAACTTTTAAAGTGTCTTGCATCTTGATAATAAGGTTGACACATAGGAATCAATTGATGAAGATCGGGTGTTGGAGGAGGGATCTAGAAGTTGCTGGTGAAAAAAATAACCGGTGACCTTTTTAATTGGAGATATTACCCGAAATAATGAAGGGATGAAAATGTTCTTTTAGATCTTAACCGTTTTTTTTTTCCACCGTTAACTTTTCCTAAAACAAAGATTTTCTGATTGCACAAAAAAATACAAAGGACCAACAAGTATTTAAAATAAATTATAAGGAGATTTAAAAGTTCTAAAAAGTACACGTGATTTTGCACAGGTATAATCTAAAAAGTATCATTTAAGACAGTTTTTGAAAAACTCGTAATTGTAACTGAAATTTGAAATGACTAATTCAAATGATACATTAATGAAATTGCTTTTAAAGAATATAAATTAAACTCTATTGATATTTTGAATCATTTTAGAGACATAAGTTAATTTTTTTATCGGTGTGATAGAATGTAACACATATGTATACTTGAAAACTTGAAACCATTCAAAATCTTTTATTACATACTTATATTCTATGCACTATTAAATTGATGAAATTCAAAGCATATTCCTAAAATATCAAATATTCACACCGAAATTAATTGTACCAACCGCCCAAAAGACTCGTCCTTTTTAGCTGTAGCGGCTTTGTTTCATAAAATTGCGTACCACTTGAATATCAGCTCAGCTTCTCACAACCAACCATCCAACCAAAAATTGCATCCAATTCCAAGAACATACCGATCCAAAATTAAGCAATGGGTTCATCAACTCCATCTGATGAAGTAGTTTTTGATTTCCCATCTGCCTTCCGGATCTACAAAGGCGGAAGAGCCGAGAGATTCCTTCAAGGCCCATCTGTGCCTGCTTCAGAGGACCCTGATCAGAATGGTGTTCGATCCAAAGATGTCGAAATATCACCGGAAAACAAGGTCTCAGTTCGCCTATTCCTTCCGAAAAATGTCGGGAAGCACGAGAAACTTCCTCTCCTCATCTACGTTCACGGCGGGGCCTTTGTCATCGGTTCGGCCTTCTCCACTGTTTACCATGGCTACGTGAGCTCGGTAGTGGCGGAAGCAAACGTTCTCGCCGTCTCAGTTCAGTA
>JAOXNR010000029.1:1288837-1309550 GCA_028571225.1 Parsonsia alboflavescens
AAGTTTTTTAAATTCGAGTATTATGACAGCACTAATTGATTTAAAATTCAACCCAAGGCAGAACACATGCTTCTAGAAATCCTTGCTGTTATAGTGGTAACTGCCAGTTGGCAGTCTGGCAGTTGCATGTACTTACTCCTTTGTTGATCCACTGTAAGAAAAGAGTTCTCTTATTATTGTACACATATACTATTCATGAGACTGGGTGTGTAAATGCAGCATTTAGCCATTTACTACTCAATACAGAGGGCAATGGTATGATGATGTGCACCTGTTGCTAAACTCAGTAGAGCCCCAGAATTGAATAACAAACATTTTTTAATTTGAAATTTTTATTAATAACTTTCTGAATTTAAAAGATTTATATTACACTATTTCTTTAAGAGTTTTAAATCATATTAACTTAGATTCCACCCCAAATAATATATATCCAATTTGAATTTTCAATGTACCCATCTAACTCCATAGATGCAGGAAAAGTTGGTTTTCCATCATATTTATAGAGAGCAATCAACCACAACCCATCAACCGTTTTGAGGGGTGCCTAGAACCACCATAAAATTGTGAAAAAAGGTTCACATCAAATTCGAATAAACAAACATCTTCTTCTTTTTTCTTTTTTCGTATGGAAGAAACTTCAAAATTAGAAGATAAAAAGGTCAAAAGAATTTAAATCTTGTAAGAGTTATCTATTATAATTTGGAATAATAATAATAATAATAATAATAATAATAATAATAATAAAAGAAAGATCTCCCTAGGAATGAAGCTTTGGCAGAGCCGAAGAAGTTACATAATTTCCAATGGAAGAAGTAACAAAGTTGGGTAATAAAAAAATTGAAGGCAATTTTTAATGCTGCCTGAATAATTTGTATTCAGATTTTGGAATTCAAAGAAACCCGTGGCTCGAATCTCCAATTATTTCCAATTTTAAATATATTATTATTAATTTTAATTTTAAAAAATACCATTCCCCCTTTTTTTTTCTAATTAAAAGATTTCTTTAATAAAAAAATATGAATACACATTTTGGTTGAAGGTATACGAGGATGAGAGGTAAATGAGAAGGGAACCTCCTTCCCCTTCATGTCAGTATTTTTATCCCTCCATTGTTGAATTAATTGGAGATATATTTCCTTTAAAATTACTTTTTTAATAAAAAAAAATTTTCCCTCTTCATTTAAAATAATTTTCAAATAATTTATAATTTTATCTTGATAAAAATATTTTTTATTAAAATATAAAATTTTATTTAGATCACTTATTTAATAATAGTCAATTTTTTTAAAAAAATTAAATGCGATATATGAAGTACATTATTAATTTATTACTTATTTTAATTGTATGAAAAATATAGAATATTATTTATATAAATATATAGAGAGACATTTAACAAAAGAAATTATACAAGCTCATTTAAAAATTAATTCAAATGGATAGTAATGGAGTTCAAAATGGATTCCAAGTCACCTCGATTGTCAAAGTGCTTGAAAGAACAACCAAAAAGATACCAATCATCGGCGTGGATTATCACCCTAAGGATAATTCTGATGTCAAAATTAGTTCATGTCGGAGAGAAAAAGATAGAATTCAATTTATGATTCAAGTGTGAAATAATGTGTGGGTAAAGAGGAATTGAATCCCCTTTTCGGTGTAGTTACCTTATTCAAGTGGATCTCAATTACGTGAATATAGACCAATAGCATTGATTGTGAAATAATATATTTCTAATTATTTCTGAAATCATGGAGTTTCCTTATAGGAGAAGGTTGCCGCCATACAAGTCTCTTTTAAGAGTGTCCACTACCTAGAATGGGAACTTGTATCCATGTTCTTGAGCTAGTGAACGACCTTGGACCTCTAGAAAGGTTGACTAGAAGTTGTAGCTAGCAGGTCGAGGGTCATGAGTTATCGAGGTATGTCGTAGGTCATAATCCATGGCATGGAGAACATGTTTAGTAGGTTGGAGGTTCATAGGTCGACAGTCACGACCTATGAGTATGAGGACACTTTCCAACCACTGTTGATCATGTTGTTTATAGACTTAGAGATCTGGACCAGTTTCCATGAAGTCGAGTCCGGCTCCCTATAGTTTGGCTAGGTCATTGAGGCATTCACGTCTGACTTTTCAGGTCGTACCCTTTTTATCCATCAATATAATCGTAAATTTGACAAGATTTACTTTCCTTCCATACCACTTTTGAGTACAATCAAACTAAAAAAAAGTATTCATAATTACTTTTTCTCCCCTCATATCAAACGAAAATTAAGCAAATATAATTACTTCCATCAGTTAAAGTAAATTGAGTCCTTCTCCTCCCTCTCCCCCTCCCCCTCTTATACCAAACAAAGTCCAAGTGGATAAAATACACAACAAGATAAAATAGAGGCATGAAAACTATCCTCCAAAAGGTTGTCGGTGCATTTGGACAAGGCTAAAAACTCAATTTTTTAAAACTAAAAGGTTTGTGAAAATGCATTTGGTCAAATTTTGATCAGATTGAGTTTCTAAAAAATGAGTCAACTTGGGCTGAAAAATAGAAAATTAGTGGACGATGTTTTCTGGTTTTTTTCTCTGCGCAAGATCGAGGCATTGAATCCCTTCAACCAGACTATTACTTCTTTTTTTTCAGGCTTTCTTTTCTTAGAAGAAGAAAAGCATCTCTAATTTCCTTCTCCTCAGTACCTCAGCTAAGCATTTTATTCTACAACAAACTAAATCTCATTCCATTACAACTAAAGGACGAGCCACAACAGATCAAGGGATTCAAGATTCACCTCAACAAAAAGAAAACTGCTTATCTTAATTGAACCTTCTACTTTACTACCTTTCTAGATGCAAAACAAAGGGTGCTTCACGATCTAATGTACAGAATCAAATCCTTTTTTCGATTGGCCCTTCTATATTGCAGCTTCCATCTCTGTTACCTTTCTTGTATGAATTCGTCATATTTCCCACCCCTTCTTTCCTTCTGTAGCAGCCTACTATGGTCAACGTCCCTCCTTCTTCCCCTTGCCATCTTCTTCTTTTTGTTTTGTATCTTTTCCTCTGCATCCCTTATTCTCTTTCACATGCTTGCGTTGGGTTGGAGTTGGAAGGGGGATGGGAACAATTCTTGACGAAAGTAGTATTGGAACGCCAGGAGTGTTCACGGTTTGGTTTGGTTAGGTTTTGAAGATTTTTCAAATCAAATCCATTGTTTCGATTTGAAAAAAATAAAGTAAAACCAAATCATTCAAACCCTCAACCGTTGATTTGATTTAGTTCGATTGATTCTATGTATTTTTCTATTTCAATAAATTGTACAAATAAAATACCTAAATCAATAAATGAAAAACCTTCCCACTTTCAATAATAGAACGTAAAGTAAATATAATAAAACTAATATCAATTATAAACTTTTTAACAATATTCTAATATTTTGAATTATGTTTTAATTATTCTTTATTCATATAGAATATTATGAGTTTGATTATGTTAACTATCGATCGATAAACTTTAAAAGGAAGATAACAGTGATAATAACCTTATTAAAATATAATGATTTATATAGATTTAATTATGATAATTGCTAATAGTATAATAATATAGAATAAGAATATAGAGAACATAAATAAAAATTATGGAAACATATAAATATATATATATATATATAGATATATATATTTCCTTTTTGAATATAAAGTATAAAATGAAATATAAAAAATATATATAAATAATCGATTTCGATTTGATTCTTTTTTAAAATGAAAATTTTTAAAATCATAACCCAACCAATCGAATCCAAAAACTTAATATCCGGTTTAATCAATTTGATCGATTTTTTAGTTTCTTTGAACATCCCTAACCCTAATTGCCGTGAATTAAGATTAGGTTTAGGTTAGAGTTTGATTTGAATCCAAAATTTATGGAAATATTATAAACTTTAAGTTAATTTTTTATATTTACAAAACTTTTAAAAATCACACTCATAAAAGTATGTTCAAATTAAATTTTATTTTTAAAAAAATTTAAAAATTATTCTATTTTTAAGTTACTTTTAAATATTTTAAAATTGGATACGTGTCCAAATAGAACCAATTGTCCGTCTCGATCCAACCATTCTTGTTTTCATAACTTATATATACAAAAAAGGGGATGAATTGAACAAGATAAAGAAACTAAGAATGAGTTCAGCCAAGATAAGTGCAACGGCCGGAGCCAGCATTGTGATCTAGCCGGAAAAGGACGAGAGTACTCAGTGCGAGGGTTCTTGGACAAAGAAGGAAAATTAGAGACTGAAAAAAAAAATACTCCCAATTGACATGTAATTTTTTAAAAAAACTGGTATAAATAAAAAAAAAAAAATTTAAAAAAAGATTCAGGGAAGTCTTCGAATCGAGCCGCTGTAAATTTCAAAAAAGTAGTTCGCACTCGCTCTTCCCTCCATGCATATCCATGAAGCCATTCTTGAAACGTTCTTACTGCTCCTCTCTCTTACAAACTTCCGAACCCATAAAGGATCCACATTCTTCAAACTCCCAAATAATCCAATTGTGTAGATCCGGCTTGCTTTCTGATGCAATTTACCACCTAAACTCCGATCATTCGACCAAATCGACCGCAACATCTTCCGAAGCCACCTTATTGTATGCAACTCTCATTCAAGCATGCACCAAAGCACTTTCTTTCAGTCAAGGTCTTCAATTCCATGCCCATATTATCAAAACGGGCCTGGCGGCTGACCGTTTTGTAGGCAATAGCCTGCTGGCTTTATACTTCAAACTGTGTCGTAACTTTTGGGACACTCGAAAAGTGTTTGATGGGTTGTCTTATAAAGATGTTGTGTCTTGGAGCTCGATGATTTCAGGGTATGTTCGACATAAAAAGCCTCAACTTTCTATTGATTTGTACATGAAAATGGTGGGTTTAGGTGTGGAGCCAAATGGCTTCACTTTGTCTGCTGTTATTAAGGCGTGTTCGGATCTCGGGGAGCTTAGATTGGGAAAATGCTTTCATGGGGTTGTAATGAAGTTTGGATTTGATTTTAATCATGTAATTGCAAGTGCATTAATTGATATGTATGGGAGGAATTTTGAATCTGGAGATTCACGAAAACTGTTTGATGAATTGCTTGAACCGGACTCTATTTGTTGTACTTCAGTTATTTCAATATACACAAGGAATGATTTGTATAAGGAAGCATTTTCATTATTCTACAGCATGCATAGGAATTGTCGGCTTCTCCCAGACGGGTTCACTTTTGGTAGTCTTTTGACTGCTTTAGCAAATTTGGGTTGGTTGAGGTTAGGCAAACAGGTTCATGCTAAGGTTGTTAGTAGTGGGTATGGTGGAAATGTGTTTGTTGAGAGTAGCTTGGTGGATATGTATGCCAAGTGTGGATTTGTCAGGGAATCGCAGAATGTTTTTGATAGAATGGAAGAGAAGAACGCAGTTTCATGGTGTGCATTGCTTGGTGGATTTTGTCAAAATGGAAACTTTGATGCTGTCGTTGAGCTTTTCAGGAAAATGGAAGGAGTTGATCTTTATAGTTTTGGAACTGTTCTTCGTGCCTGTGCAGGTTTGGCTGCTGACCGGCCTGGGAAAGAGGTCCATTGCCAATATTTGAGGAGGGGTGGTTGGAAAGACGTTATTGTAGAATCAGCACTAGTTGATCTGTATGCAAAATGTGGTTGTGTTGACTTTGCTTATAGAATATTTATGCAGATGCCTGTTAAGAATTTGATAACCTGGAATTCAATGATTTCTGGATTTGCTCAGAATGGAAGGGGAACAGAAGCTATTAGAATTTTTGATGAGATGAATAAATATGGAGTCAAGCCTGATTCAATTAGTTTTGTTGGAGTTCTGTTTGCATGTAGCCATAGTGGCTTGATAGATCAAGGTCGAAAATATTTTGCAGTGATGACTAAAGTTTTTGGAATCAAAGCGTCAATCGAACATTACAGTTGCATGGTTGATCTCCTAAGCAGGGCTGGTGAAATACAAGAAGCGGAAAGCTTGATAAATAGTTCAGAATTTGGTAATGATTCATCTCTTTGGGCAGCTCTTCTTGGTTCTTGCACAACAGGTACAAATCCTACTGTTGCTGAGCGCATTGCCAAGAAAATGATGGAATTGAGGCCTGATTACCATCTAAGTTATGTTCTTCTGGCTAATGTCTACAGAGAAGTAGGCCGTTGGAAGGATGCTGTTGAGATAAGGAAGCACATGCAAAATAAAAATGTCAAGAAAATGCCTGGGAGTAGCTGGGTTGAAACTTATACTATCAATAATTTAGTACCTTATGTCAATTCAGGAACGCCTGCAAGAACTTCAACTGAGGACAACTCAGATTCTATTTTGTTGAAGGTCAAATCAGGGAATTAATAGTCGTCCTATTTGCTACAACGAGGTGCTTCTGTGGTTCTCACGGCATTTTTTGAATCATACCTTGCTGGTTTTGGTGATACTCCTTAGATGCTCTTTAGTTGCATTCCATTCAGATTATTTTTCTTTATTAGACCGAGTCAGGTTTTGCCAGCAAGATAATTTGATTGCATGAGAAGTTGATTATTCTTGGGGCAATGTGATATGTAGGAGCATGCTATATCACTTTTGGAATAGAAAGAGTCATACCTTATGTGGATCATGAGACTTGCTTTGCTTAGACTTAAGAATTGGTTGAGTTTATGAAACTGCACCACAGTCCAGGGAACGTTAAATTCAACTGCTGAATCTTTTGTAGACAGAAAGAGCTTTGGCTTATTGAATATCATCAACCATCTAAAAGGCTTATCTTTTGACATATTTAATATGCAGCAGTATACATTAACAAGAGCCTGTTTCTATGAGGTATAATGGCAGACAAAGAAGTTGAACTGTTCAAGGTTTACGTTTTGCGTCTGTAACTCAGTAGATATAAAGATTCTCCCCCGATAAACTCATCGAATTTAATTTTTCAAACAATATTTGACATCCATTATGCATGGTTATTAATGTACAAAAATATCATTTTTATGGCTTTTAGTACAGTGTCAGTGAGGTTATCCTCACTGGACATTTTGCATTTCCTTTCTGTGGATAGATTTGATTTTCACCTTCCCCTTATAGCTACTTTTTCAGTTGGACAGGTCAGATACAAAGGAGAAGCATTCTGAAGAGAATCTTACAGGAAATGGGATAATGATAATAGAATCTCTTTGAGATTGGAACAACGATGGCTTAGTCATTATTAGCAGGGGTAAAATCCCTTTCTTTAAAGACAGCTCTGATAAAGTTCTTGTCAAGCATCCAAAAAGTGCCATTGATCCAGAAGTATTCTTTTGGGAGACTTCCTTTCATGATTAAGTGGCTTGCTGAACCTATGGAATAGGGTTCCATCTCCATGACAAGGGTGAGAGAATAAACCAAGATTCCTGGCTGAGCGAACTAGGAAAGACTCCATGAAGTAGGTACGAGATCCCTCTGTTCCCATCCATTTCCTTTACAAAGTTCATCTTAAAAGTAGCTTCTGATCACTGCCGTTATTGTCTAGAATCATTTCTACTTGAGGCATTCTTGGGATTTCTAGCATCTTTAGCCTTTTTGGGACGTCAAAAGTGAATTCTGCTCCTTTCACTTGCTAATTTTATGGCATAATGGTTGATTGCTTTGGGACATATATAGTCCGAGTATGACATAGCGTTTCTTTCATTTGTCCCGCTCCCTGTAGAGTAGGCTCTATGAGAAGATTAATCAATGACCAAATATCACAGTCGTTTCTGTTTCTGTTGAGCTGATTTTTGAAGAACATGAAACAATTTTTTCGTGATTATTCCAACCAGTAAAACATGTGAAGTTAGCCTTGATTGCCTGATTGGTGGAACATTTTCAACCCATCTTCTGACATGCAACAAGTTACTGAGAATGGAATCAAGATGCAAGCACACACAGACACACACACCACACATGTTTCAAGAAAGAAGTTAAAACCCACAGGTTCTTGAAATCCTGATTTTCTTTTGTTTTAATGCTTGAAATTCCTTTTGGGTGGCCGAAATTTTTTATCAATCGAGAACTTTTGTAATAATACCATTTTCAGTTATATTCAGATGTATGCTTGCTGTTCCAACACTACTATTAGCAATATATCCCGGATCAATTTACTGTTGTGCATTTATGTTCCCTGCCACATTCAATAGAAATAATATTCCGTATGGATTCTTGTTTTGACATCCTAATTCTCAGGATCACTTGGTAGGAAGATGAAGATGAAGATGGATCAATTTACAATTGTCTTCAGCGATTCCCATTCTCCAAGAAAGGGCAAGTTCCACTTGCACTTTGGAAGTAAAATCTATCAAGTTTTCCAATTGTAGAAAGTTCACATGAAATGCCGAAGATCTTTGAAGCCATATCAACTCAGCAACATAACTTCTCGTGCTGGATATATGATAGGAGGAGAGGCATTAAAGGCTGTCGGAATTTGTTTCCCATGATTTGCATTGGATGTGCTTCCATCATATGTATCAAAATGTCAGTCCAAATTGAAGGGTTTTGCACTCTTTTACTTTGCGGAACATATTGCTAAACAGTTTCTGAATATTTATATATATATATATATATATATATATATATATTTACGGTTTTGCCAATACATGCTCCAACCGTTACCATAATGAAATTTTTGCTACAGTACTCATGCAGCCAACAAGCGGAACAAAAATTCCATTACGGTAACGGTTGAAGCGCGCATTAAGGCGCGCTTTAAAGCGCAACTTAACAATCCGTATATATTTATATATATATTATATGAGAAAAGTATCCCTGATATTTTCTTTTTCAAAGGGAAGAATTCTTCTAGTTTCAAAGAAACAAGAACAACATATTGCAGTAGTCTGGGAAATCCATAACCCTGGTATGAAAATACTGAATAGCGCAGCCGCAAATTCAGGAGTTCTCCGATGAGAACCAAACAATTCCTGTGTTTTCTAAGCAGCATCCGATGAACTAGTAATGAACATATTACTAAAAACAAAACAGCTATCTATACAAGATACAAGCAGTTTGTAGAATATCTTTATCTTAAGGTCTCTGAACATCTTCATACACATCTGTGAGGTCTTCTAAAGATGTTTCAAGAACTGGGAGAGTTTCATTAGAAAGATCCTCAGTTTCAGAATCAGAAGGCGGCTGTGCAGCAAAAGCGAATTTTCTCTCCTGAGTAACCAACTCAGAAAGATCAAGCCTGTTGACATTTCTATATGCATCTTCAACAGCGTTATATAGTGATTCATTGGGCTCAATTAGTCTATATTTCAATTGGCTGTAAATTCTGTTTATGCCTTCAATCATGCCAGCTTTTCCGTAACAACTCACCAGATGAATGAGCGTGACAATATCAGGTTCCAGTCCTGCATCTTGCATTCTCATGAAGATGTTCAAAGCTTCATCACTTTTTCCTGACGCTCCATGGGCGTATATTGCAGCATTGTATGCAAAAGAACCAAGACCAGTCTCTGCTTTAATGAAGATTTCACAAGATTCAAGTGCAAGTGAATGTAGACCCACTACAGAGAAAACAGAAGTTATCACAGCTTGCCTGGAGTAAGGTTTTCCTTCCTGATAAGAGGATTCGAGCTGTCTCACAGCTTCAGTAGGATAGCCTCCCTTCTTCAGAACTGTAAATAGTGCCTTGAAGGTTCCTCTATCTGGTAAAAGCTTTCGAACAATCATGTCCTGCAGCAACCCACCACATGCAACTAGCTCACCATTCGTGGCATAACATGCCATCACTTTGTTAAATGTTACACAATCCTTCAACAAACCTGAAGATTTCATTTCTCTGGCAACATCAATGGCTTCATCAAGCATCCCCATGTTTTTGTACACATATATCATCGTCGCAAATGTGACACCATCAGCCCAACCTTTCTGTTTCAGATTATCAAATATCAATTTTGCTTCAGATACCATTCCCAAGTCTGCATACAGATTGAGCATGCTATTGGATGCCACTATGTCAGGACCACCTTCCAAATGCTTCATCTTCTCATACAGTATGTTTGCTCCCTCAACAGATCCAAGCTTACTATAGGCTTTGATCATAGAAGTCAAAACTATTTGGTTACTGGGTATACCTAAATTTTCCATTTCATGGAAATAGTGGACAGCTTCATCAAAATCTCCGGCTTCAGCAAATCCATTTATCAAAGATCCAAAAACAACAACATTCGGTTTTACACCTGCTTTTGACATCTCTTGAAAGATACTGGTTGCTTCAGAAAGCCTACCCATTTGGATATAATTTGCAATTATTGCAGAGAAAGATTGACATGCTGGTTTGAATCCTACTTCTTGCATTTCAGCTAATAATTCCCTTGCTTGGTCCACTAAATCACTTCCAGCAAACATTTGGATAAGAGAATTGTAAGTACATTCATCCGGCCATGTCCCATTATTTTTCATGCCCTTGAAGAGCGAGAAGGCCTTATCATAGAGCCTTGATTTTCCATAAGCCTTGATCATAACATTGTACTCCACAACTTCCTTTTTTGGTCGAAATAAATCCCTCTTGATGAAGAAAACAGACTCAGCTTCAGCCCATAGACCCTTGTCTGCATACAAATCTATGATGGCAGCATATGTCCTTGAAGACAACCTACCAGTCAATTCGCACTTCTTGAACAAGACATTGGCCTGTTCATTCAATCCCTCATTGATATACATCTTCATAACAACGGGAAGAGAGTGCTCATCAACATGCATACCTGATTTCTCAAATTCTTCAATGACAGCATCCACCTCTTGTACCATATTTCTCTCTGCTAGTAAATGAAGAATGACTCTACGGGTTACATCATCCGGAAAAAGACCAACTTCCCTAATCTTCCTATAACAATGAAGAGCAGCATCTAAGTTGCCTGCATCTGCATACAGAGATAGGAAGATATTGTAGGTCTTTGTATCAGGATTGATTCTCCTCTCCTCCATCTTATCAAGCAATGATTCGGCCTCAGACAAACGACCATGACTTCCACATATGAAGATCATAGTGTTGAATGTAAAGGTGTCCATCACAACCCCAGAACTTAACATTTCAGCAAAAACATCGGCAGCGTCCTTCAAATGCCCTGCCTTTCCATACAAATCTATCAAGTTATTGTAAGTAGCTGTAAGTAGTGGTTTCCTAGCAGAAGTTCCTTCCTCTGCTGAAACACGACCAGGAGAAGAATTATTCCTATTGCCTGTCCGGAAAAGTTCAGTCAACAAAAAGTGCCTCAAACTAATAGGCTCGGTTCCAGTCTTAGATTTTGTATCATCCATTGAATCCAAATAAAGATCATCCAGTTCAATTCTCCCAGCACACCAGTCCTTATAAAACCTGTCAGCTCTGTCATACTCCCCAGCATCCTTCAAAACCTTCACCACTGTATTCATGGTGACTTCATTCGGGAGAATGCCTCCTAACTTCATATGCTTAATCCATAAAAGCGCCTCCTTTACGAGCCCTGCTTTGCCATACACATCAACAAGCATACTGTATGTATTATTTGTCGGCAAAACGCCCCTTTTTGCCATGTCAATCCAACAAAGCCTCAACTGATCCCATTTTTTTGCTCTACCCATTGCCCGAAGCACAACATTATAGTGAATTACATTAGGAATGTATTCTTCCTGTGACTTGATCCACTCAAATATCCTCAGAACTTTCTCCCAACTGCGCTGCTCCTTGAGAATCACAGTGAGTTCCTTAGGGTTAAGCTTCCCGCAATGCAATTCAAGTGCTTTCTCAACATGATTTTCTGTCTCTAACGACCGTAAAATCGAGGGCAAAACCCCTCCATAGTTATTTTTCTTTTTATCATTAATTACACTTCTTGAAGACAGAGCTACAGTCTTTGCACTACACCGAAGCTTAAACCCTACAAGATTTCTATTTTCTTCAAAATATTGCTTCCGGGTTATTGGCACTATTCTACAGAAACGAAGCTCCGCAGTTGGTAAAATGGAGTTTAGTTGAAACATTTGACCTTTTCCAAGAAAAGGGAGTATGTATGCGTTAAACCCTAGATAAACCCTGGAACAGAGAGGAGAGTGAAAGGTTCGAACCTTAATTGTGGAGACAAAAATGTAGTTCTGAGATGGGTTTTGAAGATTCTTACGGTGTTCCCCAACTGGTGCAACTCTGTAAGAGAAAGGCCGAAGCATCGTATAGAATCAGCGCCACTCGCCTGTTTCTTGAGCAGCCCCTGTGGTGAGAAGCAAACCTTTAGTTAAGTGTGAATATTTCTTGTCCTTTTTTCTCCTTTTCTTTTCTAAGAAAAATATAATTCGGATTAAACTTTATGATTTTACTTTTTTTTTTTTTTTTTTTGAGAAACGAAAACTTGTAATTAAGAAATTTTACCTTTTATTTTAAATATTTTAATTGGTATTTACTATTTACTAATAATACTTAATAAGATAGTTATTAAAATAATAATTATAATAATTGTATTGTAATAATATTTAAAGATGTAATTTTAACTAAAATTGAGTATGTTCAGTGTGGGGAGTTTGAATAAAAAATTTGAAGTTAGAAAATAACTAAAAAGATTAAATTCAAACCCATTTTTACATCATTTAATTGATCACTTGGTATCTGGGCAACTTTACAGAAATTTGTAGATCACTAAATTAAATCATAATCGTGCAGCTAAGTGTCCACATTTTCATTTTAAAATATCCTAAGTTGAATTTTTTATTTTTTAAATTATTTTAAAATTTCAATATATTTGATATTGTATTAAAAATTAATGAATTCCAACTCTTTTTAAAAAATATATATCTAAAATAAAGTAAGAATAATCAATTACGAATATTCCCAATTAAAAGAATACTACATTTTGTTAGATTGGTAACAGAGAAGGCACCATATATAAAACCAGGCAGCTCTGTCGTCTTTTAACAGCACTAAAAATGTAAAAACATGTGATGACCATGAAAAAATTAGAGACTTTCATATTAGAGTTCCCCTTTATTCTTCTAATTATACGTTCAATTCCAAATAATTCAAAATGAAAATCCGGGTGGATGCATGATGAAAACAGAATATCATGATGGGGGAAGGAATATACTGAATCCTTTGCAAATAAAATCATTCTGCAGCTCCAAAATTCTACAAAACTTTTAAAAGGGCAAAAGAACATCATTGAGCTTTGGCTAACAGAGCATCAAGTTCGAGCAACAGACACACTGGGTTAGCCCCACTCAGTACCTAAATAAAATCTGTGTAACTATTGGTATATAGCATATGCTCAAACCAGCATGGTTCCAACAGCATCAGGAACTCAAGTCAAGGGCTGGTTAAATCTGTAAGCTAATAGAGAAGACTCTTGAACATTCTTCGACTATGCAGTAAAATCACTATCAAGTGCAAAATAAATTTGTAAAGAATGGCATAAGCTGGTAATTGTGAGATCTTTTCTACTTGAGGGGTGTAAGAAAATGGTAATCAGAGAATTCAAGAAATACATCGAGTGGAAGGAAGCAATCTTCTTAGTTGTCGTGTCACAATGCTGACATCATGGTCCTTCTTGCAGCCTCCCTCTTCATCTCTGCAGCTTTGCCGCTGCCTCGGAAGTACATGTAAACTTGCTGCAGGATACATAGTGAAACAATAAATTGTGGTCAAAGTGAGTAACCCAATAAAGAGATGACAAACTAGCGGATGAGAGATGGCTACTGACCTGAATAACCCATATGCTGATCAATGATTCAATTGTGAAAAATGCAAAACCAATCAAATAGCATATCTGCAAGTAAATCTCGAAGTTAATCCTTTCTTGAATTTCTTTTTCCTTCAAAAGAAAAAGGAAAATGTCCCTGTTTAAGAAAAGATCTCTCGTAACTTCCTCAACTCTATTAGTTATTCCCAAAGATAATTAACAAAGACATAATATTCAGGAATGCTGAACAAATAAGATGTGATGAGAGGAATCAACTAAGGAAACCTGTTTCGAGCCTCTGAGACACTTGGCCTTTTCAAGTGGATCCTAAAACAACAAACTAGGATTAACTCCTAACAGAAGACCTACATAACTCAATGACCGATCGAGGAAATCACAAACAAGAGCAAGATCACTAAACTGCCCCACCAGGATAAAAAGAAAATCAGTTTAATAACTCAAGTACCACTTTTCCTAAATTGGCGAGGCACTAGTTAACATTTTTTTTCTTTTGAAAAATGATGGTACAATCGAGAAGAATCATGCAAAATCAGTTTCAATTTGATCTGCTCGACAAAAGTTAAGAAGTTAATAGTTTTCAGAATCTAGGATGGAGAGTATCATTCAGATTTGACAGAAGTTCAAACTATTCTAAACTAACAATGGTGTTTGAATTTATACCAACTAGAAAAAAGCATTATCAGTAGTGGGCAGTTGCACATATAATAGCAGTAGTATAACAATTAAATACTCACCCCGACAACAGTATTTGAACTCAAGAGATCAATAGCAGGCAAGATTCCACTGGGAACAAAAGAGAAGGCAAGCATAAGTAGCAGAATAAAAGGTTAAGTCAACAGTTAAGACAGACAAGCATGATGGGTGGAATCACCATCTCTATAACCTTTGTCATTTCTTTTTCCCCCCATTACCCCACCAGTGTGGTCAAATGCTAGAAAGCATAACTACAACCCCCAAATATATGGCATACACATACTTACGTCAAAGATTTACCCTTGAAAGGTGCTGGAGGTGCAATAGCAGCAATGATACAAAAGCCAATATGAAACTGTAGCATAGGAAAAGAAAATAAAACATGGAGGTTATGACAATTCACGAACTCAACTTTAGAATGTAAAATTTGAGGAGTTAAACTAAAGTTTTGTACCAGGTAACACAAGAAAAACCACCCAAACTTCAGAGCACTATCAGTCCTGTATAGAGAGAGACAGCGTTTGTAGAATATCAGCAGCAGCTAAATGGGTTGGTAGAAAGAATAAAATAGAAAAACAATGAGCAAGAAGCAACATTTTTAGCATTTTGGTTGTGTATTTGGGCCCAACCATCGTGTCTCCTTCAGACAACACCCAAAGTATTAATCAACAAAAGCAGCAACAGATGTGTATTTTTGGCTGGAATAGAGCACTTGGGATATTAAACAAACATCAAACAGCAGGACATCTAACATAATGGTGTCTCATATACCTCATTGCGCGATAAAGAGGACGATACCAACCCACATAGGCTCCTGGAACTCCAGATATGAAGTAGATAATAGAAAGAAGCCAGATTGTTGGACCTGCAAGACAGAGAAGTCAAAAGGAGTGTTTAAAGTGTAATTACATTAATATCTCAAACCAGTAACTGGTAAGTATTTACCAACCTTCGCCTTTGACCCAAGCTACGGTAACTGCCACAATATTATAAAGAAGACAGACAAACAAACCTGCAAGGGCAAATTCCAACAACTGATAAAGTGGACAATAACTTCCACATCAATATCTTGTCAGTCAAAGACAGCCAAAGATGCAAGTCAGTAAAGTACTGAAACAGCATAAACAAAATTGGTAAAGAACTAGCATGAAATGACTGACCAAATAATTGTTCTCAATGATCGGTCCTCATCGCTAAATGTGCAGAGTAGTCCAATTTTTCAAGTTGTTCTAGCAGACTAGAATGAAACTTTAAAATGATTTGCCAATTTCTCCAATCCAGTTCTATCAATCAGCCATAGAACAAATTGAGATTCTTTTAAAGATTGGACAAACAAATTCAATGCACCAGAACTACATAATCCCATTAGCAGGATCACTACAAGGCACAAGCCAGACTCAATTTCAGTTCTTGACTCCCTATTACCGACACAAGATTTTTAAATTGTTTTTACTATCCTTTAAAAAGAAAATACTTTTTTATTGGAAATCTCTGTCGCTTGCCATACTTGCCCATATGCAATCACATAAGAATTCCCAGCAGTAGTACAATTATCTTGTTACTCTGCCTTGAACTATAATGCCACGCCAGGGGCTTCTAGATTTGGCAAACCTAAGACAGGAAGAATTACACAACAAATTCAGGCCACATAATCATCACTACACAGCTTGCTCAACCTCACTTACGGTGCCAACTTAATCTACAAGAACTGATGCAATGGCGTGGAAGTGTCTGTATTTTTCCAAGGTCATAGGAACTGAGAAAGAATGTGTGCATATGACCAAGAATACATAAGGAAAAGATTTAGTAGTGAAATGGCATACTGTAATGGAATGGTGAAATGAAGGACTTGATATTCCTGAAGACATCATTATCTACAGTCTCAAGAATGGATTCACAAAAGAAATTGAAAGATGGAAAGACATTAAAGAATATATCAGAAATACTACAATCATCATGTGTTTATATCCTTGAAGGCATAATGAACCGATATTGAAGTTAAAACACCCCAAAAACCCCCCAAAACATGAGAATAAAATGGAAAAAGAGGACAAGGCAAGTGAGTAGTGTCAGAAGAAAGCTGCAAATTTATCTCTCTAGTTCTCATACCCAACAATGTGGTGAATGCAACATACTGGATCCTTTGTAAATGGATAGGAATTTCATTTGAAATGTCATGGTGAATTAATGGCCAAAATGGTGGCCAATTCTTCTCTTCAAGAACAATTCCAGCTGCCAAAAGAAAAAGTATGTCAAACTAAATACTCTCTAATGGAAAAATCAAGCATCTTATGATTTTGTAAAGGTAGAAAGTCTATGAGCAATACCTCTGGCTATGTTATCTTCCCTCTTCTTGAGTTCCTATACAGAACCAAAATTACTTTTTTACTTTTTACTCTAATGATTGAAAATCAAAAAGTTACACAACAATATCTCAGATGTTCACAGCAGCACCGTCTGGTGCTATATGCCAAAATATTCAAGTAAAGAAACCACATGAAAATAACAGACATGATAAAGATTAGTTCATCTAAAAAAACTACAGAATCTAAATCTGAAATTGACAGGAACATAATAGCTACAACATATTTAATAACTAAACACTGCAACACATCGATGCACATGGCACATGTGTCTTTTGCATTTCAAATTACTTAAAAGTAGACAAAGTTAAAACAAATATACAATCCTCAAGGTCCTAAATTTTTTCATACAATTGGAAAGGATAAATAGAAAGCCCACCATTAACTGATATTCTTGCCACCTCGAGATCTGAAAGATGCAGGATATGTGCAGCCTCAGGGTTGCCAGTTCAAAAACTACACTACATGTCAACCTGAGAATCCCCAGATTAAAGTGGAGAAATCTTACTATCACAAGAGTCACAACCTTCAAAAGGTCGTAAGTGGTCATTTTATCGCAACTTGCCATATCCATGGACACATTCCTCAAAAGAACAAGTTGAAAACAATCAAAGTATTCTCTAAATTAACTGATATCACAATAAAAGATAGATTCAGCATGACAGAAATATTGGTTCTCTTCTCCATGTTGATCTAAGTGAACATACACCAATAAGAATGTTTGGCAAAAATTTAAAATTTAGATTTCAGTACTAATCTTCTTATGTGAAAACTTTCACCTAACATTATCATACCTGTTCCTTTTTCTTTAATTCTGCCTCTTTAGCTTGGAGTTCCTTCTCCCTTTTTTTCAGATCCTAAATGTGGAGACCAGAAGATCATCAACCCGGATGTTCAAAGACATACAGGATACCTAAACATAAGAAATGGCAATAAACACTGCACCTTCCCACCGTCAAGTGGAATATCAACTGTTGCACCACGATCATAGTCAGCTGGTTCATGAGGAAGGGGAGAAAGCCTCGAGTTTGAGTTTGCTCGAGCAACACTTCCAGGATTCTGAAAATCTCAGAAAGGAAAGAACACATGAATGGACACACATATTCTAGTATACCTGTCTAACGGAAATGGTGTTAAGTGAAGAACAAGAAACAAATCGCTTACTGTCCACTAATAAAATTAACTCTAAGCATATATTTTTTCTACTGATTAAATAGTTAGTCATCAGTCACTCATCTAGAATATAAGTATTCCCTTCCTGTATTATGTATCCTATGCCCGAGCAATTTACTTCGTCGAGACATTATTTACATAGCTCTAGATTTGATGATTGCTAAGGCTGCACCTAGCTAACAGCTATTAGTAAATGAAAATCATAGTCAATGGCTCTGACATTGTAAGTAGAGGAGAAGACTATACTTCTCCAGTCATTCCACACTGTGGTTCAATCTGCAGTAGATTTGGTATTTGATGATGCTAAACCTTTTTAGTTTTTCATAACTATTTGGAGCTTATTCCCTTTCCATTTCTTTTTCTACAAGACCCAGCATTAGAAGTATCAGCAAGATTTGGCGATTAGACTTTGGACTTTTTAGGTGTCCTTGGTTTTAAAATGTATCAGTTACTAGAGACTTGAACGAATCTGATATTTTCAGCTTTTAACAGTTTCTTACAAAAATTTAAGTTGGTGCTTTTAGATTCTGAAAGCTTTTCATTACTTGTATTCATACAAACAAGGTATTTTCCTGACCTCTTGGACTCTCAATCCTAAAATAGATTTGTTACTAGTGGATCGGAATATCATCCACAATAATCAAGTTGAAAAACAGGAACATTCAATTCAACTCAATAGCCAAAAAAGTTCCTATACCAACTCAAAGAAAAAGAGTAGCAGTTGACCACAAAAAACAAAGTTTCAACCTGAAAAGCAGCAACCATATCATAGGTAGTCTAAAAGGGAAAAAGTTTCCTTTGATCATTGCAAACAATACTACCATCAAATTCTCCACCAATTTATTGTAAACATCCTGGTTACCCTTAATGGATCTTCATGTACATTATTTTTGCATAATGACATACACACCCAATTTGAGTCAAAAATGAAAAGGAAAAAAAATTATGCCGCTTCCTGCTCTGTCATCCCTTGTGATTGGTGCTGAAGATTAAAATGTTATCTTTGGCTCTAAAAGTTCACAATAGAAAATCCTCCAATAAGAACTGGATTCATCACCGTGCGTTGTTCTTATTGCATACGCTAAGATATCATTAGGATTTTTCCAAGTTACAACTCTATTATGTTGAGGTCTATTACTGGGTCAAAATTTTGTAGATACTTTCTCTAGTGCTTTCAAATACGAGACTGGCAATCTGAATATAGGAGAAGAATTGCATGTTTCAAGGGAAGGCTTACTGTCATATAAAATGAACCAGCACCATAGTTTGGTTGACCCTTTCCTTGAGCTCCTCCCTGAAGTCGAATCATATGATTAAAATGCAATAGGTGGTAAAAGTTCGACAGGAAATAATAATAACAGTGTGAATGCAAGACAAATAAGAACACATCTGTCTGCTTTGATCCAAAAGCATGATAGAATCATAGGAAACAGAGATGTCTGTAAAAGATTCATTTCACAACTTATTTCAATTTTTCAACCTCCATTTGCTAATTGAATGGAGTAATATTTATTTCTTTTTCCTTTTTTTCCTATGAAGGATAAAATATTCGGACAGAACATCAAATAAGTTATAACGAGATAAGAATCAAACTATTCAGAAGACAGAAAATTGAAACTAGAGAAAGCAACCATAAAGTGTTGTTACACAGGCTCGACAACTGACAATTTGCATGCAAACAGATGCTGAAATTCTCTTCATATTCTGAACTATAGTTGCATCCAATTATTGTCTAAAAATGAATGATATCTAGGGATACATTACTAAGCTAAAAAAGTACCATATGTTCTTGCTCTTTGACCAGGAAGAAGGCCTCTCACCACACAGATGGATAGATAAAACATGTTTAGAACAACAAATCTATCTAATCAGAGCTCAAATCCAATAGTGAAAGTAGATCAATTTCCAATTACGGTTTCTCATTTTCCAGATGAAACTGGGGGAAAAACATTGATGTTTTCCTATTACAATTTGACGCAATGAGTCAATAACATAGAAAGAGCAATGGCACACAAACAAGTTGATAAAATGCTCAAAATCAAGAAAAACACAAGAAATATATGGATAAATCAACTACAAGAAAACAAATTTTCCGAACCCTTAATGATCACATGATTGAAACAATGAAAACCCATCATATACATCCCAAAATTTCCAAGAATTCAAAAAACAAAAAAATGCAAACCCAGCAACACAATCCACATTATCAAAACAGTCATTCAAGAAAACAATAATATTCAAATTCGTATGCACATCAATGAGCAAATGACCGTACTGAAAATGGGTTAACGTCTTCTTCCTCAAAAGGATTTGAATCGTAACGACTAGCCATGACAATTGAGAGAGAATCGGAGAGGACAGATATTGAAAATGTCTTAACAAGAGACTATTATTTTCAATAATTAAAAGAAACTATACAGAATATTTTGCAGATCTGAGGAAAACAGTGTTCGAAGATTTCGCTTCTTTTTTCCACTCAACGACGGTTGATTGAGAATGTAAATTTACTATGTACCAATGACTTTCTTGCATGAAACGAGATTCTCTCTAACTTTTTTTATCTGTATAATACTTTAACGTGGGAAGATGTCGGTTTCTTTTCCCGGCAATTTCTTTTTTTCTCTGAAGAACCTGTTAATTACCAAATATACTAAATGGGTTGACCCAATTTCAATTTTATCCAAGTTTTAAAAATATTTCAATTCTACCCAATTTGGTTGCCAAAGTTTCAACCTATACCCAAAAGTCAATTTAAACATTTTTGGGTAATAAAAATTATAATAGAAATGAAA
>JAOXNR010000029.1:1309650-1333930 GCA_028571225.1 Parsonsia alboflavescens
TTGGTTTAAGTCAATCTTCATCAAGTTTGTCATAGTTCTCCTCAAATCTTCATAGTTCACATCGGAGGGTACGACTAATGCACGCACCCTTCCATCTAGAGAACCCTCGTGAACAACAATTCTCATGTAATCCATTTCTACAATGTGTCTCGAAATCAACTATTGTGTCTCGAAATCCTCTATTTGTGTCTCGAAATACCCTAGAAATCCCTATGTGTCTCGAAATGTTCTGTCTCGAAATCCCAAATCCAATATATGTCTCGAAATCCTAGGTCTCGAAATGCTCTGTCTCGAATCCCCTATGTGTGTCTACAAAGTCCCCTCTGTTCTCCCGAAAGCCTCCTCTCTTGTCCTGAAAGCCTACTCTGTCTCAAAATCCCAAATCCAATATATGTCTCGAAATATTCTATCTCGAAATCCCAAATCCAATATATGTCTCGAAATCCTAGGTCTCGAAATCTCCTCACTTCGATGGAAATCTCTGCAATCCTACCTTCCTTCCTTCCTCCTCCTAGATAAACAACACAGAACGAACAAACCCAGACTTCCAAACACCAAAGAAAAAAAAATAACAAAGAAACAAACCGAACAATGTACCTTTGAACACCCCCTACCTTTGTCTTCTTGATTTCTGAAACAAATATGAACAACCGAACATAATAAAAAGCTAGTTTTTTTCTTTCTCTCCTATAAGGGAATGGTTCTTCGAGCAATTTTCTTAACTATGGTTCAAAACTTCCTATCAAATGAATGATGTTTCTTCAATTCATTTTACGGGTAGTTGGATTCGGTTGGGTGTGTTGATTGCTGAGGGGTAAGATAGTAAATGCATGTTAAAGGAGAATAAATGTTATGTTTTGATTTTTCATTTTAATTAAAAGTCAAAATGGATATAGAATGAAAAATTAGTTTTAGATATGAGTAATTGTGAAATGTTGTAAAGAATTGGGTAAATAAGAAATTATTGTTTTAATTTGGGTAAAAATGAAAACGCCCCCTGAAGAACTTTAGGGATTTTAGCGATTAATGTAGGCTGGTGGAATTTTAGACATAACATAGTATTTGATTTGGTCTTTAAAAAAATTTTTTTAAAAAAAAAACACTTAATTTAAAAGTATTTATAGTAGTACCTCGGTCCCTAATTTTGATCATTGGTACTCATTTTATTAATATTAAAATAAAAGGTATCATATATCCTACAACTTTTCAGAAATTTAAATTTTATCCTTGAACTTTATTCGTTTCGATTTTTTACCCTTTGACTATTAAAACGTATTAAAAAATGTCCTTCCATCAATTTTGAACATTAAACCTTGACAGAACCCTATTTTACAGGGATAGTTTCATCCCCAGCCTGCATATTCTTCTCCTCTTCTTCCTTCACTTCACTCCAACTCATTAATTGCCAAGAGGCTTGCCATTTCAAATTCTGCATATTCTCCTCTTCTTTCTCTGCTTCACTCCCAACAAAAATTTCTGTCATTGGGGGATATTGAAATTTCTTCAATTCAATCAATAACTGAACTAAGGTTTTCCTTATCATTTACTTCTTCCCACTCAAATTTGTCATTTAAAGAGAACCTCGTTCTATTCTTATGAAATTGAAAGCAATTCTAGAAATCAAGTAGCCCAGAATCACAATTATTATGGCTACTTGGTCCAGAATCCACCTCCACAGCTTCATAATCTAAATCAAAGTCCATATCCACGGTTTGAGGCCACCTATTGAAAGAATAACAATTCTGTCAAACGCAGAGGACTCTAACCCTAACCCTAAACCTAAACCAAACTCACGCTCTTTGTCCCTTTGCATAGACCTAAAACAAATTCAGGGGAATCCAATTGTGACTGTTGAGTGGCGAACAAATAGGTAACAAAATTCATTTGGTCTTCATTGTTGCCTGAAGAAATTTGAATCAGAGGGAAGGGATTCGAAGTCTTCAGATATGTAATTGGGTCGCTGAATGGAAGTAAAATGGAACCCTCATCATCTCTAAGAAAAAAAGCATTGGGAGGAGAAAAAGACTCAAACTCAAAACCCTCAATGCCGAGGACAATGGTTTGAACCCGGAAGCGAGGAACGTTGGAAACCTCTGCCATGGATGATTTCAGCGGTGTATGGTTGTGTTGGTTTCTATGGCAGTGTAGAAAAGGATGGGTTGCTGAAAATGAGGGACGAGTGGGCAGAGCACCATGCTGAAATAGACTAAAAGGAAAGGAAGAAGGTCGGGTTTAGGTGGAGAGCATTGAAGAAGAGGATTAACAGGCTAGGGATGAAATTAACCCCCTGTAAAATACCATTGGGGATTAATGTCCAAAATCGACGGAAGGATACTTTTTAATAGATTTTATTGGTTGGGTCCATAAATCGAAACGAATAAAGTACAAGGGCAAAATCCAAATTCCTAAAATGTTGGAGGGCAACTGATGTTTTTTACCCTTAATATTAAGTTTTAAAAAATTTTATTAATATTGAAAAGAATGGATGTAAATTGCAAAGAATGATCTTATGATAAGAGAGAGAGAGAAAAAAAATGATTGTAAATGATCTATTATAAGTGGTTGATGGAATACCTTTTACTCTGATTATCCAAGATTCGAATTTAAAATTTATGATCTACGTATTTGCTACTCCACCCACTCGATGTCCCCGAAAGGAATAAAATACATTGTTGTCAAACATAAAAGAATTGACAGAAAGGAAGCTATAGTATTTTTGCATTATGTACGTGAAATTGCCAAATATGAAATTTTAATTTATTTTTGAAAACATTTTTTTTCTCCTTAAATGTAATTAATCAAAGGTTTTTTTTATTTTTAATTATAAGTTATTTTATATTTATGAATGTATAATTAAGATATGTTTCCCACTCATACACCATTTAAAAAAAAAAAAAAAAGAATTCCCATTCATTTTTTGCGAAGAGTACTTTATTTATATAACATGGTTACAATATATTGATTATATTCTTAATTGATGTAGTGACTTACACCAAAAAAAGAAAAGGTTAATAATACATTTGGTGGATACAATTTTAATTCGATTCTTAGCTCAACTTGAACCCATAACTTGTTAGTAAGCAAAGCTCACTTGAGTTAGTTAGTGCTACTTGTCTAAAATTAATCTTAAAAAATTGACGTTGTTTAATCGTACATAACCGTGAATTCTGGATAAATTAAACTATGGTTTGGAAATTTACTAAATTATAGTTGCACTCAAGGATGTGACCAAGTGATTCGAAGGTAAAACCTGTATAACGCAAGTCGTAAATTCAATTCAGTATTCCTGTATACTTTAACTTTGGTGAATTGTAACTTTAGTGGATTATCGACGTATACGAACTGGCTTGGATACTTAAAATTTAAAAAAAATTAATAAAAAAAGGTTACAACTAAATCGATTTAAATTTTTAAACAACTTGACAATGATTTTAGTCAACTCGGTTGGTTCATTTTATTAATGGTTTTAAGATTCTCATTGTTATTTATATTTATCTGGGAGAAAAAAACAGGGGCAATTAAAGAAATAGCTAATAAATCTTGCAAAAATTTTTCATATAATATATAGGGAAATGCTATTATGGGCATCGGATCTCAAATTATATTGTGCTCCCGTTAAATTTCTAAGGGTCAACAAATGGAAGAAAAAAAAATTCCTTAAATAAAATTTTTTTTAAAAAATACATTTTATAAATTAAACCTTGGGATATTTGATCAAATTTATTTTAATTTTTCTAAAGATAGTTGATCATCAATTGACCATTAGAGACTTAATAAAAGCATAATATAATTTGAGTTGCGGTGTTCAGAATATCATTTTATATATATATAATTTTCTTTCCTATGTGAGGTCGCACACTGTGCACAGTGTGCGACCAGAAAAAATGTGTTTTTGCAACCAAAAAAAAAAAAAAAAAAAAAAAAAAAAAACACCAACCCACTACACAACAGAAAGACAAGGACGCCGATGCACCATTCCACCACCACCACCCACCACACCGCACCCAATACCACCATCACACCAGATCTGGAAACGACGAAAAAAAAAAGGAAGTAGAGTAGATCTGGTCGCACCCACCATCACACCACCACCACCACCACCATCACACCAGATCTGGAAGCAAAAAAACAAAAACAACTAGCCGCAGATCTAGTCACACCACCCACCATCACGCCGCGACATTGTTCCGCCACCAGCCGCACCCGTCGAACCAGCCCTCTGGAGGAAGAGAGAGATCGACACTAGAGAGAAGGGGGGAGTCTCTGAAGGAAGAGAGAGAGAGAGAGCAGGGGAGACAGAATGAGAGATTTGACCAAAACTTTTTTTAAAAAAATGCCAGCTCCAAAACAACGTCGTTTTGGGGCTGGAGCACAAAAAAAATATACTGTGCAAAGGAACCCATAATAAAAATATTCTATATATACACACACAAAAATGTTATATATAAAGTGCACTATTAAATCTCCAATCGACAAGATTTAAGTTGACCATTATTTTTTTAAGAAAATACATGATAAAATTTGGTTTATCAGGTTTCTTTATAAAACATTTCTATCGAAATATTTTTTTATAAAAGATTTTATTATTAATTTAAAAAGAAAGACAATTGACTTAAATTTTGAGTTTGAAATTTAACCGTACACATCATATGAAGGGCATTAGTGCATTCCACAATTCTATCCTACTACCCTCTCTCTCTCTCTCTCTCTCTCTCTCTCTCTCTCTCTCTCTCTCTCTCACTCTCTCTCTCTCTCTCTATGTATGTATATATATATTTAATAATAAAATCTTTTATAAAAAAAAATATTTTGATAGAAATATTTTATAAAGAAACCTGATAAACCAAATTTTAGCGGTACTTGATCAAATTTTATCATGTATTTTCTTAAAAAAATAACAGTCAACTTAAACCTTGTCAATATATATAATATATTGGTAAGATTTGTAGTTAAATGACCTAATTATTAAATCCAAAAATTGGTAATAAAAATTCAATTTCGACAGTTAAAAATATATCAATAGGTAACCTATTTCAAATTTAGAAACTTCTATATACCTGATATATTTTACATTTTAAGTAAAAGTAATCCATTAATGTTAGAATTTCATACCGTAATTAAGTTGTCTCATAATCAAGAAATTAACTCATAATAATTATTCTTTGAAAGAATGGCAACAAAAAGCTTCAAGTCACTTCTACAGAAGCTATGCAGCTGCAAGGCATTATCATCACCGTCTTCATCGATTCCGAAGGGATACTTTCCGGTGTACGTGACGGAAGAAGAGGAAAGGCTAGCGAAATACTTGATTCCGGTTGAGAGCTCATCGGAGGCCATGTTGAGGGCTCTGTTGGACCAGTTCAGAGACCAGATTGACGGAGCCGATCATGCCATAACCGTGGAAGAAAGAAGTTCTTGATTCAAGAAATAAAGAAGGAAGGAAGAAGAAAGATTTCTTGAGGGATTGAGAACGTTTGGTTAGTAATGAAGTAAGAATTCATCAACCATGCATGATGTGGATTATTCAAGAAATTATAAGTACGTAGATAGTACTAGGCAAGGAATTCTTGAGAATGAAAAGGGTAGAACCCATCAACAATTTTTATCATTAGAATGGTTTTTGAATTTTTTTTTTTTTCCCCCCTTGATTTCTTGATGATAAGATTACTTGAGAGTGTAATGCATCGTCGAAATTATTTAATTAACCTGATATTAATTTTGACTATATATCTTTTGAGTTTTCTTGTCTATCTTTCTATGGAAATTAACTTGAAAAATATATCCCAACAAAAAGTAGTGCAAAAATGGTCAATATGATGAAACATTTAAATCTTGGAAGGGAAAAAAAATTGCCTTATAGAATCTTGAAGGGAAAAAAAATGAGGAAAATATTTGGTTGTGAATTTTATATATATACGGAAAACAAAAACACAAACAATTTTTCCTGTCAAAATATATATTTTTGGTCCATGTTTTAAAAGAATATATTGATTTCTTTACAATAAATAACACATTAAAAACATTACAATCAAATAAAAGAATTCATGTAATTCTTAAATAATTAGCCATGCAAAGTTTCCTTTTGAAATAATTAGTTTAGTTTATTATTAGTTTTGCCCATGAGAATTGACTATAATTTCCTCAATACCGAAACTCTCTTTTAAAAAAATAAATCAAAATGAAATATTTAGTTTTTCAGGAAATGATTACTAAGTAAATCATCCACTGGAAAAATATTCCTAATGGAAAAAAGGATATTAAATTAATCAATTCCAGAAACACTTGTCTTCTTGAAGGATTAGTAATTTCTGAAATAACTCCAATAAAATCTCTCTTTAATTTATCACACTATCTAGCTTCTGAGCTTAATCAAACACTTGTTACATGATATACATATATGCCTGTGCACTTTTAGCAATTACAAAATACACCAAGAAAACCTGACATATCAACAATTGACACGTAAATATGAGGCTCACCACTAAAAAATGGGGAGGTAAGAGAATGGGATTTTATCTATGCAAGAATCACTGACTTGAAGAATCAGTACTACCAGAACTAAACTAATTGGGCTCTTTTAAAACTCCATTGAAATTTCTCCTCCAGTTGGTGTGCTCCCCTCCTTTTGGTGAAAAGAATTGTAAAAAGTTGTGTTAGCCAGGGACAAAGAGGTCATCTGTTCTGTTCGTCGGGACGAGTTAAATTTCCAAAATTATCAATTATTGGAGTTTGCTATTCTGGAGAGCTGAATTCACAAAGCATTATCGTGTCTAATCTTAAAAAGTCAAGTCCCCATCTGATGATCTGTTTTGGGATTCCCTCCTTATCATTTGTACCAGGTCCTGCACCACTTCGGACATCGGTGGCCTAAACTCTGGCTCAGTCTACAAAAACAGGCAATAGGAGGAAATTTGTAAAATACAGGCAAATTCTAACTCATAAAAAATGTGCTAAAGATGTTAAATTCTAAGTAAGCGAAGGTCGAAAATGATGCCCCCCTTCTTTCCCTTCCCTCATTTTGAAAGTGAATGTCAACTAAATATGATCAAGAAATAACAAGATCAAATTTTTAGTATGATATATTTCATTCTGATAAGGTGCAATTCTGATATCTGGATTTTCAATATTCTGCCTATTTCTATCATTTTAAAAGTAAAGAATTACAGCATGCAAATTCTTCGAATTTCATGTGAATAGGCAAAATTTGACCAGATTGATAGAGTGCCACAGACTAATAGCCTTATTCAACAAACAACGAGCATACATTTGCTAGAGATGTTTACTTTCCCCGTTTGCAGATATCAGCAGTTAGCAGAGTGTAAAAAATTCATAAAATGTGATATGTTCATTACATATGAAAAGGTTTGCAAAATCACCGTAAAACAACTGACCTGAACACATCTTGAGATAATATCTGCAAAGTGAGATAATGATTTTTCGTTATATTTGCCATTCAGGGCAGGATCAACCATTCCAGTTAAGGCACCAATATCATGAAGCTGTGGAATTGCCCATCTGACTAAAAATTGCTCTCCTCGACTCCTTGACCTAAAAGATCATGTCAAGAAGATGAGTAGCTTCAGCCTTCAGGGATCAAAGAGATTTAAATCACACATATTTTAGCTAAGTATAATACCTGTCATAAGACATTCTTCCAGTTAAGAGTTCCAACATCACCACCCCAAAACTATAAACATCACTTTTGGAAGTATAAGTTCCTGACTCAAATTCAGGGGCACCATAGCCATATGTTGTAAGGAGCTGTCCTGACAACTGAAATATGGGCAGAACTTATAATCTCAAGACCAAATAGTTAAAGAATACAATTTCTAAATAAAAATGTAGTGCTTATGTAATACTTTTCCAAATAATTGCATCCAACTAAATTCCTTTGAGATACTGAAGCTGGAAATTACCTGACTCACAGCACCTGAAGTTGTCAAAGAAGCCAATCCACAATCAGATACATGCACTGCTAGCTCATCATCAAGAAGAACATTAGCAGACTTGAAGTTTCTGTGGATTATAGGGGGCTCACAGATCTCATGCAGATACCTAAATCAGGCAAAACAACAGACATTAGTATTTAGCTGCCGTGCATTCCTCAGGGTACAGAACCAGCAAAAATGTGCACTGTTTGTCCAGCTGAGCATCCCAGTGCACATCTACTCTACTATCTTTCTAATTTAATTTCTACATGGTTGGTCAACGAATGAGAGTGCCTTTATTTCATATGGACCCATTAGCTTCTTATTTGAAACATGGGAAAGTCTCCCATTCTTACTTTCCAACCTTCCTACATGAATTTATGGGAGAAAAGATAATTACTCTGATTGACCAACATCTATACCCTTCGTAGATGACTCAATGAAAACTAGAGTTTACTGTATAAGTAGACGTGATGAAATTAAATGACATTTTGTTACAAACTTCATAATACATAGTTGACTTACTCTAGTGCTCGTGCAGCCCCCAGAGCCATTCTTATGCGCTTATTCCAAGAAAGATTATTTCTAAACTCATCATCTGAGTGTAAAGCATCCTGCAGTGACCCATTGCTGCAATACTCGTAGACCAGAAGCCTTTGACCATGCTCTGAGCAGTAACCCATGAGCTCAACAACATTAGCATGACGAATTCTGTCAAGATTGTTGACCAAGTCCAGAAATTCATCATCCTTTTGTTGATTGGAAACTCTTTTGTCCAGTTTTTTGATAGCAAGTAACTGCAGAAGCATTAAAACATTAAATTGTTTGAAATCACATGGTTTTGATGAAACATACAAAATTGTTTTCCCAAAAGAAGAAACAGAGAGAACATTGAATATGAAAAGGAATCAATAGATTAAAGAGCTAAAGAAATGTTTGTGCATATCAATCACACAACAGCATCAAAAAGAGAAGCACTAAAAAACAAGAGATGGTTTAACTTAGTAAGACTTCCAAAATGTTGAAAATGACAGACAACATAAGCAAATTTTTAAATAAGTAGACAATCTTTGTGCTCTATTCATATTTACTTTTTTCCGTGCAGAGGAAGGGATAAAAATGAACTTCTGCAAAATTCTTTGCTGTTTTTACCAACATTCAACAAGGATTTATCTCTCATAGATGAACAGTTCAAAGAGATTAAAAAGAAGAGGACAAAAAATTGTTTACACCAGTCACTTCAGTAAAAAGCAACCAAGAGAATCAATTAGTTCAATTTTTCTTCTCACAATAGCAGGGGCCATTTTGCCCTTTTTGATCCTCTCTTCCACAAATATTCCACTCATATTACTACATCCATGTTCTCTGCACAATTGCAGGATCAAATTTCAGGTTAAGTTGCATATTAAGTAATACATTCTCTGGAGAATTCCAAATCCTTAATGTCTGATAGTGAGATGAAAAGATACTGATGGAATATGGTCACATGGCCAAGATTATAAATCAGTAAAACCATTTAGACTACCTCTTCAACTGCAAACTAGTAACCTCCAATTTTTTGGCGATGGAGTAATAGTAAAAATAATGGTTAAAAACATTAAGTTACTTTGGAATGCTAAAAGAATTTCTTTCATTTTTTCATGAGAGAGTAATACAACTAATAACAGCTAAAAACAAGAATCTATTCCAAAAGATCAAAAAAGGAGGGGAAAATACATGGAAGCTGAGTATGATGAAGTGACACAGGGAAAACATACTGTCCAAAGATGGATAATGCAAAAACTATTTGTCCAATTAAGAAACTACTTAAATGGCTCAAAGTGAAGAAAGTCAAATTATCAGTCTCTTACCTTTTGATTAGGAAGCTCAGCCCTGTAGACACTCCCAAGCATTCCTGCTCCAATGAGGTTTTCTTGAGAAAAGCTATTAGTGTATTGCTGAAGAGATGCAATTGAATATGACTTCACAGAAGTAAGAGGAAGAGGTCGAGCTGGAGGCCTCACAGTAGCTTCTTCAGCTACTGCAATGGGTTTTACAACCACCTTCTCTGGTAGTGGAGGAGGTGGAGGTGGGGTAGATGGAGGTGGAGGTGGCGGAGGAGGTGGCGGAGGTGGTGGAGGCATCAAATCTATCTCAAACCTGCTCATGTCTATCTCATGGTGATTCCGCTTTGGTATTGCACTCATCTTTTGTACATTTACCTCCTCGTTTCGTGGCTTCAGTATCTGACTCTCCTTTCTTTGACCTGCTGTTTGAAGCTCTTCCCCTGGCTTTGCAACTGCCACCTGGGTATCTGCATGAAGAATTTGAGGCAATCCACTTGTTCAATGATAATCCACTCACAGTTGGCACTGGATATAACAGTAATTGCATAAGAAATAAAATTTCCTGTACCTTTCTTTTCATGATGGATAGGTTGGCCCAAGGAGCCATTATCTCTAGGATTTTCTCTATTACCCACATATGGAGCTACTTCATGTGGCTTGGAAATTCTGTGCATATCTCGCCTTTTTCTAAAGCACCTTGGCAACAAAAGGAGAAGTGCTAATACCAGTATTAAGAAAGACAACACTCCAGCAATGGCTATCCCAACAATCCTCTTAGTACTTTTGCTTGATTTAGAACTTGATTCCTGTGTTGCAGATGGCCCATCAGCTTGCTTTCCTGATTGCTTTCCAGGGCTTCGTCCAGAAGCAGCAGGTGGTGTTGGGGAGGAAGTTGGTGCCCCTCTGAAAAATGGTGGCGCTGGAGGTGGTGTCCTTGATGAAGATTGCGGTGAAGGCAAAGGAGCAATGCTGGTGTTGAACGGATTTCCATTTCTTCTGCATGATTAAATGCATTAGCCAGCAGAATCAAGTTAGGTACATCTTTTCATCTTATTATTATTAGTCCAGACTTGGCAACCAGTATGATTAGGATCAATGAAAGGATTTTTTTCAGGAAAGTCATACTGAAATTGTATGCCATCCAGAACCTCAATCGAAAATTGGTTTCACAATTTTTTCTATCATGGAATTACCTAAAATTGGGGATGCTCAACAACTTCTCTGGTATAGGTCCATTAAATTGATTATTCTCTACATTTCTGGAAAGATAATTGAAAGAGATTAGTAGAGAATATGGTATCATAAGAAAAGAATAAGTTAAATCCAGAAGCAGAATGATGATTACAAATCTAATAGAGGAAGATCTTGTAAAACATCAAGTGTCCCTAAAAGCTGATTATTCTGCAAATGCCTGCATCAAGAAATAAATTCAGCCAGAGACAATCTTTGCAATGTGAGTGACTTTATTGAAATCAATAACTTACAGTGTGTTCACAGCTGACAAACTTTGCATTGAAGGTGGAAGTCGGCCATTTAAATTGTTGCTGGATAGATCTCTGCACAAAATAAATAGCAGAATCAGTCCTCGTGAACGAAAGCATCTTCTTGTGTCAACAGAAAGAGTTCCTTTACAAGGTCTCACAGGTTGACCAGCAGCGTAAGATCTTCAAATGCATCAGGAATTTCTCCAGTTAATTGGTTGTCATTTAGAGACCTGAAAACATATAGAAGTATGGCTCAAGGAAGCAAACTCCTAAAATCAAAACAACTCAATGTAAATCTCTACTTACATAGCTAATAACTGGTTCAAGCTGGATATAGAACTAGGAATGTTTCCAGTAAGCTTATTATCTGAAAGAAATCTGTCACAAGTAAAATCTATCATTAGTTGCGATTCCGACAAAGAATGCATTTTCACTGAACTAATTCTGAAATGGAGTCAAGACAACGTAAATTTTTTAGTCTTTCCAGAATATGCAGGGCCTTACAGGGTCTTCATGGTAACTGGAAGATTCGACGGGATGCTACCACCGATGTTATTGTTGCTAAGATCTCTGACAAGAACAATACAAAAATTTGTTTAGACAACATACTGAAAGTTGTTCATACGAAAATATGCACACATGCATTAACATATTTAGAAGAGGCATGCACTTACATTGAAGTAATTGCAGTAAATGCTCCTAAATTATCACCCAGGTCTCCTCCCAAATTAGCAGCATTGAGTTTTCTATTAAAATAAGTAAGAGGGGCTGCGAGATTACTTACTAATTACAGTGCCAATCAAAGAACCAAAGAAGTAAGGGTATCCATACATTGATAATATGTTGTTCATAGCATCACAGGTGATGCCTTGCCAAGCTTCACCACAGGGGTCTCCACCACTTGCCACCCATCCCGGAAGACTGTGTGATCCCATTGCAACATATAAACTATTAATTGCAGCAACTGGGCCGACAAGAAACAGTGTCAATATCAAGCAACTTGGTGAGGAAAAATCACTTAATGGAACCTTGAAATATCTTAAAATAAAGCCAGGAGAAATTACTACAGATCTTGACATTATATGAAACCAACAGAATATATATATTTTATACCAAAGGAAAAGGGACTTCTACCTTCCTACTGTTTTACAATAACAGAAATTGGAAAAGAGAAAACAGAGTTGAGACAGCATTTATATGGAATGACATCATGACCCATAAACACTGCACCACTCATTCCGCTTCCCAGAACACATTTCCTACTAACTGAATTTCCGGCATATTTCCTACTGACTGAAATTCCGGCATAGCAGCGCATTCTTGTTGCAGAAATGCGGGGGGGAAACTCACCAAACAAAAATTCTCTTAAAAAAAGTGATTCAATCTGGGAAAAATCGGCGACAATTTAAATGAATCTCAAAATTCGAACAGCTAGAGTCTTTACTTAACCGGAACACTCATCAAGTTTATCTTTTTACTAGTCAACAAAATTGAAAAGGTCATTAGTTTATTCCTTTTTTCAGCTAACTTCTCTGAGCAACTAAAGAGGGAAAATTTCTTGGAAAGAGGTTCTCCTCATCCTTACCGTCAGCTGGATTGGTGACTCCATGGGAAGTTCTTACTAAAAATATCAAAAAGAATCCAGCAAAGATCACCAGCCCCAAGAAATATGCAGTAGATCTCATCTCACCCATTGATCCTGAACACCACTTTCTTCTTCAATCCTCAGAAAGGCACTGTGCACTCTGCATAACCTATGCGCATAAAACAACCCCAACCTGAAAACCTTCAAACATGGGGGAAAAAAAAATCGGAGTTGAAACAGTGGGAATGATCTCAATGGACCAATTCAAAGACAATTTCATCTGCGACCCCAAAGCAACCCAAATCAGGAAAATTTGTTAATTTCCGACGATTGAACAACCAATGTGCACAAAAGAAGAAACAGAAATCTTGAACAAGTACTGAACTTTAACTCCAAGTCATTAATTTGGAAGAGCAAACAGACAAAATAATTAAAGAACCATTTTAAACATACCAAAATGCGCAGCAACTTATGAGCAAATAATGACATTAAAAAGGTACGAAAGGGCAGTGATGACTTCACAAAAAATCAGGGTTTTTTCTTTCGTCATAAATTGACCAAAGAACAAAGAAACCCAGATGATTAAAATCCATCCCTACATGAAGAACAGGTATAAGTACCTAATTGTAGAGTGATTAGAGAGCAAATCCAGAAGGAGAAAAAGCCTCCACCTTTTGTCCCCAAGAAGAGCTGGAAAAAGGAAAAGTAAAAGAATGGAAAAGCTAAATGTAGAAAGTTGCAGAAAGGCTGAGAAATTCCTTGAATTCGTTCTCTCTTTTTACCCTTTTCCCTCACCAGAAGGAAAAAAGAAAAGGCTTACGATATAAACTCAGGATGTGAGTGTGGACTGGAAGTCTGACATTACATGCACATCTCTTATGAGGATGGTGAACCCTTACTCCCACGCGCACTTTGGAAGCGTGGAATAGTATCTCATCACCGTTAATTACAAATCAAATATTCAGATAATAAGAATATAGTAGTATTAGAATATATCCACAATAATATTATTATCCCAATATAAAATTGCACATATTTTTTAAAAAAATAAATAATTTCGTTTTACGTTGTAACTACAATTTATTAATATAATTTTAAGTAATTTAAAAAGTAATACTTGCAACTCTTAATCACTCAAAATAAAAATAACAACATTTAATTTTGCACGAAAATAATAATATCTACCATAAAGGTACATCCAAATGATTTATTACTCGAGGATTTGATATAATAAATGTTTGATTTTTTTAGTGGTATTAATAATTCATTTAATGAGTATTAGAAAAAGTTTTCATGACTTTAATACTTAATGATGTTTCTTCGTATAAATTAAAATCTATTAAACGAGATAAATTATAAAATAAAATGTTAAATTAAGTATTTTGATTTTTGTTAAGTATTGTTTTCCATTTACAACCAGCTCATACTAGGTGAATTATTTTGTATGTTGCATGGTCTTTTTAATACTAGATAAAAGTTAAGTTTTGGTGTCATGAAATAGAATGTAAGGTGTCATGATATATAATGTAAGGTGAGATTTGTAAATTAATTTTTAAAATGTTGATAATAAATTATTCAAGTTATATAATTACTATTCTTCACCTAAATTAGTTTAATGAATTTTATTTCATATGATAAAATTTATTGAATAATTAATAAATTAAAAATATTGAGTTCAATACATTGAATAAAATCAAATTTTTTTGTTTATTATTAAGTTATATATTTAATAATGATTACTGTTCAATAAATTAAACTGAATGGATTTAATATTCTTTGGATGACAAAATTTATTTTTTAAACTTATTGAATACTTCTTTAATAAAAATATATTTGTCATTGTAGTAGAATAAATTTTGTCATCCAAAGAATATTAAATATATTTAAGAAGATTTTTTTTTGCAAAAATAAATTTCATATAATCATTTGATATTTATTTTATCTCAATCAAATCATAAATTTGATTTTCAAATTTATATATTAAAACATCGGTAATAAATAAAGGTAGTTATATTCTTTAAAATGTTATTTAATAATTTATTGGTTTTATTAAATGGATTTAATATCATTTACTATTTTGTATTTAAGCATATTCTTCAAGCACATTATTAACTCTAACTGAAATTGAATGTCATTTTGATTTGCACATTTTAGAAAAAAAAAGAAATGAAAAAAAAAATTTTTAGAAAAACTTACATTTTTTATCTTTAGTATTACAACATTAATTTCTAGGTGTAATTTTATTAACTTATTATATAAAACATTTAATTTCAAGCAACTTAAATGATAAATAGGGACATTCAATTATGGATACGGAGAGTATATTTAATAATGATAAGCATGACTTACTAAGATGTTAAAGTAGTTTTACCCGTGACTAAATAAAGATTACGAGTTCAATTCAAACCATATATTAACAAAATATTGGTTAAAAAGAAAGTATTGTTTTCTAATATTGAATTATTATTACAGAAAACTAAATTTAATTAATTAATTTTTGAAGATGTGAAAAATTAATGATTATAATTCAAAAATTATTTTATTTGTATTATCATCCAATTAGATTCATTTTATTATAAATTAATGATTATATAAATATATATATATATATTTTATGGAAAAATAACAAAAAGTGCACATTAACTATTTATGATTCACTCATAATACTCATAAAATTTGTTTTCATCTATTTATATACATAATTAATTTATGTGTTTTTATTTCTACTCAACCACTACACCCATGGCGGAATCAAGCCATTTTGTCTCACATAAGAGACATGTTCTTATTTGAAGGGCATAATGGTTATTTTAAGTTTATTTCTACCAAAAAATAACTAAAACTCACTCGTATAAAGTCAATTGATCAAGGTCTCATTTAGAAAGATTATTCCATAAACTCACTCGTTTTAGTTTTTCCCCCTTATATATATATATATATATATATATAAGTTTTGAATTTTATAAGAATTAATTTGACACGTGGCTTATTGTGATCAATATTTAATTTTACACAAAATAGAGTATGAAATATTAATATATTGCATTATAGCATCCAATGGTATGTCAAGAGATTCAAGGGTTAAATCTGCATAACATAAGTCAACTTGATCTTTTTAACTCTAATTCTTAAAAGAAAAAAAAACTTTTCTATATATATATATGATTATATTCATTCCATCATAAAATATAAAATATTATAATTAATTTTTATTTTCATTAATTATAAATCATTATGATTAATTAATTGTATATTTATTGTATTTTTTATATATTATTAATCTAGTAATATATAATGAATTATCATTTACATTTTTAAAAAGATAATTAAAGGATATTTTAGAAAAAAAAAATTTATTTTAAATTTTACAAAATGACATGTGGTAATTGAAAAGAGAAGAAAAGACGGCGGCGGAGAGGAGGAGACTTTGGAAGGGAGCGTGGAGTTGTGTTTTTGGGCAGAGTCATTAGTATGGGAGTTTTACCGACAATTATTTGTAAATAATAGCCGCCCGCCACAGTTAAAATAGGCACTAGGCTGTGAAAAAAGAAAAGAAATAATATGGCGAAGGCAGAGGCTACAGCTCATGTGATCTCGAGATTTTGGGTGATGTGCAGACTTTTCATTTTTATATAGTAAGTATTTTTTCTTCCATGATGGGGTTTACGGAAGTATATGAGATGTGATTCAAGATATTTTAGTCTTGTCCAGGTCAGTCACACTCCTCGACTATCCGTTAAGATTTGTAACTTATAAAGGGTAGAACATGTAGTAAGATCGAATCGAACCTATGACCTGCATCTGATTTAGAGAAAGTAAATTTTTGAATTTAATATATCTTTTTAAAATTTTATTAATAAAATATATTTATAAAAGTATATGTATCTATTTATTATTAATGATATAAAAAAGGGGATAAAACATGTAGAATCTAAGAGGTGGATGATGAGGTTTGAGAGTCAAGATTTTAAGTCTTTGTTTAACGATTTTGTGTGAAACTATGAAATATGAAACTCTCATATTTTATCGGTTGTCTGTAGTAAAAGAGATGACGTGATGTGATGGAAATATTAATACACCAAATTAATTTTACCACTTTTGGGGTGAACAATTAAGAAAAAAAATATGACTACGACTCGTCTTTTTGTTTATATTTAAAAAATATATTTTTTTAAAAAAATTAAAGTTTTATTATTAATTATAAATTATTTTACTTTTATTTATAACTAAGAAATTTTTTATTAAAAAATCTCCCATTTAACTCTTTCATTTTTTTTTTTTAGAAAAAAAAATATATAAATAAGTTAAAATTATCTTAAGGTTGTTAATACTTTAGTGATTTCAATACGTATTTTTAATGTATATTGACAGAGAAGTAAATTAGTCAAATTGATCGGTGCGGCACACAACCAAGGTGAGAATATTGAATGCTCTTTTTTTCCTTTTTAAAAAAAAAAAAAAAAAAATTCTTATAGCATTATTTTTTAAAAATTAATTACTTCTATAAATCTTTTACCAAAAAGGTTTAATTTATAATTCCATAAGATTGATATATAACTAATTTTTAAGCCAACCAATTCGATTGTGTTCTCGGTAAAGTTGTTCTATCAACATGTTGACACTTATTATTAATTATTGCAACATATATAGAAATCTATTTTACATACATTAATAGATTGCAAACTTATCAAGGAGATATGGTTGAATTTTATGGAATCGAAGTTTATAAGAAAGTTCTTAATTTGATGAGCGTCTTGTAGTGATTGATTACAAACATATCAAGGAAATGTGATGGAAGTTTAAAAGAAAGTTCTTAATTTGATGAGCGTCCTGTAACGATCGATAAAATCTACTCAAGAAAAGTGGAATTTACAGAACTGATGAGTTCGACTCTTCGTTAAGAATGAGATGCCACGTTGAAAAAATTCGGGAAGGACCCACGAAATGGGGGTTGGGTGCAGAATCCTAATTGTCTTTAATTTTAACCAAAGAAGAAACGACTAAAAGAAAGAAACAAAGAAAGCTGCGTGCCTTGCGAAAACGGTGGCGTTGAGATTATGGAGGCCAGGCAAGCACAAGAGGCCCCCACTGCCGTAGATGCCAAGTTTAGGCCATATGTTTTTTGTCATTTTGTTTTATATAAGTTCGTGTACTGTCATTTTAGCATCCAAACAATTTTCTTCCATTAAAGAAATTCTTGATGAATAAAAATATTTTTAAAACTGACTAATTAAGACCCTTCCATTCATATTTCATTCCTGTTTGATGATCTGACTTTATATTGTTTACGGTTTAAGAGTATTCTGTCTAGAGCCACTGGTTTATATCTCGATAGAAATTTTGGAAATTTAAAGAAAAAAAATTAAAGAAAGTTAATTAAAAAGTTGTGAAATTGAAAGTGTTTTTTTTTTTTAACAAGTTATTTCTTGTAACTTAAAAAAAAAAATCAAATTTTACTCATTTTTCAACTTATGTTTTTTCTTAAAAGCTTCAAAAAATAAAATTTTCTTTTATTTAGGTGTTTATTGGAACAAAATAATTACTTTTTTAAAAAAAAAAATTCGAAAAAAACAGACATCTTTTTCTGAGGGACCCGACTGCGAAAAATGGAGCTCTCAAAGCTGTCCTTAATCACGGAATCCATTTGATGGGTATTTTGCCAGCCGATGTGAGAGTTTCTGTTTTATGTTATCTCATCTTTTTTTTTTTTTTTTAATTAAATACCCCCCCCCCCCCCCCCCGGGTTCAATAAAAAATACATAGTAGTTTAATTAAAGTTTTTATTATAAAATTTTTTTTGCTTTTTATAACATGAAAAATATGAATATAATCTTTTTTTTTTCCCTTTGTTTTATATAAGTTTCTGGTTCTCTTGAAATATGATTGCCAACTGACTTATTTAACTGCCTATAATCTTACTGTGCTTCATATCTTGAAAAGAAAAAAGAAAAAGTTTCGTCTACTTTTAATTTAGCAATAATTTTTTTCTGATCCAATTTTTCTTATCAAATGGGAAAGGTGGAACTTTGAATCTGGAAGAGAAACAAATAGAAAGGTCTTTGTCCCTTCAGGAACATTTGAATGGATGAAATGAAAAGCACACACATCATAAGTCTTGAGTTCAAATCCTATCAACATTCTTTCGAATAAATGGAATGTTAAGATACATGAAAATTCGGATATCTGTAACAAAAAAAAAAAAAAACAAAAGAAATGTGTTTTTGCTAGCATGCAAGGGGACAATCTTTGAAATGGTAGACAAATTCCAACTTGAAAATGAAGCCTTGTAAGTCAAAAAAGTGTACTCCTAGTTATCTTTTTATTATTATTATTATTAAATGTAGCATGCTCTTATTGAGCATTCATCACTTTCCATAACAACATTTGATTTTAGTCATAAGTTTGAAAAGAAAAAAATTGCTGTCATAATAAAATGAATTTTGTGAAGTGTATATAAGTAGGAGTGTTCAAAACCAATTAAAATTGATTAGAATTAATCAAATTAAAATTAGAATTAATTTGATTTTAATCAAATCAAATTAAACTGATCAAAATTGATTTATGTTCTGAGAGAGTTGCTTACAAAAGCAATGAATTTTTTCGGTTTGCTTACTTTTGACTTTTCTTGTTCTGACTTAATGTATAATTTATAATTTATAATTTATTTCTTAAAATTTTGAGATGTAGATCAAACCCTAATTTCTTCCTTTACACTTCCCCTTTTACCGTTATTTTCAATCGTCTTCTTTTTCCCCTCGCCCTCTCCCTCTCCCTCTTCCTCGACAGTCAACACTCATCATTTTCAAAAACAACAATCGGAAATCAAAACAAGAACAGATGCCTCTGGGAGAAATAAGAAATCATCAAAGTATATTATTTGCAAGTCAAATACCCTTTCAGGAAAATCATCACCAGTCTCCGACATCATCGTAACCCATGATCCTCCTCGTCCTCGGTTATTTTGTCCTCCACATTATCAAGTCCCTCGGCTAGAGGTAGACCGCCCAATGCACCGATAACTGCTACCATGGCCAATCCCGTCCCCTTGCCACCAAACTTGCTCTTCTTCTTCTCCTCGTACAACCGCTGGTTGGTCCTGTAAGATGACGCGTTGTTGGTGGCTCACCGTAAGTGTATCCTGAAGGTGGAGCAGCATATACTGATGGTGGGGCACCGTTAAGAGAATCGTAGGGTGCTAGTAGGGGCAGGGTAATTTCTAATTTTATGGATTCGTTCATTCGGTTTGCGGCCAAATCGAAGGCGCCAAAACCGAACATTGAACGATTTCCTATTTTTCAAAACTGACGGTTAGAAAAATATGAAACTGATTACAACGGTTGGATTAGAAATCTTGGCCAAAACGGATCGAATCGTACGGCTGAACACCCCTATATGTAAGTTTACCTAAATGAAAACCTAAAATTGCAAGAGGGTGAAAACAATAAGGGTAACTATGTAGATAACCAAAAAGAAGACCAAAAAAGAACTACCTTCGTTAAGTGTTGAATGTCTCATTTTGACTTTATCGAAATTTATTAAAAGACTTTAACTAATTCATTTTAATATTGTCATGTCAATTTTCTTATAAAATTTCTACTTATTTAGGAAATTGAATATTTAATTTTAAATAATTCAAAATAAAAAATGGAATATTCAATTCTAAATGGAGGAATTAGTAAAGTTTCAATATAGAGAACATCGATATCAAATAGTAGAATTTTAAGTTTAGAAAGAAAAAAAAAAAAACCGAAGGGGTGAGGGGTTTGGGTTAGTTGGGTCCACACTCAAAGTTGAGACACATTTTTGGCCTTACTATATACTAAGATGCGAGGTTGCTATTGCTAATTGGATTGGTTCTATTACTATATATAAATTCTTCTCTTTGGATGTTACTTGGTCTTGTGGAATTCCTACCAATCGCTGGCTCTCTTGTATGTATGTATCTGACCCCATCGGCCAGTCCCCATCTCTTCTTCCTCTTTTCAAATAAGAAAGTCCTAAGGATAAAGAATGATTTTTTATTAGCTCAAGACATATTCGAACTAGTAAAGAGTAAAGAGATAAGTGTATAGGTTTTTGATTAAGAAAAAATTGAATCCTATGTATTGATTAATATATATATATATATATATATATATATATGAAATGACCAGTACAATTTTTTTTTTTTTTGAATGAACCCTATTTATTTACAGCCATATATGGGTATGGATAGATTCAATGTCTACCATGTAATTCACAAATTCGATTCGGCAACAATTGGTACGAGTTTGGACATTTATGACTTGGATTCATGTGAACGAGTTAGAATGAACCCATGCACGCAAAGCAAAAGGTGATTTTGATTTGAATATAAACAGTAGGATTACTTTCTTCTTCCTAATACAACTTTTGACTTTTCTTCTTTTGCATTAATTTTGGTGGGCTGGAATAGAATCTTCTGGAGTTTCCAATGAGGTGCTGATTATAATTCTTAATATCCTTTGAGGGTTCTTTGCCCACTCTCTTCTTGAATTATGTTTCAATTGGATGATTTTATTTATTATGTTTCAATATTTAATTTAACATGATGAAATGAATGAACATGTCTATATAATTTGAATCCGTGATGTCTCATTCATAAATACTATGTAACTCGGATGTATGATTTTTTAATCATAAATGAAATTATTTTATTATTTTGAGAAGATGAAATATTTTTCAGTTCAATTCTACAAGAAATATATAAATAAATAAATAAATATATATTTATTTATATATTTATAGGAACACACACACACGAGAGTCCCAATTACTTGATTCGATCACTCTAAAAATTGGTCTTTCTTTAAGTTGATTAGAAGATTGAAAATTTGTGTACATGATTAAATTGGGCATTCCATGTTGCAATCATGACGAACCAAGACCGAACACCACTTTGGTTCTCCAGCACCAGCGGACGAGGACGTGTACGTGCATTGATATGATCTTTGCATGTGATGTGGCAAAGAGAGAGAGAGAGATATAAAAATTGAATACTGTGATCAAGTCAAGAGAATGAAGAAACGGAAGAACAATTCACCTTTGCAACCATGCCATACCAGAGAGAGGAAATGGAAGCTTGAATACGTCTTTCCTACTTTAATTAATTATTGATGAATATTATTATTATTATTCATATCATAATTAATGGATGGATAGCTTCTATATGAGAGAACAACGACGTCCAACTTCGAACATACCACATTAAGTAGGTTTTGCATAATCGATGCAAAGAAAAATCAGCCATTTTAATTTTTCCTTTGGCAACTTTTTGAACCTTTATGTGTGTTGGTTGTTTTACCTTTTATATTATTTGGTCATTTTAGATAAAAACCTATCTAAATTTGTGAAAATCCATTTAAAGTTAAGTGTAATTGGAAATACATTATTTTCATGCAAGATATTAGCTTATGTACATACGTGTGTGTACACATGTGTGTTTTTATACGTCAAAAGTTATCTGTCCTCGTGTGAAAATTACACACACACACACAGAAAAAAAAAAAACAAAAAAAAAAAAAAAAACAAACCGGGGAATCATAGACAGCTAGCTGATGTTGTTTTCCCTTAAAACAAATTCTATTGGGATGCACATGCAATTGCAGAATCTCTTTTGCCACAGCATATATACGGAGGAGCTGAGTACGCCATCATACATATGCCTTCTTAGAAACCGCTTCCGTTCTGAATTGAATGTCTGAATTTGATTTGTATACATTTTAATAAAAATGTTTGACATAATTCATTAATGTAATGTATCATCAATTTTCTCAATAAATTTTTTACTAGTTTTAGAAATGTAACATCCAATTTTAAACAATTCAAAATGAAATATAAAACAATCATTTTGGGACGGAAAGAGTATGCATTATGTAAAATGAATGAGACAGCTTGGCGTAACAAGTACTGCTGTATCCCTTAAAGCTTAGCTGCTGCTCGATTCAATTCCATTTCCAAGACCATTTTCCATGTGTGTTCTGTTTGCTTAAGTTACAGTTCTCAATCCATTCACTGCCCCAATCAGAACCCAGTACGACTAATAATTTGGCCATAAAAGCTGCTACCATAGATGTCCTACCGTCCATTGTCTGGCTAAAACTGTCTTGAGTGATGGAATTCACTCTATCTGCTTAAATTTTTCGAGCAGATAGAAATTTAAGCAGGGTATCAAAGTGAAAATAATTATGTGTTTTAATTTTTATTAAAAATTTATATTTAACTCATATAAAAGCATATATATATATATATATATATATATATACATTTTTTAGCAGTATCCAGCTTTCTTTAGCAGTTCTTTTAGAACAGGTAGAAATTAGAGTAACTTAGACGGTCTTCTTCACTTTCCCCAAGAGTTCGGGTGTATCATTCTAATCCAAGGGAAAAACTTTTCTCCAGCAACTATACCCAATAATAAAATATAACTTCCCTGCGCTAAAATATTTATATTTTTTAATTCATAATATATAAAATAAACATATTTTTTTAAATTGTACAGACATGTTACAATGAACAACAAAACTCAAATTATGGTGGGCTTCTATATATAATTTATGTGGTCGAACACATGGTTAATTATGTGTAATTTTTTGGAAAAATCGGAACAAACTTTATTAATTCATAAGAATATTACAATTAGAGATGTAAAAAATGGCCAGTCCGGCCCAGCTTAACTCAACCCTAACTCAGTTAAGTCGTAGAAGACTAGGGCCAGACCAGTTCGGGCCTAAGCCCTGTTCAAAAGGGCCTATATTATTGAGGTCTAGCCCTAACAAGCCCAAGGGCCACCAGCAATAGTTTTGAACTTTTGATTGTTGTGACAGCCTTCCTCAGTAACACCGGAGTCTAAAATATTGAAGTTCTTCACATTGCCGATCCTTTTAGTAACATTTACAGGCTATAAAAAGAATGCTAGAATAATCAGCTCAACCAAACAAGAAGGGTCAGATTTGCTAGAACTACAATTTTGCATATGCAACCCCAAAATACAGGCAACACAAACAAGCAAGTGCACCCATCTGAAAATCTCTCATAATCATGATCTAAAATAGGAAAGCTGCTCCTCTTTGCAAACAACCGTCAACCTCTCTTTGCTAAAGATCAATGACCTCTACAAGAGGAGGAAGTTGAGGAAGGTAAAAGATATGATTTTCTATGTAACTTAGAAGTTACTTATGAGGTATATCTCAAATAACTTCATAATCCACCCATAAGAATAGTAATATGTTCAGCACAAGAAAAGCAAACATAAAAATCCATAAGCTTGGCAAAATCACATGATTATATTATGACGAAGATGCAATTAGAATTGCTCTTAGTCTTTGATATAAAAAGAAAACAACAGTAGAATTTTCGTCGTTATGCAATTATAATCACCGACGATGAAGTTTTCACGAAACTTCAATGAAGTAGCCGAAAATAAAGAACACAAGACAA
>JAOXNR010000029.1:1334030-1348194 GCA_028571225.1 Parsonsia alboflavescens
AAAAACGGCAATAAATAAACCCTAAACCTAAAGCAGGAAAAATTACGAAAAGACCCCAAAAGTTTCTAAAAATTACAAAAAACTAGAAAAAGATCCAAAAGTCCATCCAGATAACCTCGGATGGCCAAAAAATGGCTTTCATCACAGCATAGCTATGAGTATTACCCCCTGGACCTCCTCGGATCGATCCGTTAAATTTGAGCCCATTCTGACACTCCCACAACTTTTCAGTTTTTACGTTTCGACCCCAAAAATTTTTTCCGATCAACTTCGATTGCCTTGAAACTTCTCCTGCAGCCTCTTGGACTTGCGTGGGCCCTCCTGAATATCTTCGTGGGCCATCTCTGTGTCACAACCTTAGAAGGTGTTGAATCGATGCATGGGGGAACAAAAGGCGTCATTGCTTATTACACAAACCTCAGTCAAATCTCTCCATAATCAAAGACGCTCCATCTTGTTTATTCAACCATGTAAATGGGGAACCAATAAAGCCAAGATCCAATAAACCACAAGAATTAATCATTGTCCGAAACTCCCTAATGTTGCTCATGTTGGGTTTTCATCTTTGAAAATTTTCATTAGGATATAAGAACTAGTTAAAATCACCTACCAATAACCAAGGACAAGATATGATAGTGCCAAGGTTAGATTGATATTAACATATCAAGCTTCGCAACTTCGGTTTAGGAGAAGCATAAACAACAGTGCAAAAACATTTCACTATAGAACCCTCCGTTACTGCCAAAGAAATTGATTGTTGGTTACTAGATAAAAGTGTGAGATTTACTTTTCGATCATCCCATAAAACCCATATGCCTTCAAAAAATCCTTGTACCTCTTTTACTACAATCTTAGAAAGACAGGAACAAGAAATAATCTTAGAAGCCTTACAACTCAGCACCTTAGGTTCCACAAGAATCAAAATCCAGGGCTTATAACATTTTAACCAATCAAATATGACATTAAAAAACTCGGTAAAAGATGCCTCACCACAATTCCACATAAGTACATGCATATCCATTAATGGATTAAAGAGAAGATGGATTTGTCAGATCCAAATTTTCAGACTTATAGAAGATTCAAGCACCTAACAATTTTGTTCCAAGGGAATGTCAGCTTCTACATGTATTTCGACATTAATTAACGGAAGGTCTGTATCCTTATCATACTTCGATCCAAGAGTAGAAGTTGTTGGCTAATTACCGTGTTGAGCAGAAGGGATTCGGTCCAGAGGCAGTGGAGGAAAGGGACTAATGGAAAAAAAACCGTCATAGAATCTGTGCGATTGTTGTGGGAAAGGGGAAACAGATAAGAGATCATTTGTGTATTCCCTTTTTTTGCCCATGGTACTAGTGGCAAAAACTTGTTTATGGGAGAACACACTTTTAGGGTTTGAAGGTATCAAAATAGTTGATTTTGCCCTTGGCTTAGGAATCTTTACTCTAGTTTTTCGGCCCTCACGGGGAAACCTCCACGTCGACTATTGGAGTTTCCACATGTGATGGAGATTGAGAAGGTAGTCTTGGAAGGTTCAAAATCCAATTACGAAGGGTATCAGACAGGAACGCCTGAGTCCTCCGTAGAAAACCCTCCCCCCCCCCCCAAAATCCAAATCTCATAAGATTGCAAGCCTAGAACCCTTGACTAGTTGAGCATCCCTATCTCCATCACAATGTTGCAGCCTACCGATAGTCCGAGGGGGATGGCTAGAAGAAACATTCATATGGGCCAAGGAAAAAGAAGGCATAACCGATTGGTTTCTTGTAGAAGAAGAAACACCATTCACAATAGTATTCTGTTCCTTCTCCATTGTCATTGCTGGTATCTGGTATTTTCTTCTTGCGAAAGTTTTAGGTAACATTCTAGGGCCAAACGGCCTGTCCTTGGTCACAGTTTCGGAAGTAGGGTCTGAGTGGCCTGCTGAAAAATTCTCAATTGGAGCAACCGACTCAACAACAACAATATCAGGAGGAATATGGAATGATAAGGGGCGAGTTTGATGACAAAATTCATGTTTATGTCCATATTCACCACAAGAGAAACAAATTTGGTAGTCGTATTCAATCGATTGAGAATGACCCAAAACACTAATACAAGGCATTAAGGATTTATACAAATCGATTTCCACACAAACCCTATCATAACTGCCCCTTTCCGCATGTTTGGTTGTCAAATCCACCTTAATTGGTTTACCCACCATTCTCGCCATGCCCAGTAAGGCATTGGTATCAAAGGATTCGACAGGGATATTAGCAAATTTGACCCATATCAATGTAGAAGTAATTTTGTTGGTTGAAGGAACAAAATTAGGTCTCCATTTTGACATCGTAACATAGTGTCCCATAACCACCCAAAGACCTTCAGATAAAACTCGTTCACAATCCTTCCTACTCTAAAATCTTGTGATAAAATATCTATGTTCCAAGTCAGTAAAATCACAGTCCCATTGGAGATTCCAGAGGTCACGAAGACGCTTCATAAGTATTTTGGTCGAAATATTCCTCCCTAACATCTTAATAATTAAAGCTTTACGCTATGGTTTCCTCCAAGTTTTCCAATCGTCAATGGACAAATCAAAGATCGGCCAATCTACTCTATCTTCTTGGTCGTTAAATAGGTAATAGTAGATAAGGGGTTTAGTTTGTGGTCCTCTGACCACCCCTCTAAATGTTTTGTTTTGCCAAGGATTATTAGGGATAGGGTTATGTCCCTTTTGGGTATGAACCTCTTGGACCGGTTCCTATTCGTCGGTTTAGATTGGGTAATTCACTTTGCTGATCTCTGGTCCTCGCCAACCACCACCAAATCCAAACTAAGAACTCCACAGAGAAAAAAAACAGAAAACAAACGCATCACTTGAAAATTTGCAAAGGATTCAGAGAAAGAGAAAGGGACTGGAATATCCCCTGTGGATCATGAATTCCCGTTTAACAACCACCCTCTTCACACGATCGTTGAAATCCAAGAAATGCCCAAAGTTTTCATTACAGTGCTTCTCCACCCTGAATTCTTCGCCACCTACTCAGAGTCCCCAATTCGCTCAGACCCTTGAAGGGTTACGCCAAAGACTTGCAGCTGAGGCTCCCACCTTTGGGGATTTCGTTAAGTTGCAGACTGACAATGAGTATTCTGTGGAGGTTGGCACCAAGAAGAAGCCATTGCCCAAACCTAAATGGATGAAGGAGTCTATTCCTGGAGGCGAAAAGTATACGCAGATTAAGAAAAAATTGAGGGAGTTGAAGCTTCATACTGTGTGCGAAGAGGCTAAGTGTCCTAATTTAGGAGAATGTTGGTCTGGTGGTGAGACTGGGACTGCCACGGCAACTATTATGATTCTTGGTGATACATGTACGAGGGGCTGCAGGTAGTGTCTTAGTTTTTCTCCTTTTATTTTTTCGTTGCATTTTATGTGGGTTTACTTTCTTTGCTCTTCTGTAAAGTTTGTAGCTTTTGATGATTAATTTGGATTGAAATGATTTATCCAGTTTAATCATTTGTTGAGAGTATAAATGATTCAAGAGGGAAATAGTATTGGAATCAGGCAACTCAAATGCTGAATGCATGTTTAGAAGAAAGGGTGGCGCAAGCAAAACAGCATAGTACGGATGCTAAAATTTTTTTTCCTTATTGAGTTGCATGCTAGTTTATGATATCATTGATGTTTGTTAAGTGTTTAGTTAGTGGTAAGGTGGAAGCTTAGATGGTAAAACATATCTTACCAAGTTGAAAATCTTGACTTTTATCCACATCCCATCACCAATATATGTTAAGTGTGCAGCTATTGCTTTATGTTGAAGAAAGTTCCTTCAAGTGGTCTAAGACAAATGATTGAGGTGCATAGTTAAAAAGGGTGCTGAGAATAGAATGAGCGATTAATGAGGTTATAGGGTTGTAAATCAATAGTTTGGGATGGGGCTTATGCCAAATTCTCTTTGATAGATAAAATCCATATGTAAAGGCTCAATGGCCATGCCATGAGATAAAAGAATGATTATTCTTTAGTTAAAATAATAGAAGAATGATATAAGGTCTAGAGCTGCAACTTCATATAAAATAAGATAAAAGTGCAGTGAGATCCTGCTAGTGAGGGCAAGTGAAATCTATCGGTCAAGTAAGGCCAAGTTTCTTCGTAGTAAACTTTTATCAAAGTTTAAGATAACTTGGTAATTCCATTTCTCATTTTTAATGGGTTTCTTTTATCTTTTCCAAGAAACTTGCATAGTTCTTAGTTTTCGTCTCATGAATATTTGTTTGTGAGGCAGATGAGGGTGCCTGGTGTTTTTTTTCCCCTTATTTCAAACGGGAGTGCCATTGTTGAATCAAACTGGATATAGGTATTCATTCTCATGAAAACATGTATCTTTCTTGTTGATCTCCAATAGAAGCTCAACAAAAACTGTAACATAGAAAGGAGACAGGACAAATCAAGTAATTAAACTAACCTAACAGTAAATCTGCAGAACTACTTGTGAGAGGAGAACATTTCAGTCACTTTTAGTGTTAAGGAGAGGTAAGGTTGATAACAAATGAATCAACTTCTTGCAATTCCTCTTAGTGTTCCTCTTTATATTCTCTTCCTTGATATGCTTCCAGGAATAGTATTATAGTGTGTGTAAGTGTACATAAGGAGAAAAGCATTTGTGTGTTCAGCTAAGAAACTCAAGTTCATTGATTCCGGTCATTGAAATTTCACATGCTGACTTTATTATTTATTTCTTATTCTAATAAAACTTTCAGGTTTTGCAATGTGAGGACGTCACGAACTCCACCTCCTCCTGATCCTAATGAACCAACCAATGTGGCTGAGGCAATTGCTTCTTGGGGTTTGGAGTATGTGGTCATAACTAGTGTTGATCGTGATGATTTGCCTGATCAGGGAAGTGGACATTTTGCTGAGACTGTTCAGAAACTGAAGGCATTGAAGCCGGATATGCTCATAGAAGCATTGGGTATGACCTTTTGTGCTTCTTAGTCATTGAATCAGTTGATCTGTCTATGAAGATTGGAACTAAAGGTTTGACTTAACATTATTAAAGTAGAAATACACGGATCATTTCCCAAAAATGTTGGTTGACAGAAACTATTTCATGTAACTTGTGCATCTTTTTCCCTGTCAAAAGTAAGTAAGCAGAATTACCTGTGTGTCAATTGAAGTTAAAATTTTTTGAGATCTTGCAAACCATGGTACAGAAGTATTATTTTTCTATTAAGAAGTTGTGGCTTCCTTTTTGCTTCTGTATGAATGCTGGGCTGCAAGCTCTTACACAGAGTCCAGAGCTCTAAGAACCTTGTGTTTACTTACAGATTTTTACAATGTAGAAATTTTATATGTGGAAGATGAAGTATTATCTGTAAAAGAGAGCAATATCATCGTTTCTGTAGCTTTTCTCTCTTTTTTTTATTTCACTTAATGTGAGCGGTAGGGATAGTGCAACAAGTATCTAAGCAGTAGTTTGGTATGCTGGGTTCAGGGCATGTATACTTGGATACAAATCATGACACATTTACGAAAGCTTTTTTCTAAATGTTAAAAAGGTTATGGATGATGTATAAGCGTGTCTTCAACCATCATATATTCAATCATCCTATGGGTTTTCTAGCTGGAAGTTTCTTACTTTCCTATATGTAATGTCAAAAGATATTAAATGTCTGGGCCTACTCATGCAAGTCCACCTGCTCTAAAGAAATTAATTTCCTCACACAAACTGAGAGTTCTAGTTTTAGAGAGGAGTTGATTATATACATGCATTCACATACATATTTTGTCTCACAGGTTTTTCGCCACTGGGAATGAATTATAGTTCCTTAATTATGTGAAACTAAAGTGAATAAAAAAAGATCTCTTTCCTGTTCTTATCCTCTTAAAGCTATGATCAAGAACATGCTAAGAAAGGCTGCTCATGTTTGTCTTCCAAGAGTACCTAAGACTTGTCTGCCATGTACACTTGATTTTGTTTTTGATTCCCATCTGAACTTTGTCAAAACAATCCTTTACATGTTTCCATGATGCTGAAATTCTATGCTTTTTCTGCTTGTGTATGGGTGAGTGTTGTAGTGAACTTCCTTTGGACCTTTTTCTAACTATAATTGAAACAATGAAGACAGCAAATATATAAAAATAGAAGTTATTAACCTGAAATGTAATTGTTCATGGTATATAGTAAAGGAAAATCATAATATAAATAGTCCAGAAATTTCTGAAATATATCTCCAAACAATATATATACAATATTGTAAGTATATTTTGAATAATATACTTTTATGGTCTAGAAGTATTATACCATCCTCGTCCCTTCGTTGACATTTCAGTGGGTGGAATGGTGAGTACACAGACTATAGGTCTCGAGTTCGAATCCCATGAACACTCACCTGGATTAGCGGAATGTCGAAGTACTTGCAAACTTACCCAGATACCACTAAAAAAAAAAAAAAGTTGTATTATACTATACTCTTTTCTTGGCCTTCCAACTCCTGAATCCCTGGTATTACATAGGGTGACTGGCAATCTTTCTCTTTGTGGTTTGTAGAGTTCGTATCTGAGAAGCTACCCAGCCAAGGGAATTGAACCAATGTTAAAAACTAATGCAGATTAACTATGTATGCAACTAATATGTCAGATGTAAACATGTAGATTTGAAAATTGTTTGGCCACTTCATCTCCAATATGCTTTAGGTCATTCTAAAGCTTTTTTTTTTTTCCAAGTTCCTCTTCTTGTATGTTGAATATGTTACCTTGTCATTGCAGTTCCAGATTTCAGAGGAGATCATAGTTGTGTGGAAAAAGTTGCAACATCAGGACTGGATGTTTTTGCTCACAATATCGAAACTGTTGAGGAGCTTCAGAGAGTAGTACGAGATCACCGTGCCAATTTTAAGCAATCAATGGATGTTCTAATGATGGCAAAGGATTATGCTCCTACTGGGATATTAACCAAAACTTCCATAATGTTGGGATGTGGGGAAACTCCTGACCAAGTGGTGAAAACAATGGAGAAGGTCAGGGCAGCGGGTGTTGATGTGATGACATTTGGCCAGTATATGAGGCCATCAAAGCGACATATGCCAGTATCTGAATATATTACTCCAGAGGCCTTTGAGAAGTATCGAATCCTTGGCACGGAAATGGTTTGTTTCCTTCCTGCACTATTAAGAACTCTTATTATACTAAAAAGTAATGTTGACTCTGCTGTCAACATTGGTTTTTGTTATTATGATTGTATGTCTGTCAAATCCCGTCTTCAACTGGCCTTCAACCATAGGTGGTAGACATTTTATGTGTTTCTTGCGATCATTGAAAACCAACCATAAATTTCCAACTATTAAGGTTAAATTTTTCACTCCCATGTATCACATCAGAGGATCCTCTTTCTTCACTGTTACCTATGTGCTGATGATCATTTGCATATAGACCCATGTAATTTATGTCAATATGTACTGTTGAACGGAATGTCAATATGTGATACTTGTATATATTCTGTGTGCCTTTGCATTTCTAGAATAGCAACCAGCTGGGCTGGAACTTATCATCTCCAGGGACCTTGAAGCTAGATCTGAAAGAGTTTTATTCTTCTTCAAAATGATATCTTATCAATTGTCTTTTGGATAAACTTTTTGTTTTAACAGGGATTTAGATATGTGGCATCTGGTCCCATGGTTAGGTCCTCGTACAAGGCTGGTGAGTTGTACATCAAGTCCATGATAGAGAAAGATCGTGCCCCATCTTCACTGTAACCTCCACTTCTGGAACACAGATTATTATGTTATTCCACAGTACCCGTATTCCTTCAATGGTTAGAAATTAGAATTTATTTCCTCAGATCCTGATATATTTTCTCTTATCTCAAGTGGGAGTGGGAAGAAAAGTTATATTCATGCACTGGTCCTGGTTCCTGATGCCTGATTATTTCTCTTCATTGAAACAGAATCTCTCGTCATTTTCATCATTCACCACAGTGTAATTATCATTCAGCATTTCTGTGAATAAACCTCAGTTTTTCTTCTTCTAATTTACATCTTTAGGGAGGATTCTGAACAGAAATCCCTGTCAACTATAGGTGAAAGTTTATGGTTTTCTTGCTCTGTCACTGTAAATTGGCATTTTCATGGCAACCATGAAATAGGGTATTCTGCAATGGCGATATCCAGCAAGCATTCTATGAATTTGAGCATGGTTTTGTCCACTTTTGCTTGTACGTTCTTGTCCTCCTTGTTCTTACGAGTCTTGTCTTTTTGCCTAAAATTAGAAACATTTCGAGAAGGTGGAATGAATTTTCAACATCAGAACATGGCATGATTCTACACTTTCCACCAACTCCTCGATCTTTGAAACTTTCTTCTATTTGTCATTTAATATGCTGTCAATCTCAATTGGTACGTTTTCTTTCTCGTGATTTTGGTTAAGTCCTGAGGCTCTCCTAGGAGTAAAAATTATCACATGAAAACTGTTCTTGATTTGATGGGTTGGTAGTAGTAAAGTGCTTTGGACAAAAAAAAAAAAAAAAAAATCTTCCATTCAATTCAAGATCGAGCTTGTTGGCTCTAAATCTCATATACCAAGAAAAGGGCAGTTTTCTCTCCTTTTGTTGAAAAGGCAAAATCTTTTGGTCATTCTTTAAGCTTACGAAAAGAAAGCAAAGAATTTAACAATTGACCTTCTATTTTGTAGGTATTCTACGTGGGGGTTAAATGATATAGAAAAATCAGAAGTTGCAAAATCTGATATGTATCAGCTTCATATTTCTATGAATACATGTATATTGAACTAACTCAATAATTAAGTTAGATTTCTGAAATCTAAACATAGAGTACAATCTAACTTAAGAGGATATAGATATGTTCTATAACAAAAAAAAAATCAAGAAAATTCTACTAAAGAGGGGTTATTGGTGATAATGTATGGATGCCCTTTACATATTATTGCATCGGATCTTGACGGTCTAGTTTTAGGTATAGAGTCTAAGGATAAAATAAAGTCGGCAGAATAACATGGACTTTGCTTTCAGACATCAAATATGGATTCTCCTAAACGGCACAAATTTTTTGTCTCACATGTATCCCATATTCTTCTTGTCCTTTTTTCTTTTCAATCTTCATTCCTTCATTTTGTCACCAAATTCAAATGTTCACTAGTATTTGTAAATATGATTCAAGGCAAATCTAACGCATATATAGTTTATTATAACTTAATAATAACGCGTAAGAGTCAAACATATAACTTTACAATTTTTTTATTTTTTCTTTGACATTTTTTATATCTCTCTCCTCATGGATCAATAGCGGTATCCCATCTACTCAAGACATGTCTTGAAGTCAAAATCTTAAAGTTCCAAGTATTGCTACTTTCCACTAAGTTAGCAAAGTTTATGGATTTTACGTACTTACCATTAGGTTCATTTATTGACTTTACAAGTTATTGAGTTAGAGGAGTATGTACTTATTGATCCTACTTGGTTACTATTTCCTACTAATGGTGTAATTTATTATGGATTAATTGTTAAAATTAATATAGTCATGCGAGTCTCACTAATGGTGTGATTTATTATGGATTAATTGTTAAAATTAATATAGTCATGTGAGTCTCACTAATGGTGTAATTTATTATGAATTAATTGTTAAAATTAATATAGTCATGTGAGTCTCATTGGATGATCATTTTCTTTGCCAACAAGTTAAAATTACTGTGTCCCTTCAAAGACATACAAATGCGCAAACCACCAACACCCTCCTAAAATAAGAGGAATGTTGAAATGATGTAAATTGATCCGAATGCTACGTAAAAAAAAAAAAAATTAAATTATTGTGGTGGTAGGCTTTGGAAAATCTGCTCTCCCAAAGGAAGACTTTGTGGGGACTCGAGAGCCGTTGGAAAGTTGCCAAAGAAGAGACAGACAATCCTCCATGGGGATGGGATGGCGACTTTCTTCATTTTCCCTCTCATATATATTCAGAGAATCTCATATTCCCTTTAATCAATCCTCCAAATCTCCTCTTGACTGCCCGTTAATTTAGGTCCCCCTCCTTTTTTTTTTTCCTCTATGATTTTCATCTTTTTCCGGCACCAATAATGAACTTTGTTGAGGCAGATTCTCTCTTCTTTTCTTTTCTTTTTTCCTCCCTTTTTTTTTTTTTGTTTGTAAAGTGACTTTTCTTAGTAAAAAAAATAAAATTAATCAATAATATGAACAGTAATTTTTCGAATAATAGAAAATAAATCACTTTTAAATAATTTCTTCTTGAATTAGTTAAAAGAGAACTCTAGCTTCATTCGTCATAAGTTTTTCTAACTTAATAATAAGTAATAATATTTAAGATAAGAAGATTTTGAGTTCAAAATACATCGAATGGAATGATTAAATTCTGACTCGTCAATGAAAATGGATTAGGGTTTGATTTAGATGGAGACAAAATCTTCTTTACAAGGAATAAACAAATTTTGACTTGTGAAAATGAGGAGAGTGGCATGGACAATAAAAATGTACCAATGGCTATAGTAATACCATTAAAAATTTGTGCACAAAATGAGGTGTAGAAAACAATAAAGAATATCAATGATTGTGTTGTATCAAGTGAACAAGTCAATTTTGATTGCTCATCTTTTTTTAATCTCCTAAAACTTTATATAACAACAACAAAAAAACATTGCCATCATGATATCACAATAACATTTTTATTTTATTTTTAAATACTCGTAAATATATATAAATAAAAAATATATATATTTATATAACATTTTGGAATAACAAAGAAAATGGCCCAAAATACTATTTTGGTTTTATTCAATTTTGAAATGCTAACAAATTGATGATAGAAATATGGATTGATGGATCCAATTTTGAATGGCGAACTTTAAAACACAAACCAAGACAAATTTTGCATATTCAAATTTTGTATATTTTAGTTAGTGTGGAGTGGTAGTGCAAACTGTATTCATTCTTTGTCTTGAGTCACTACCAAAATTGAAAATTGAACATTGAAGTTTGTTCATTGTGGTAGACAAAAGATACATAAAATATTAGATTTGTTACTTGAAATGGTAACACACAGTACACATACTAAATGCATGCCAGTTTGATTGAATCACAAATATAACAATTTTATCCAAAAAATTTAAAAAAGGCAACACTTCATATACTTTTCTTCTAAGTTCTAAAGCATGGAATTGGCATTCATAGACATAGCCCGTTAATAAATTGGATAAGAATTAATATAGTATCAATCTCACCTCTACATAGAGTGCAAGATAACATCTAAATCCTTATTTTATGAATTTACCGTCTAAAAGATGGAATTGGAATTATTGTGAATGAGTTTCCTTATCCTACAATTTTATATAAAACCCTTTTTTGGAAGAGTACTACTATTCCCTTTCACATCAACCTTTTCACCTTTCCTATTTCCTCTTCCAAAATCACCTACCTATTATTAGGTATGTGTTGCCATGTGCCTTTCCCCTCTATAGTTTGAATTTTTATTGATGGAGAAAGATTTTGTATGAGAAAACCAAGTCATTAATTTGAGCATGTGAATTGAAGGAGAAAATTAAGGATGAGACATGGGCAATGCTATTAGTTAGGTTGGCACTAATACCATTTGTTTTGCAAGATATAATGGTGTTAGAGAAGTATATATATGGAAGGATGATTTGATACCTCAATCTCATGTTAAAATTATATATATATATAGTCGTGATATATATTAATAAGGTTGGAATATCTATTTTTACTTTACGAAAACCATTACCTAATAATTAAATGTAAAATATTGTTTGATGCTCTCTCATTCTGATTGCAAAGATAATATTAATCTAACCATACTTCCCCTTTTCAATCTCTAGTATAAGCATGTATATAATGGTCAATTTCTTTAGTATATAGAATTAAACAAGAGAAAGTATTTTTATTGTACATCAATTCCAATTAAATTAGTTACACTTCAAGTTAGTTGGGCTTAATACACACCTACCTATGAGTATTTACTGACTGCGAACTTACTCATTAAACCAAGAAAATAAATTGAATTATTCCCTCCAATTCAAGATTGAAAGTATATGTAATACTCGTTGACATTTATTTTTTCCTAATCTTACCTCCAAAGATTTATTAAGCCAATTGCAATTTGTGTTGCTAAATTTATTATTAATTGGAGATGAACCGCTGCAGTGATATGACTACAAAATGACATATTGACACCCTTAAAACCCCAGGCCCCCATACATGATGATAGCAGCAACACCGCCCTGGCCCTACGCCCGCACCCGCACCCGCACCCGCATCGGCCCACTGAATAGTCCCCACAAATTTCCCTCTCCTGCCTCTGTCCCATTTGTTTCTTTCCGTTTGCACTTTTCTCCCTTGGTACAACAGCCATAGCCCTGACCAACACATTTCTCCCAACCCCTTCAAATTCCATCTCCAAAAGATAAGAGGATCCAAAACCCTTCTTTGAGTTACATATTTTCATGTAAAATCTAGACCAAATTCGTGTGACATTACCAAATGGGTTGCTGCCTGAGCAAGTCTCCACCCAAATCGGTTCCGCACCATGATAAATTACCAAAATCTCATAAATGTGGAGTTCCGGCACCTCTTGCTCCATTCCCCGTGGAGGAAGAAACTGTGAAAGAAGTTGTGCTTTCTGAGATACCTGTCCCCAAACCACCGTCTCCAGTGGCGGACAAAAGCAATGGCTGTGTCAACTGGCCGGAAAATCAAGAATTTAAGGTTGAAGTGCCTACGACACCTGAGATTAAACCTATAGAGGCGAAGCATGTGATTAAGCCAGCTGAAGATATTGTTTCTGAAGTATCTGAACAGTCTGAGCTGTGTAGTTTCACTGAGAGCTTCTCAACGACGACGACAGGGACAGCTCTGGAGAAGAGGGACGATGGGGAAGAAGTGACCCAGAGGTCTCCAGTGAAGTATCGTCGAAAGAGACCAAATAACGGAGACATCGCCGGAATCAGGGAGAGAAATGTGCGTTCTCCAGCTAGAAGAGCGGTACCGTCTCCGGAGAAGAGGAAGCCCGTTACATCATCAAGGTCAGTTCAAGGAAGGGCAATGACGGTTCAGCGGAGGAATATTGGACCGTCAAATGGCCTTCGACGAGACTCTGGAGAAGGTTCAGCACGGCGATCGAGGTCTCCCTTGACTCGTGGCGAAGTGGGCCCTCCGCGGAATACGAGGTACAAGAGTCCGGGTTTAGGCGAGACTGGAAAACGCGGTGGGCGATCTCCGGCCAGGGCAGTCGAAAATAGAGGTCAAATTGAGAGGCAAACAGACGACGTCGTTCCGGAGAGCAGCAATGAAATGGAAAAGCGAAACGATGACGTATCCAATGAGAATGGCGAATCCCTTGAAAATCCTCTTGTTTCCTTAGAATGCTTCATCTTCCTATAGCAAATTGTGCACCTTCCAGGCAAACTTTTTTGCCACTAACGGTGTCGTTTCCAGACCACTTCTATTTATCATTTTACAAAGTTATTTTTGTAAATAATGTTTAACTAAGTGGCTTATTATCATTAACGTGGTTAGATTTTTCTCTTTTCAACATGGGATTTTTAGAATTAAGTTTGGCTTTTTATCAAGAATTGACCTACTTTATATTAGAATATTTCTTTTTTCATCAAATAAAGTATTAGAATATGACAATACAAGAACTTATGGTTAGAAATTCTAAAAAATATCCAAATTGAATTGTGTATTTCAATTATACCCCATTTGAGAAATCATTTTAACCATATCAAAATGGATAAATCAATTTTCACTGGATATCCAATTTATATGGATATCTTCAATGTTTAAAAAATCAAATTGAACATCGAGTTGGAAGAGTTATTGGTTCATGATTTAATGGTTTAATTGTAATTAAATCAATAATATTATATAAAATATCAAAATTATATTTCTTATTGATATTTTTTTCGTTGTCAATAATATAAGATATAATAATTTCAAAATATAATAATATTGAAATTAAATTTATAGATATGATGTTAATAGTTTTTTATAATTAATAATCATAAGTTCTATCATGTAGGGATTTAAAAATGATAATTTCTAGTATGAGTAAAGCTTAAAGATTATAAAATATTTTATTTATTTATTAATATTTAATAATGAAGTATATTTTGAGTAAATTTGTTGATTTTAAAATAACTAAATGAGTA
>JAOXNR010000029.1:1348294-1378455 GCA_028571225.1 Parsonsia alboflavescens
GCAATTTTCTTAGTTATGGTTCAAAACTTCTGATCAAATGAATGATGTTAGTTGTAGTTTCTTCAATTCATTTTACACAGGTAGTTGAGTTCGGTTGGGTGTGTTGAATGCTGAGAGGGGTAAGATAGTAAATGCATGTTAAAGGAGAATAAATGGTATGTTTTGATTTTTTATTTTAATGAAAAGTCAAAATGGGTATAGAATGAAAAGTTAGTTTTAGATATGAGAAATTGTGAAATGTTGTGAAAAATTGGGTAAATAAGAAATTACTGTTTTAATTTGGGTAAAAATGAAAACGTCCCGTAAATAAGAGCAAGGAATTCAAAGGAGCGATTCATAATTTTGACAATTTAAGAAGAAAGAACGGTTTAATTTCTTTTTAATTTTAAGTTGGAGAGAATAGAAATGATATGCTTCTCTTTTTCCCCCTTTTGTGTGCGTTAATGATTGTTATGTTTTTTATTTTCTGATAATTTTTTGCCTTAGTATAAATATTTTATCTGTACTTCAAATATTTTACTTCTGAAGTTTTTATTTGACTTTTATATCTTTCTATTTCCTCTTCATAATGGAAATGAAGATTTGAAGAGGAAAAGATTTTAGAGGGCATTTCATTCTTTATCTTCTCTTCTTCTTACTTAAATGTCTAAATAAATGAATTGACATTCCCTCTTCCCACACACTTCTTTTCTTTTGTAAATCATTCTATCCAAACAAATTGTTCTTACAAGCATATATTGATTGATTGGTGAAGTACAAGATTAGTCAAGTTAAAATTAACTTAAATACCATAAATAATAATTGCTTCGTTTGAAATTGAATGTTACAATTTTTTATTTACAAATATGTTAAGAAAAAAATTTTCCACTCAATTAATTTTAACATTACAATAATATTTTTCTTAATAAAAGTATAACTAAATGAAGAAATGAGGAAAAATTGACAAGATTAGTCCCAAAAATTTCAGGTTTTGGTGGCATTAGTTCCCATTAATTTTGTTGGGTTGCTTTTTTCCCCAAAACTTTTCCAAATTTAATATGCATCATTTTCTCATCTTTTTATCATTTCCAAATTCAATCCGTCAATTGTTATAATTTCTCTGGACAATTCACTATTTTTAAGAAGAAGAAGAAGAAGAGATAATCAAGAGGGCCATGGGTGTCAAATTGCCAAAAAGAGGTAAGATTAGATTTCATGGAAGAAAAATCATCTTTACTTGGATGAAGTCTGGTCGGTATTGTATTGGAAATGATAAAAGGGATTGACAACAGAACTCGAAAAAGTTTTGGGATTCAAAGCAATCCCAAAAAATCAATAGGGACCAAAGTCATCAAAACTTGAATTTTGGAAACTAATCTGATCACCAATTTTCCAAAAATGAGACATTCAAAATGAAGATTGAAAGATTCAATTTTGCACGAAGGGAGTACTAATTTAAGTGATAAAATAGTCTCATTTATAATTGAGAAATCTATTCATAACTTAGTTTAAGGTAGTCAAGCCTTACTAACTTAATGATAAACAGAAATATTTAAAATTGAAAGGTCTCTAATTTGAAACACGATGAGGGTAAATGAAATACCACTGTTTATTCTCGAAGGGACGAGTGATAAAAATTTTTTTTCAAAAAAAAAAACCTTATTTTTAAGGTCATGTAATTTGAATTTTTTTTTCATATAATTTTTAGTTAGTTGAGATCGCTACATCAATTAAATTTATTGCGATTATTTTTCCTCAATTATGAATTTTGGAGAGACAAAGTTATTCGTACTTTTGAGACGGAATCTAAGAAAACAAAAACAGAAGTAGGAATGTGTATAAAAAAAAAAAAGAGGGGGGATTCGACTTCTATTTGTTACTTTAGAAGTGAATGGGTGTCTTCTCACTGTCCCCTCCGCTGATTGAAGCTTTATTTTATCTTATTTTTGCCACTATTTTTTGGATATCAATGCTGGATTTTTCAACCGGAAATATGAAAAAGTTTCTAAAACAAGAATATTCTCAATTTACGAAGAAATTAACTGCAATTACTCCACACCAAAGTTTGTAAAATTGGATAGAAACTCTCATGATGTACAAAATGGCGTTCTCTGTTGGTTTGTAGATTTTCAAATTAAGTTTCATGCAAGAAAGACTTGAGTGAGTATTTTTCAAAACTCCTCCAATACTTAGGTTAACATGGAAGAAAACGAAATCCAAAAAATTGATTCATAGAATGAATATCCTACCTCTTTGGAGCCTAGTGTTTATTGATATATGGAGTACAAGTCATTAGGGTTTCATGGTGTTTAGCAATGGTCCCTTCGTAACTGTGTCCTCCTACTGGGAACAAGAGATGGAAAAGGTGATTTTTGAGATATTGTTAGTAGTTTTTTTTTTATTTTTGTTTTTGTTTTATGTTATGAGACGAGAAACTTATTGATGGAGTTCGGAATTGATCATCCGAAATTGTGACGGTACCTGTAATCACAACTAGAGAAAATTAGATCATCGGAGTGGGTGGTCGAACTGTGGAGAACACCAATGAATAAGTTAGTTTACATTTAGAGTAGAATTGAATGAATTCAACTTGTGTAATCTATGTGTGATTTGATAGTGTATATTGAATAATAAGTTACCTATTAGGTGTGATTACCTTGTTGGAGGTAATCTCAATTATATAAAAGTAGGCATTTAGAATAATCGTGAGATAAATATCTTGCCACTTGCTTCTAGAATAGTGAAACCTCCATAATGTAGGATACCTTGCCATATACGTCTCTGATGTAAGAGTTACAAACTCGTTAATGACTTATGAACCATTTTCCCGATCTTCTAGTAAGCCTCGAAAGTCTCAATGAGCTGCTTTAGAGGTCACGATGAGTATTTTAAGGCTTGAATGTGTGTTAAGAGTTATAGATGTTCAATTGTGACATGGAAAGTGTATGAGATGGATCGAAACCCACTAAGTTGAAGTTTGTGGTCTAATGAGACCTTTTCTAAGCTCATAGGAGGTCGGCAACTTAGGAGGTCGCTGACTCTCCCTTAGTAATGTTGGCTTTGATCTTTTGTATTCGCATCGGTATTTGATGTTATCCCAATCGTGTTATTTGGGTTATACCCATTTTACCCATCACCTATATTAGGAGGAATGTGTGTATGCCTTGTTGCATCTCTATGTTAACTGGTGTCTTTTAAATGAGCACTTGGTCAAGTTTGGCCCAATAAATAAGCACTTGACTTGAACTTGGCTTGTGGTCTGTCATAAGCTGAATTTTTTGGATCAAAGTCTAGCTTGACCTAAAGCTTGCATTTTTTTTAAAACATTAATTTATTTAACTTCAATATGTCATACCCCTTCTGTCTAAAACTGAATGTTCATATTTTTATTTTTAATTATTCGAAATTGAACATCTCATTCATTAAAATTGATAAATTTTTAGTATAAAGTCAATTAAAATTTAAGAATTTATACTCACTTTTCCAAGGGTTCCATAACTAATTATATTGACGAGAAGAATAAGTTAGTAATTTATGAAAGTTAAATACACATATAATTTTTAATCAAGTCAAAATAGGACATTATAATTCTAAAGTGAGGGATTAACATAAAATACGATAATATTTGATCATTTTATGCAAAGAACAAAATGCAAGTTATAAAACTAATATAAATTATAACAATTCAGCATAACTTATTAAAAATATGTTATTAAATATGATATAATTTAATTAATGTCACCATATACACCAATAAACACAACAATTTAAATTGCAATTCTTAGGTAATTTAGATCAAATATAAATATTGTTACTCGCCACTAGTCTTAAAGAATTAAATACTAAACGTAATTTATTTGACTTATGTGAACCCCTCAACAAGAAAATACAACAAGTCATTAAATAATAAATACAATTTAACAAGTAATTAGAAAACTCATTATTTTAACAATGCAAAAGTAGTTTTTTTTGTTTTTTATTTAACCATGCTAATACTTAATTATATAAAATATATATGCCAAGTAATAGTAATAAGTTGGAAAATCAATCACAATACAATCATATGTTATATGATCAGATCCCAAATATATAATTTTATAGATTTTAAAAGCATTAAAAAAAAAAAAAAACTGGCTCAAGCGAGCCTGACAAATATAAAAGGGCTTTTGTGTTAGACTTAGACCTGACCTTTTTATATTAAATAGGTTTAAGAAAGAGTTTAAGCCTTGGTCTATGATTATGACTTAACAGGTGAAGTCAAACTAGATCAAATACAGGTTGGATCACAAGTTTCTGCCAGGTCAATTGTCCTATTTTCACCCTTAATAGCATGTATTAATGGATCACGTGTTGTTAGGCCTGATTATGTAGCCCATATTCACTAGGGAGTTCATTTATTTCCTTGAGCCCTATATGATCAGTCTAGCCCATATTATTCCATGGGCTAAATGAAAAGGGTCTTTCTCCTCAGGGCAAAGTAAATTTCTCTATAGGCTTAATTTAAATTAATCCATTTTTTTTTAACTAAATTAACTCTCTTGCATTATATGCGTTGATTCTATTATGTCATTACCGGGATTGGATTTGTTGTTAAAAATTTGTGTCCATTCAGTATATGAGGGGATTAAGTTTTTGAAATATAAATTATTTTAAACTTTTAAATTTGTTTTATAATATATGTGAATTTACAACCTAATAAGTATTTATTACTATTTTACAATATTAACTGGTGTTTCTTACTCCAAATTTTCATGTAATTTGATTAAGAGTTTTTTTAGATATTTTAACTAAGTGAATTGTAACCTAAAAACGCCCCTATTGTGAAAGGAATATTACAAGATCCATAAAGAACCGACCAATAAAAAATTTTTGCATATTGCATAAAATTTTTGCCATTGATGGGATGGGATCATTAACAGAATTTAATTTCTGTAAATATACTGTAATTAGTTAATAAGCAAAAACCCCAGGCAGTTAAGATTCTTGCTTAAGAACACATCCATGGCAGCAAATTTCCTTCTCTCCATCTTCATCTATGGGCTCAAAGCTTCTCCATCCAATTCCATGTGCAGAAGTATCAAACACATGAACCTCTGTCTTCATTCTTGAATTCTCCCCGGCCGGAACCTTATAACCAGCCAAGAAGTACAGCTTTTTCCCAATCGGTGCCATTGTCAAATACGACCTCTGCATCGGCGACCAATTTGTTTCTGTACAAATCGGAGAAGTCAAATTATCCAAACTCGATCCTCTAACCGTAACCCACATATTCAATTTCCAATCATATGCTTCTATATGTCCTTTCCAGGAATTCAAACAATCCCCGGAGCTAAAAAGTATTCCATTTATTGCAACTATTTGATTCGGCGGCACATCTAAATCCCACATTCTGGCAACAAACTCCCATTTGTCCTGTTCGGAAAAGTACACCTCCGCCGAACTCCGTTCCATGATATATGGTCCGGGACTGCCGTTATTGTCTCCCCGTTCTGCAAACCCTCCGACCACGTAGATCCTTCCTTGCCACGTCACTCCGACGCATTTGTATCTGAGGGTACTCATATCCGGCAGCGATTTCCATGCATCCATGGTCGGATCATAGACCTCCGCCGATGAAATCCCCTTTGCACTCCCCGGGTTACTCTGTCCTCCGGCGACGTAAATCTTGTTCTTGCTGACGGTGCAAGCAAAACCACACCGGGGAGTCTTCATCGGTGCACACTTGTGCCACACGTCTCTCCGAACATCGTACCGAAGCACGGTGGGAATCACGGCTACCACGACGTCGTGAACATAGTCATCGGGATCATCTTGGCTGACATCCTTGCGGCAGAGCCGGCCACCAATGACATAGATGAAATTTCCAAGGGACACCATGGCAAAGTCCTTCAAGACCTGGTTTTCAATGAGTCCCGGAATGGAAGTTGCCCTGTTCCACGAATTGTTACATGGGTTGTAACATTCTATCCAATTGCATACATTGGCATTTGGTGCCCTGTCCTTACCACAAAACGACACATAAACTCGATGATTACTCAGGAAATTCTCCTCGGAAAGCTTCGGAATGGAACCCATTTTGCAGGAATTGCTTTGAACTGGAAGACCGGGGAATTGCTTAGAGTGTCATGGAATTCAATTTATAGTGTATGTGCAACGGCAAAAACTATGCCTGTGGAAAGGAGTAGTTTGTAAGTATCGATGAAGAAGGAGATCTTGGTATCGTTGGAATCGTCAAGACTCAAGCAAGGCGTCTCATCGATGGAGTTCAATTTAATTAGTTTCTTGGCGATGATATTGGGTGTGCGTTCGACTGCACCATTCTAGAGGATAGTGAGGTTCAATATGAAGGGTGAAAATCAGATATATGATTAAAAACTTGCGATCATTTTCATGTCCAAGTGATCTTTCATTTTTTCTTTCTTGGTTTTTCAGCCTGCTGGTCTATCAAAATCTTTTGATTTAGAATATATATTAGTGAATCAAGTTATCTTAATTTCTTTTAGTTATAATTATAATCGATATATTAATCACACACATTTTAAAAAACTTCACATTAAGAAATAAATAGTTTACAAATGTATGTTGAAAATTCGGAACTATACCACCGGATGCGATAAGATAAGGAGAACTCAAACTCTCTACTGAACATTGGCCATTTACTCCAGTGGATAAAATTGAATAAAGAATATGCTATAACTAAAACATTATTTGTTTTTTTTTTCTCAGTTAAATTAAAATATATTTATAAAACAACTCAAAAAAAGAAAACATGTAAGGCAAAATAAAAAAAAACACGAAAGGGAAAAGAAATACTGATGTACCACATCTATTTATCACTTTATCTCGCTTTGCCCGTGCTTGTGTGAGATTCCGGATTTTAACTTACAGAAATGGACTTAGTTCAGTTTAAATACATTAATATTAATTTTTTTAATTAATTTAAAAAATGAAACATTTATTTTCAAACAATTTAAAATGGAAATAGAAATATTCAATTCCGAATGGAGGGAGTATTATCTTGAAATAAAATAGAATATTTATTTTTAGATATTTTGGAAAAAAAAAAATGAAACTAAGAGCTATTTTTGATTGAAATGAAAATATTTTTCTTTTTTTAAATAAAAAACAGAACAGTATTACTAATTATTTTAAAATTTTCTTCTAAAATACAATTAACTCTATAAACGCAGGCCCAACTACTCAGACGAGTAGGTATACCCAGCCCAATAAAGACTTGACACAATGCTGTTTTGGATGATGGGCTAAGAAAGTATTTGGAGGCCATTTTTTGAAGGGGACAATATAATAACCCATTAAGGTAGGGTTTCCAGGATGGCACATGAACCCCAGTCCCATTTTTAAAATATAGATATGTAGGTAAACTTTCTACTGTATGCACTGTTTCATTGTACGAAGTCATCAAAACCACATCGTTTCAATACTAAAAAAATAAAAAAAAAAGCACATTCCAAAGCGAAGTCATTTTCGTACCGTGCGAATTTGCATAATGCAGAAGAACTATATATATATATATATATATATTTATATTGATCGAATAACGGACAAAATTGGAAAGTATCAATGGAATTTTGTTTGTCAATGATGTGGTTGCTTTCCCCGACATGAAATTTGTCAGTGAGGACACAGTAACAACACCGAGCAAATGTGGCTAATTTAAGTGCTGCTAAAGGCCTTTTTCGAGGAGACAGATATGGCATGAGTTGTGTGGCTTCCAGGAGGTTGTTGATAGCATAATATATGACCAGGAGATGGGTTATCATGCAGGACACGTGTTCTGCTATTCATGGCTTGGGCCTCTTCCTCTTATGATTTCCAATATTATTGATCCCGCGCCAACATACACAATGGATAATGACATATGCAACGGTTTATATTCACTTAAAATTGATTATGTATTGACTACATAATTAAATTTATACACATATATTATATAACATCGGATTTGCTAACATGCGCTCCAAAGCGTGCCTTAATGCTTGCTCCAACCGTTACCGTAACCGTTACTGTAGCAAAAATTCCGTTACGATAACGGTTGGAGCGTGCACCGAAATGCGTCTTAGCAAAATCGTATATAATATATATATATATATATATATGTCAAATATAGTGCATTAGTGCACTCTATATGAAATACATCTGTGTATATTCATATAAAATTGATTGAATGCATTTTATCACACACATCTATATCATATAAGAAAAATATAGAATGCTGCAGTATATCTCACTCGAAATACACCTCTTAATATGCCAATGATCAATATATTTAGACTAATAAGTGTGATTTTGTGTAGTGGGAACTAGAGTACTTTATATTGCGAATATCTAGATATACATATGGGTAATGCTATAAAGTGCTACGAAATACACCTTATGGAATGCTCCAATTAAGTCCGTAATGATCAAAATTAATTGTTAATTGTTAAGAAAAAATAAATTCTTTGATAACAAAATATTTTTTATAAACTAAATCCCTAAAGGATAGATTAAACCTTAGGGGTACTTGATTAAATTTTTATTTATTTATTTTAAAAAATATGTCAGTTGACCGTTAAATATTTAAATAAAGCACTCTATAAGATGTACTCTGTAACACATTATAACATTTCTACATATTTTTTATATATATATATATATATAGTCCTATTAAATTATAACCTAAAAAGCTCTAGGGGTACTTGATTAAATTTAATTATTATTTTTCTTAAAAATTAAAAGATAGTTGACTGTTAAGTTTTAGAATTTAATTGTACATTTCAATAGAGTGCATTACTCTATCTATATATATGTGTGTAGAGTAATGTTAAAGAGTATTACGAAGCACACCTTATATAATGCTCCAGTTAAGTCTTTTACAATCAAAGTTAAATGGTCAATTATTAAAAATAAATAAATTTTATAAGAAAAATTAATTTTTTCAAATATTTTTTTATAAACTAAACCATAGGATACTTGTTTGTATATTTTTTATTTTATTTTCTAAAAAATAAAAGACAATTGACCTTTAACTTTGATTATTAGAGATTTAATTGGAACATTTTATAAAGTGTGCTCCATAACCCGATATAACATTTCTGTATATATGGTAATGCTATATTGATGACATTTCCGACAATTCTTTGATTTCGATGTTGTATAGTGTTTCGATGATTAGCTTAATTGCCACTACTTTTTTCGCAAGGGTTAAAAACATCATTAAGCTCTATTTAAATTGTCACAAAAACTCGCATACCCTGTAATATCTCTCTCTCTACATATATGATTAAGAAAAAAAATCAGTCTTAAATCGTTCCACATAAATAACCATGAGTGGTTTGGTGACATTATAATTTGAAAAAAAAACATTTATTTTTGTGATTGAGAATTACTAATTGTTCTTCGTACTGTTTCCACTTTGATGGTTGCCCTCATATGCAGTAGTGTGAGAACCATACATATTAAAACTTGAATCTTCTATGTGTGTATAGGGTTTGGGATCCTACATACCACTATTTTATTTATTTATATGTGGTTCAAACTTGGGTGCAATTTCAAAGTCTTGTCAGTTTCAGTCGTCGGCCCAGCTGAAACTTGTATTATCAGAGAGCAATCAGACCCTAAAATAGTTAGGCTCAATTTGGTTAATTCTTAGGTAAAGTTTTTGATGCTAAATGATTAAATTCAATTTTTTTTATATCAATTTAAATTTTTGGAGCAATTGAAAATTTAGCGTATCAGAGCAGATATCTTGGATTATTTGAGTCCAATATTTACAGGGTTTTGTAGGGATAAATTTATACCTAGAAAAGAGAACGCTGCAAAATTTTCTTTTTAATCAAGTTCACAATATGATGAACTTGATTTTTAAATCTTTATATATGTCTATGTATTTAGTGAATTTCAAAGAACAAACACATTCATAGGGTTTTGTAGGGAAGAATGAAACAAGATTTGAACTCTTTTGATTTATATATATATATATATACGGTTTTGCTAAGAGCGCGTCTTAATAAATCCATATATTTATATATATACATTTTTTTCTCTTAATATTCCTTATTTAATTGAGTTGACTAAGTGTGTATATATATATATATGTTAACTTATACATCTTTGATGTACACGAGAGTGTGTGACTTCGCATATTATAGTCGCCCTCTCCCTATATATATATATAAAGAGAACTGCTAGAGATTGCGCTAACATTAGATGACATCGTTTAGTCATTTTAATTAAAAAAAAAAAATTGTTGGCTACAGTAAGAGCAGAGAGACCGTCGATGTGCATCTTTATGTTGGGTGGTGGTGGTGGAAATGGCAGGGGTGATGGTGGTGTAGAGAGACCGTCCTGTAGATTTTCATTGTAGTCTTGCCACGACATCCTCGTCTTTGAGAAACCCAATGCATCTTTGAGTTTCAGATTTGAAGTCCCATTTGTGATTTTCCCTTTCTTCAACTTCCTTTCCTTTTGTTGGGCGACTGAAAGTCTTTCTCATCTATTTGTCTTCCACTTTTTAGTTTTCTGTATTGTTGCAGGGGTGACGGGAATTGATTTTAATTTGTTGCTGGAAAAAGAAACAATGAGTGAGAAAGCCCAAAAATGAGTGTTTGTGCTCTTCAATTAAGATATTTAAAGCTTGAGGAATATTGATGGATTGTGATAGTAGCAGAATTGGAGTTTCCACTTGCAGATGGACAGGAAAAAGATGCAAAAGAAGGAGAGAGAAGACTGAAGGTATCACTACCACACAACATAAAGGTGCACACTGACGGTCTTTCTGCTTTGCTCCAGTCTCTCTGCTCTCAACACAGCCAACAATTTTTTTTTTTTTTTTTTTAATCGAAACGACGTCGTTGGATGTTGGCTCACACGGAAGTTGTGTGCGGTGTCACACTCTCCAACAATTCTCTCAATCTCTCTCTCTCTCTATCTATATCTATATCTATCTATATATATATATATATATATATATTTATATATATGTGTGTGTGTTAGCAGGTGAATGAATTCCACTACATCCTCTCATCTTAAGGGATTGGATAACATCGATTTATCTTAATTTGGATCAAAGTCAGCAGCTTGACCTAAAGGATAATCTTAGCAGTCTTGTGTAATTTTTATGATTTACAATATCAGTTTCCTCTCAATTAAATCCTAACATTTACAATTGCTTAATATTGACTAGCCTAGCTCTATGAAACTATAGTGAAGGGAAGATCAAGAAATTGCATTTTCTTTTTATCTTTTTAGGGGGGTGGGGGTGGGGGTTTGGGAAAATGCCTTTTACATCTACTCAACTTTTTTCTTTCTCCATATATCATTCACCCTTTGAGGATCAATAATGATTCTCCACTTACTTTCGTTGTGTCTCAAACTTGAGATTCCTTGATCTTGAGTGCTCCTACTTTCTACATATAGCAAAACTTAACATATGCACAAACTAATTATAACATATATATGTACATTAAAATGCTTAGATTGCATAAATGCACTCCATATATATATTGCCTGTTGATCACTAGATGTGGATTCTCACATGTAGCATTCTCCTGTATGTATATATATACACTTATTTTTGCGGCCAATTATCTACAATTAATCCTTCAATCATATGCTGTACTTACAAAAATTTTAACAGTGCAAACATTAAGAATTTTGAGTAAAACTTGATTGCTAGTGCACCTAGGAGTCTTGAACTGGCTCAAAGCTGCTCCATTTCCTATAAAATGCTCCAAAATCTTCTTGAAAGTTCCTTTCTCCACAATGCAAAGCTCAAGAGGCCCAATAGTATTGCACCTCCTGGAAACAACATAGCCATGGTCGACAAAAGAAGCATCCATTTCACGGCAACATTCTCCCAGCACTCGTTCCTCAACTTCTCCATCGATTTCCCAGTAGATTACATAACGTCCTGGCTGCTTTCCTAAGTCTGCATGGCTTGTGAAATCAACCAACTCAGCTTTTGATTTGCTTGTCAGTATCTGAGATCCCATTGCCACCACAAGCTGAAGGTCCCTTTCAGTGTTCTTGTCAATGTTCACCGTTAGAATTAGCTTTCTCCTGCATATAAAGTTCAGCTTTGGTATCTTTTTGTAAAATCCAGCCACTTCTACCACATCGCCTAATCTATACCGGTAAAGTCCTGTAAGACATCAAACATGAAATTAATAAATCAGACAGCTAATAAGAAATAAGAGTAAAATTTAGACACTAATTTCATATCAAAGCTTAACATGTTTGTGTCAATCAAATGATCATACCCTGCAGAGCACTTTTAATCTCTTGTTCCTCTATTCATACTGATCAACAGTGATTAAAGTCTCCAAATCTTCTAATACACTTTTTACGTGAAACTCAAAGGAAAAACTTACGTGTATTTTTTAATTATTTTTATAAACTAAATCTTAAGGAATTGAATCTTTTAGAACACTTGTAAGTCTTTTATTGATATATTAGAGAGTGTTATGCAAAAGTGTATTAAAAGGTTTGGAATCGTGATGAAAGAGACTCCAAATCTTTCACAATACTTTCTATGTAATACTCTCGTTGTAAGTATACTAATAAAAAACTAATACTCATCTTTTAATTAATTTTTAAGATAAATTTTATAAACTAAATCTTAAAAAGATAAATTAAATCCAAGGAAATTTGATCTTTTTGGGATGCTTGTAAGTTTTTTATTAATGTACAGTAAAATGCCACACATAAGTGTATTAGAAAATTTGAAGCCATGATGAAATTGTTTAATTTTGTCACAAAGAATCTCACCCTATAGTTTTTAGAAACCCTAGTGATAACTAATAAGATGAACCTCTAGAGTAATTTGGAAGCAAATTTTTCTAATTTGGTGTAATTATATGTGGAAATAAAGGGCATGCAAAAGATATATAAGCAGCTCTTTTTAGATTTTTCTAATTAATTTTGGTACATTAATATTTCCTGATCAAGAAAAATAGAATATTGGAGAACAATATATAGACACGCACACGCACCATTTTCTTAACACGTGGTCAAATTCATTGACCCCATAATAATTGTAAAAATTTTGCCTTCATCAAAATTCAAAATTAAATGATTAATGCCCACCAAACTTCAAAATTTCCAATATCTTCTGTCTTTCCATGTCAAGAAAAGTCAATATTTGTGGCCAACTTTAAGATCATACACATGTCCCCTGCCTGCCCTATATAGCTAATTAATTAATCCTATAGTTTTGGGTTAATTTAATTTAATTAAATGGATTTAATTTGTGAATCTTGAAGAACATCAAGCCATGGTGAAGGAGGTCTGTCTAGAGCTGTCCTAACTTGTGGTCACAAACATTATCGTTGATTTTGAATAACAGTTTACAAAAATAATAATAATAATAATAAGGAAAGGAAAAAAGAAGAAAAGGCTTTGAAAGAAGAAATTAGTGATCAATGAAGACCCATGATGCTACTTGCTAAGTATCAAATTGAACATGGAGAATATTATGATCACACATAAAATATTGAAAATATTTACCTTTTTTTTTAAAGTGATGTTTGACTCAATTTGCACTTAACTTGAACGTTTACTTATATAAATGGAATCTTCTATGCCACAAATTAAGACTGATTTGACACTGATAATGTTTTAGATGTTACAAGACTTTTCTCTGAAAGAAAATATGAATCACAAATTGTAAGGTCAAATCGAGCACTTGATTCGCAGTTTAGGAAGATTATGATTCGATTTAGGGAGTATCAGAAAAGGAAAGATTAGGATTTGATCCATAGAGTATCGGAAAAGGAAACTTTAAGACAATATATATCGCTAATTATTAGGACATGGACAAATAATATATACTCCTTCTCTCCCTAATTATAAGTTATTTTGTCCTTAACTATATATCATTTTAATTTATTTTCTTTTATCCCTTATTATAAGTTCATAATTATTCATAGTTTAATGAATATTTTATTCAATTTCTTCAATTATTATCCTGACTCAGCTTTCTCTTTATAAAACAATTTTTTTTTCTTTTTATCTTCCATTTTTTAAAATTTTTTTACCTAAGATATTAACAAAAGATTACGAATGAGGAAAAGAGGGAGCATATATATGTATGAATTATACTAACCTGTGAAAGTTGTAAGAACAATCTCATATTGTTGACCAGCTTTTACCTGAGAAAGAGGCACAGGATCATCTTCTATAAAATCATCACAGTTAGAAGAAGAATTTGAATCTTCTTGAAGATTCTTCTTTCTGTGGAGTGGTATAAACTCAAAGTACGAAAATGTGGGCATCACAGCAAATGTCACTTTCTCTGGTGGAGAAGAAGGATCCATATTTACCCCAATCCAACTCTCCGTGGACCCATAATCTGCACACACCAAGGGCAGATTTTCTCCGGCATAATGTCTCAGTTTCTTCAAGTAAGGCTCCATCGATCCCGTCATTATCGAATACACATATTTTGCATTAGGCCATAGTTTTGGAATCAAGCAGAACCAGTCATGATAATTCCCTTGTTGTAGTTCTTGGCAAATTGACTTGATCTTCGAAGCCAAACACGGGTTTGGATCAATAATTTTCAGAACTGCTTTCCGGGTTTTGGTTACTGTGATTCTTGAGCTTAAAGACCCTTCTTTTATGTCCATGTAAATCTCTTCCCATAACTCTTCAAATGATCTGAATGCCTGGACTATGCTGTATGCAAATGTTGAGGTTATGAATTCGACTTGGTCCCGGAAATAGAGGCCTAATAGGAGATGACAGTAAGTGGATTGATTGTAATCTCCGTTAGAAATTACTTCTTCTGGGCTGCAAGTGAATGATCTCGTTTGTTCTTGCTTGATCTTGAATTCTTCACTATTATAATAGTGAGTTGTGGCTGTCCCTGCCATTAATCCCCCTTTTGTCTTGAATTGTTTGCTGCTGTATATGAACTCAAGAACTTTGCCTCCTTCTCTTGTTGGGTAGATCCTAAAATTAACATGCAATTAGTTTATACGGAGGAATACATAAAAATCTTTCCACGATTCTTTATTCAATTAAAATTATTATGTATTTTAGACATGACATATTGTTTTTTTTATTTGCATGAACCGACAACTAACAATTTATATTACAAGATAAAAATAGTAATTTGGAAGGGATCAAAAGAAAAAAGAAAAGTTAAGTCATGATTAATCCAGCAAATCTTGTGGTATGAAATTTAAGATAATTATAATTATATATATAGAGAGAGAGATATTTACTTTGATCTGTAAGCTGCTGCCAACTTGAAAATCTGCAGGGTTGTTCTGGCGCTGTGGCTAGTAAAAGGCACATACTTCTGACGCCCATCAGTGGTTCCAGAACTGATTTATTAATTAATCAAATCACGCGTTCAAATTCATAAATGAGCAATAAAATAATCACAGTTGTACGTAAGACTTGTCACAGATAATGACTTGAATTTAATCAAATACCTCAAGGAGAGAAGTTTGATTGGATTTTGAGTGAGTAAAGGGGCTGAGTCTCCATCAGCGATTCTCTGAATAAAACTCTCTAAATCTGCATGGGTTGAAAGAGGGACCAAGGAAGTGAAAAGGGATTCAAGAGCAGAGCCACCATTATCCATATTCTTGATCTCCCGATGAATCTCGATTTCTCTGAACCATTTCTTTAGATATTCAACTCCACGATTGAGTTCGAGAATTTGTACTAATGTCTGTGTCTGAACTGCATCGGCCTTCTCTGCCACCTCTTCGAACCAGCTAATAATATTGGCTTCACAGTCTCCATTGCTGCAGCTAATAGTACCATTAGTCCTCGCTGGTTCCATGATAGCACCGCGAAACCCCACAGAACAAAACCCAAGTAGCGAGTAGTCAAGAAACCCCTGTGATTTTATGGAGTATTTCTTAAATTTTTTTTCCTTGATAGTTATGGCAGAAGAAATAAAAGCCACATGCACATGGCAAGATCCTCTTGCTTCTTTTATCCTTTACTTTCTACGTTTAGTGTTAACGGTCCAAATTCTTTTTTGAATCGTTTAAAATTAAATGTCTTATTTTTTAAATTAAAAAATAAAATTTTAATAAAAAATTAAAAGATTATGAAGTTAAAAAAAATTATTTAAAAATATATTTAATTATACACAAAAGGATCTATTACATATGGAAGGGACCGAGTCTCCTCCTATCATCAGAAATTATTAGACAAGTACGATTAGATATAGACCACAAAGACCTCTTTTATCCCATCGATTCTTTGGCAATGGATGGAGACGAAACGGGATAGGGACCAAACAAGTCATTATTTTTGACAGCTGGGCCATCAACATATATATATTTTTTTGTTTTGTGTGGCTCCAAAGGAACAGCAATCGCTATTTGGAACTTGAAACTGCATGAAAGGTTTCACTCAACTAATTAATACTATTGCCAAAAACTTTAACCATTAAAGTTTACTGACCCTAAAATTTATCACGTTACATTTCTATTATTAAAAAATATTTATTATCTACATTAAATATATAAATTCTTATTATCAATTCATTTTTTTCTAATTTAATTATATTAAATTAAGATTTAATTATGATTGTTCTATTCAAAACATGAGCTAGTAAATTTCTCAATTTGATATTTAGTTTGGTTATGAAAATTATTTTAAACCATTCCATGAGTGAAGGGAACAATGAGATAAGTTCAGAAAAATGGAATATAAGGTGAGTTTATTGTTTGAAAAGTTTATGTGAAGGATTTGACATATATTAATTAAAGGCTCAATGGATTAAAATAAAAGTTCAAGGATTTAATAGAATGATTGTGACAAGTCTTAATAGAATAAAATAAAAGTTTAAGGGGCTAATAGGATAGTTGTGACCCGGTGAGGTTTAATATTGATGCATTGTGCCAAAAAACATTTTTGGAAAAAACTTTAAACAAACGCTCCAAATAAATCATATCAATGTAAAAATTAAAAGTAATTATAAGCAAATATAGGGTGGAGTGACTAATACCCAAATCATAAGTTTTGAATTCGAATTTCATTAACATTATCTTGTCTTTTTCTTTTGAGTTCGAATCTCATAACACTCCTTGTTTTTTTCTTTTTAAAGAAAAGATGAATGGTTACTCTTGTTTAACCCTAATCCTGTAAATAATCTTGATTACTTTTCATCCTTTGTTATTGGTATGTGGTTGGGGTTGAGTAGGGTAGCCATCTAGTTCATAATGCAATAAAGATCCACATTCTATCATTTTCCTAGGCACTCTCTTTTTGCAACAATTCGTGCACTGTAACCATTCATTGGGACTCGGGGATATTCTATTTTGTTTTTGAGGCTATCTTTTTATACTATCACATCAAATTATACTTTTTCTCCGTTCAAAATTAAATGTTCATATTTTTATTTTAAATTATTTTTATATGAATGTCTTATTTTCTAAATTAATTAAAATTTTCTTCAAAAATTGATATCATTAAGTGTAAAATGCATTAAATAAATAAATATTTTTTAAAATTTGTACAAATAAAAATAAAATATTCAATTTCAAATAGAGAAAGTATAAATTATCCAATTTAAATAAAATATCCCTGAAATTTAATATATCTTTTTAAGATTTCATTAATAAAATATATATACAAAAACTTAAGTATATGTTTATCATTAATAATGTTAAAAAATTATATAAAATGGAAAAAGAAGAGCTAGAAAATCCAGATTGGTTGGAAATTTGCAAGAAAACTTTTTGAAATGGGGTCGGTGTTTAAAAGAAGTTGCCAATGGAAGTAAATGCTAGTTAATACAAAAAGATCATAATGCATGGACTTTATTTGAGTTCTAGGGTTTTAGACCAGTTATACATGGAGGTGGATCTTTTGCCAAATAATTTAGCCTAAATGGCCACAAATATTGAAAATTACATTATTATATAAATTTATGCTTTGTAAGCCATCTTAAGGTTTAATACCATTACTAAAACATGGTTGATAAGGTGGCGTGGTGTTGCAGAAAGCATTATCATAATGCGCTCAGGAGGAAGCTAACGAACCATCCAGAGAAGCAGCATCAAGAACTTGAAAAGGAAATGCACCACAAAAATCAAGTCCACTTGCTGTGCAAATGGGAACATAAAGTGTCTCAAAAAATACAACCTTTTTTCTTTAAGCATCTACTGCAGGTTTTGAAGATCCACAAAGATTCATAAAAAATATCTTAGATATTGCCCAACCTCGAATGGCTATTAGAGCTCCACAATCTAATTACAGCAAGCTTTGGTCCCCTAGCTTAGCTTGAGGCTCCCATCAGTACCATGCCCTTGAGCCTTTTGTCTCCAGATGATCAATAACTGTCCTTTTTTTCTTTTATTACCGACCCTAGAACAATCTCCATCCAGCTTTCTCATGTCAAAGGATAACCTAGGTAATAAATCAGAGTACCAAATATACACGAAAGAAAGCGCTTGTCAACGAATTAACTCAAGAAAGGGACTTTGAGCATAATATTTGCCAATTGGGGTGATCTGTACAGACGTAATTAAAACAACATTAAAAGACTCTCCACCCTACATGAATCAAGTTGAAAAATGGTGTGTCCCAGTTCTAGAAAAGCTATAGTCATGTATCATCACTTTCAGAAAGCATATGGGAGAACTTGGCCTCATTTTCCCCCACTTAATGTATGATCACTTTCAGAAATGTAAATGGGAAAACTTTAATAATTTCGTTTCTTTTAAGTCTAACAATTCTCTACAGAAGGTTTTCATAAATTTCCAGATTACTTTGGATCAGAAAATTTCACTAAATTCAGTGAAGAACTATGGAAAAATGGATACATTCGGACATAGTCCACAAAATACATTTCAGCAAGTATCAACACTAAAAACAGTTTACCTGGCCTTGCTCCTAGGAATTTGCAGCAATACATGGGCAAGTGGTGTCACTAGCGGGGATATTGCATACTCAGATATTTGAAGACCGGCAAATCTTGTGGCTGCCACTTCATTTGTCCTCATGTGAATAACCCTTGAACTGTCATCCAGAAAAGCAAGCATGGCCTTTTCATTAGCAATAACATGTTTGATGTGTGATTCGGATAAGCTTTACAATCTACATGATACGTTAACCAGATCAAAGAGATAACAAAACAAGCCACAATGAAAAATATTTTAACAGTAACTCTAGTTATCTGTGATTAAATTTATGCAACTTGTGAACCTGGAAAGCAAATGCAACTTATGAAAATGCCCGTGGAGATGCATGGTAAATAGTTTTTAGGAACTTGATGCAAATTTCTTTATGATAGCAAGTGACTTTTTCTGTTAGATATGAAAGCAACAGGCTTCACCTTGGATAGATATCATTAGGACATATTTGAGACAATACAAATATCAGGCAGCAAGCATGTCAATTGTATATATCATCATCATAAGGTAATCAAGTACAAAGCTAAAACATGTTTTTTTTAATTATAATATAGATAAGGAATACGACAATAAAAAAGAACCAAAGAGATATTTGAGAATCTTCCAAAATTTTTCCACTGCTATATTCCAATTAAATAGCATAAAAAAACAGATGCATCTCAGAAAAGGCCAGCCTTTTTTCCCCTTTTTTTTTTTTGCATAAAATGTCATACACACAAATTAGTACAAAATGCCTGAACTGATATACTTTATCATGTTGATGTCCACCATGACAAAATTGATGCACAAGATTTATCTTAGATATAAAAGCAACAGGCTTCACTTGGATAGATATCAATACAAGGGCTAATGGAAAACAAGGTGACATGTTTGAAAAATGCAAATATCATGTGGCAAGCACAATAATTTAGCATCGTGATGAGATGAGGAAGTATGAAGGAAATCAGATGTAAGAAACAAAAAACCCAAAATTAACTCAGAGATGAAATATTTCAGTGTCTCTCAAAACTGACCAAGGATATATTAGAACTAAATAGCATTAAGCACGGAACCATTTTGGAGCAGGCAAACTGGCTTTGCCAGCCCATACACCACTTGACATCAAACAACATAGACAAAAAATATTCATAAATATTTAATAAAATACACGCATTCTTTTTAACAAATCAAATATATTAATTTTTATATTTTTTATTTAAAATATACATATTTTTATTAGCTATATTAAATTTCCTCATTATTCATACATTTACAGCATGCAGGCTTTTACCTAGTTACTAATAAATCTAAAAGCTAATATTTTTATCATTTTGAAGATAAGCATGACAAAATTGATGCACAAGGCAGAGTATTATTCTCCTAGTACCACGTGACGTTCCAGTTGGATATCAAAGGAATAGGTTCTCATTTCTGGTAACATCGGTTCCTTGAATTCCTGCCCATGAACATGTATGCTTTTTACAGTTGTCAACTGAAACCATACGACAGGGGTCTAACATTTCTGGGATTAGAAAGGATAAAAATACACCAGATCTAACTGGCATCTTCATAAAGAACAACACTTTGTTCAACAAAGTTGCAGAACAAACAAAATTGAAATTTTAGGAGCAAAACTGAAATTGGGGCTAAGGGATATCAAACTTGGAATGCTCAATCTCCAAGTAGTGGGGGATTGCAAATTTAGAAGTGTTATCTGACAAAATAACACGATCATTTTTGCCCACACTGGGAGCTTATGAGATACAACTTTTGTTGGTTTAAATAAGCCTTTCTCATCTCAGTCATCATCATTTTAGATAAATTGCAAAGAACTGGTTGCACCAAAAATAGATATAAAAACAAGGCAACCTCTTTTCTTCTTCTCATCTCTGGCATAAAAGATCAGTTAGTTTCAAATATCCAACACATACAAAATTAGACTGATAGAAGAATAGGATACAGTAGATGATATCTGTTATGAACTCATTCAGTAACCAAAACGCCAGGCCTTTTCAAGAATCAAGGGAAAATAGTGGAACTACTGATAGGGCAGTGTCAGCAATAGTGTTTATATGTACAACTTAAAAACTGTAGGTTTCCTGTAGACTATTTGATGCATTTGCTTATGTAACCACCATAATAGAAGCCAAGATAAGTAGAAGACTTCAGTTGGCAATATACAGTTCACAACAAGCAAATATTTTACTGCATCACTTCACTGAACAATTTAAAAAAATCAAATGATTTAGAAGTGGACTGCAAAAACCTATTCAGAGTGAAGAGTTCTCTGAGATCAAAAGGCTAAGTAGCAGATTTAATAGAAAAGTATCAAATGGAGACAAGCTTGGCCATTGTCTATTATCCAGTCTTCCTTTCTGTTACTCTGCATCTAAGCCTAGGAAAGCCATAGCTCTATTCTAAATGCTTTTTGCCTTGTATTAATTTTCAGATTTCTTCCACTTCAAAAAACTTATAATCACTTGCCACAATTCAGGATAACATAACTGATGTAGTAAATCTTTGGAGTCTTGCAGAGCTTCTCAATATATCAAGGGTGACTGTTAAACTTTGACATACCCTGTTTTCTCAAACAAAGAAACAAATAGACAAAAAGGAAAGAAAAAGTAAAAATGTAAAATGTGACGGGTTATAAGAAAACAGAATTAGAACAGTCACAATAGAGAAGGAAAAATATACACACAAGAATTTACCTAGGTTCACCCTAATTTAGGGCTACGTCCTGCAAAAAGATTTCATTATGTTTTTAGGATTACAGCCATGACTCGTTACTATGATTATATCATACGAGAACAATATATCAAAATAACCCCCAAAACCCAAGCTTATCCGAAACCCCTTTGAACCTACAAGAAACGGGCGACTTAAATAAAGTCCAAACCCATTTTTGCTCTGGGGGCAGCCCCCTTTGAACCTACAATAAACGGGCTGACTTATATAAAGTCCAAACCCGTTTTTGCTCTGGGGGGTCCGCCCGCTCACCAGTGAGGGGGGCAGCTGTCCGTTCACCGGGGAGGGAAACAATCAGCAGGACCACCGTATTGGGGATGCTGCACCCCTGCATTCCCAGCGCAGGGGTCACATGTCATCAGATCATACTTTAGTTTCTATAAACTCACGTGGGCATGCCCGTTGTGAGAAACAAGGGACAGTTTTCAATTTAAGTTCTGGGAAGTACCCATCATTTTTCATGGAAAGAAACATTCACTACTTTATCCCAATGTGTTCCCATTGAAGAAGGGTACATATAGAAAATCCAAAGTTCAGCTTTTTGCATCTTCATCTTGTTTTCTGGTTAGTAATCAAACCCATGGATGAACATTAAGCAAAAAAGCATTAAAAATAGTTACCATTAGTGCTATTTTTGAATAACCGAAATTTACAACTGCCACTAATCACATTCACAGCAAAGCATTCCGTGAAGACATGCTGAACAAGAAATATTATAAAGCAAAAGACTTTCCCAGGAACTCAGTGACTAGTGAACTCAAAACTTCCTTCCATAAGGTTCTCCAAATTCAGTTCTCACTGGAACAGAAAGGGCACTGCAAATCATTTTTTTAAATATAAAATAAAGAAGCAAAAGTTCAATTGGATAGCATAAAGACTTTACATTAAGGTACGAAGCAATGAAGCAGATGAAATTCAGAGGTCAAAAGAAAGAAGCATATAATAACAATGCAGAGGATGCTAAGAAGTCACTGCCAACCTTAGCCACAAGTAGACGATATAGCTACGTCTCCCCCATGAGCAAACAATAAGCTACAAGGAAGTAACAGCCAGCTTGATGGATTGAAAATTCGTGAAATGATACCAAGCTTTCGAATATAATGGTGACTGAAGGACCATAAATTTACTTCAATGCAATGCTTAGGCCAAGAATCAATTGCCAATAAGAATCCGAAACTTCACTCGTCTTTTAACACTACCTGTTCTTTCATACCCGATGCCAATCTTACTATGCATCAACTTCATTGCTAAATCCGCATTGCCTGCTTTTCTCAAGGCATTGATTAATATAGTTCGAACTTTACCTGGAATTTCCCTACCACGATCAACAATCCCATCAGCTAACTTGCAAGCTTGTTCTATACGCCCTGCTTTACATAGAACACTAATCATCTCCTCAAAAGCTGTTTCCAGGACTATACCCATTGGTGCTAGCTCATCCAGAATCTTGCATGCTCTTGCTACTTTACCGGAAAGACACAGTCCAGTTGAAAGAGCTCGAAAGGAAGCAGCTGTAGGGGTTATGCCCTTATCAATCATTCCATCCCATATTTTTAGTGCCTCTTCATTTCGGTGCTCATTGAATAATCCAGTAATCAATATTGTGTATGTATAGACAGTTTGATCACAACCTTCATCTTCCATTCTCTTCAAGAGCACCAAAGCTTCATCAATTTTTCCATTCTTGGCAAAAGCATCAATAAGCACATTATAAGAATATGAATCCCGAGGACATCCCTGTTCATCCATATCATGGAAGAGTTTTTCAGCCTCATCCACTCTCCCTGCCTTTCCAAGACCATCAATGAGACTTGAATAAAACATACTATTAATGGGCATATTGTTAACTTGAAAATATTCAAACCATTGCATTGCCTCCTCAAGTTTTCCATTCTTGCATAAACCATTAACAACTACCCCATATGTAACTACATCTGGTGCAAATCCATCATGCTGCATTCTGTCAAAAATCCTCATTCCCTCTTCAAGGTTCCCATTTTTAAAATATGAATCTATTAAAGCTGTATAAATTGACACATTAGGCTTACAACCCTTCTTAATCATACTTTCAAAAACGGTAAATCCCTCAAAAGACTTCCCTTCTTTACAAAGTCCTCCAACCACTAAGCAATAAGCATGTGGTGGAATCTCTAAATGTTTCTCCTCCATTTCATGATAAAGTCCCAAACAAGTGCTGAGATCACTCCCTTCATGACATGCTTGAATTAATGTCATATAGGTAATCTTATCTGGTTCTACATTCCTCACCTCCATTTCCCTAAATTTCTCCATAGCTTTTTGAACCTTGCCCAATTTACAATATCCTTTAATCATGGTATTATATGTGACTACATCTGGCTTAACTTTCCCTCCTTCCATAACCTGAAAAACTAGTTCAGCAGACTCAATATACATCGAGTTCACCAACCCATTCATCAAAAAATTATACGTATATAAGCTAGGTTCAATCCCATTCTCTTTCATTTGCCTCCAAACCGATAACAAATCCTCAACCATTCCAGTACCCCCAAAACTCCTTATCAAAGAGTTAGCAGCATTTACAGTGATTAAAAATCTCCTATGCTTAAATTCACAAAAAACAGATCTAATTCTATCACAATCACTTGCAACAGACAGAAGTTGAATTAGAGAAACATAGCATTCAAGCGTGTGTGCATAACCCTTTTGCTTACCAGCCCATACAAAAAACCGAAATGCAGTGTCCGGCTGCGCAGATATCTTATCTGATTTCAACAGAAAAACAACAAAATCCGGAGACAATTTGATCAAGAACTTGTGGCAAAATGTAGATATATTTTGTTCCATTTCAGGTGAATTATCCAAAAGATTGAGAATTTGAGAAACCCAAGGAGAAGGTTGGAGGTTTCTGCGGTCTTTAATGACGTCTGAGAGGTCATTGAAGGGTTGAACCCATTCTGGGGGTGGCAATTGAGATGGAGCAGGGAAAAACCACCTGGAACTTGAAGAAAAATGTGATCTTGGGCACTCATATGTGATGCTTGTATGTAAAAAACTGGCTTTGGCATTCCTGCGAAGGTAAGTGGGCCTGAAAATTGTTGTTGGAATTGTGGAGAAGGGTTTTGTGAGGGTTTTTCTCATTAGGGAATTTCAAGGGCTTGATCATAGAGTTCAGTTCAGGTGGAAGAGAGGTAGCCAGTCCCAAAATTCCCCCGCCACTTACTAAAGGTGAAGACAACCAATGTGTAAAAGTTTATGAAGCGCCAAGTGCCATACCTAATGCAGGTGATAAATTTTCACTGGACAGCGGACCCTTTGCCTGCCGATCTACACTTCAGAGAAAGATCTAGGAGATCTTGGGAATCCTCTCCAACGTCAGTATTTGGATTTTTGATAATTAAAAAATGCTATCTTATCGAGGGAAGGAAAGGAGAAGAAGCCTGTGCCGTCTACCCCTAAGGTGGTCCCGCAGAAGAAATTCACTGATATATTCCAATTAAAATAGGTATTCTAATTTTATTTAATTTTTGAAAATATTTTATTTCTATTCATTTGAATTACTTAAATTTCACATTATATTCAAATTGAACTTTTAACATTTTGTATCAATAAAAATTACCTTATAAATAAAAAATTATGTCTTTATCCTTCGTGTCTCATTATCCAAATCGAAACAAAGAGGATTGAAATGATTCATTTTCCCATTTTCGAGACCCAACTCTTCACCTTCTCCTTCTTCATCGAAACCGTCCACTTTCTTCTTCCCACCCTTCTTCTTCATTTCTTCACCGAAAAGCTCCATCTTCTTCCACTGTTATTTCCTTTCCCTTCTTACTTGCTTTCACGAACACCATTACCTACCCATTCTTCTTCTTCACTTCTTAACCGAAGCTCCCCTCCTTCTTTGACACACTCATCGACAATGTAGGTGTACGACGATCTCCGATCTAACTCCACTCCTCGTCGATCACCTCGTCATCATTGACACAAAATTTCCGATAGGTTTTCTTCATACTTAAACCATGATTTTGTGTCAAATATGCTAAAATGTTAAGTTTTGGTAGTTGGTAAAATGCAAAGCATTTTTTTCAGTGTATTGACATTGTATATTTGTTTCTTTAAAGTATGATTTTGATTTAAAAGCTTGAAATGTACCGAATGCATGTGTTATTTAACTTCGATTTTGTAGTTGTTGAAAGCATAGATTAAACTATGTTGTATTGTGCATGTTTGTGAGTTTGAATACTTGGGTTTCGAATAGAAATTGTATGTTTCAGAATGATTTGGGCCTGTCTCAAAATGATTTCTGTGTGACTCAAAATAATAGTATTGGTTGTGTTCTAGAAATGGTATTGATTGAGTTTTGAAATATTAGGGTGTATCTCGAGACACAGTCGATAAGATTTCAAGACACAGTTGATACCATGTCTAGAATACAGCTGATACTATTTCGAGACACAGTCAATACGAAGTCTTAATGAAAGTCTCGAATAGTTTTGGTTGTGTTTCAAAATAATATCGGCTTGGTCCAAATCATAATAATAATATTATTAATAATAATTAATTCGCAAGTGATAATTAATATTTTCAACGTTATAATTATTTTTATAAATAAATACATTGTACTAATAAAACATTATAATTAATTATATTAAAAATCCTTTTATTCGTTTGTAACTTAATTTATTTAGATTAAGCAATACCCATTTGGATAAAGATTTACAACTTTTTTGAACTAATAAGAGATAGGTGTTCTCTTAAAAATGAGACTTTAAATTTTAAATAAGAAGTAGATGCGATAACTTTTTTTTCCCCCTTCTTTCTCAATACAATTTTTCTAATTAGGATATATGAAAATATTTTTTAGCCTATTTACAATGAGTATTTTGGAGCGGAATTTATTTATTGTAGTCATTAAAAAAAGCGAGTTTAAGTGAACGATAATTTTTCTAATCAACTGTTTCCTTTGTTCCGTTAATGTAGAGATATGGACCCCATCCCTCGTACCTTTCAGCTTCAACACAATCCCGTTGTGCTTGTCGGAAGCAATCTTAGCGCACATGCTAAGTATACTACCATCAAATATACAGTTGACCTGCTATGGCTTCATGGGGCACTAGAGTGTTTTTGGAGGCCTTTTTGGATACATGGTGGATCTTCCCCATTACCATGGACTTGCATATCTTGAGACAGGAGGTCATTTTGGAGGGTGCATTACCCAACAAGATGTGGTTTTTCATTGGGGGCCAGTTACATCGACTGGGCCTCCAAGAATACGTTGTCCTCACCGGTCGACATTATGGGAGAGTAGATCGGCACATTATTGAGAGGCCAATGACGGCCACCTCTATCATCTTTCGATTGATTGGGAAGGGCTCAGTTACTATGGATGCGGTCCTGGAGAGGTGGCAGGCCATGGTAGTGGGACAGCTGTCAGTTGATGATGCCCTTAGACTAGCATACGACATCATCACAGGTCACTGTTCTGCGGCCTCCAGATCATCTAACATCTTCCATAAATAAAAGGGGAACGATTGGGTGGAGCATGACGGTACACTCCTATAGACAGGCCATCGGAGCGGAGAACGTCAGGAAGAGATATTTGTACAACAGCTGTTGGCTGTTGCCGGTAAGTTTTAATATTATTATTTACATTCGTATATTAATGATGTTTTTTAGACTCTCTAAATACTGATTTGAATTTTTTCTAATCTTATCTTTAATTAGTGGTGGGCGTATCATCACTTCCCATCCCTGCCTCCACAGTTGTGTAATAACGTCCAGGATGCAACTAGACGTGGCACTTCCCATGTAGATCCACGACGCTCAAAGTGCCTTGGCCCTCGACAACCCTAGCTTGGCTCCTTAGTTGACTGGGTCCAGATGCTTGATGTGGTAACTGAATACCTTATTAATGTTCACTTTCATTTTTAAATTAGGTAATATCACTAAATTAAAATTGCTAATTACAGGTTTGTGCCAGCTCCTCATACATTGAGCCAGATTAGGCAGAGTGGCAGCAATGGTATTGGGCCGATTTCACCCCCCTCCCCCATATTGCATTGACATGCTGGGGTAATTGTCGACCCAGCTCATTCTATTAGGCATGCGGACAAGGATCATTGGTTCAGCCGATCGATGAGGTTAGACTAATCATAATTTCCAAAATTTAATTTGATTTTGTATAATGATAAATATGAAGATCATAATTACTTTACTTTTATCTTATTTTAGATCCCACGTCCTGATGGAGATTTGGCTGAGGAGAGGATTGATTGAGATCTTTCAATCAGTCCAACGAGATCCGATACGATCCGACGGATGGTATGTATCTCATGAGATTTTATGTTATTGCAATAGATTAGTTGAAACTATAGAATGTAATTGTAATTACTTTGCTGGTTTGCTTGCCTTGTTATTAGGTTATGAGTCCGCGTATCAAGGCCACATGGTTGTGCCTTTCGACTGAGGAGTAGATGAGCAGGCATCCATGTCCCAACCCGACTCAAAAAAAGAGGAGTCGAGGTCAAGTATGTACCTTTTTCTATTTAAATAAAACGCCCAAAATCTCATAGTATGTAATCTAACTAGGTTTTTCAATTATAGTCTCCTGCGATGGTTGATCTTCTCATTGCTGGGTTGAGGTCCTTTTGCGTCAGTATGAGGACCGAGCCATCCAGAGGTATGATGTAGTCCTCCAGCAGCTCATGCATATTGAGGCGATGTTTGATGTGGTCTTTAAGCGGCTCACGCATATTGAGTATCACCTCAATATGCTGGAGAGGGATGACAATCATGGAGATGATCCACCACTATACTCTATCGACGTTTTAGTCCGGCCGACAGTCACCCTTTTCCGACCTCTCCTATAGTCCCTGACGACATCATCCAGGTAAATTTTAAGTCGTAAATTCTTATTCATTTCCATTACCGTATTTTATTTAATTTTTAATTTTATTCAAGTCAATCTTTTTTTAAATAGTATATCGATGCACCTGTCAGTCGGGGAGAGGATCGATCTGATCCACCATCTTCGGCATCTCCTATAGTCCCCGGCGACACCATCCAGATAAATTTTAGGGAGTAAATTTTTATTTATTTCAGTTATTGTATTTTATCTAATCTTTAATTTTATTCACGTTGATTTTTTTTAAATAATAGATCAATGTACCTGTCATTCGGGGGGAGGATTGAGTAGATCCACCGACTCTAGCATCACCTATAGTCCCCGACAATACCATTCAAGTAAATACTAATTCATAAATTCTTATTCATTTCGGTTATTGTATTTTATTTAATTTTTAATTTTTAATTTTATTCACGCCTATCTTTTTTAAAATAATCGATCGATGCATCTGTTAGTTGAGGAGAGGATCGAGTAGATCCACTGACTCCGGTAATTAGTGGTCCTACTACCCCTTAGGAGGTAATTTTACAGTTAGTAATTCTCGTTCGTTTTTTATTGTAGTTATTTATTTTGAATGAGTAATTCTTTTAAATTACTATTCATTCTTATTAATGATTAATTTTGACATTTTATTAGGAGCTTGGTCATACACTTCAGGTCAAGGCCCCAATTGTAGGTGTACGATCACCTTTCACCTTCTCAGCTCACCACATCGAGTCGTCAAGGCCAAAGAAGAAGCCGAAGATGGAAGCGGTGAGGATGGCTCGAGTGTTGGAGGTCCAGATGGAGATTTCTCCTGATTTGGATGAGCGAGAGGTGCAGGGGGGGATTCCTGCTCCTGTGGTGGATCCTTACAGCCTCAACCTAGCACGGTTGGATGCCTTTTGCAACAACGAAGGTTCAGTGAGGTATTTCACTTTTTTTAAAAAAATTTATTTGCATTTTATAACTTTCTGATTTTATACTCTAAGTAAGTTTTTGCGATAGGCGCTCGACCGGGGGTCCTTGTCATTCCTTGATGATGACCTTAAAAAGGTCAGATCCATGGAGGCTTGGTCGAGGACAATCATGTGGATCAGTTTATGAGGGAGTTGCAAGGGCGGCGAGGGAGATATCAGAGCATTACCCTTGCCAAGCCCACTTTGCTCTCGCTAAAACTTACCTTTACGTGAGTATTTTAAAATATTATTTATCTTTAGTTAATTTACCCAAGTTACAATATATATATATAGAGAGAGGAATGTTAGTGTGTGCTACGGAGCACACACTAACAAGTGCTCCAGTTAAGTCTCTAACGGTCAAAGTTAACTGTTAGTTGTTAAAAAAAAAAAAAAAACCTTCTACAAAAATTATTTTTTGAAATATTTTTTATAAACTAAACCCTAAAAGGATACACTAAATCCTAGGGGTACTTGATTAAATTTTAATTAATTGTTTTAAAAAAATAAGATAGTTGACCGTTAACTTTGACCTTTAGAAACTTAACTGGAGCACTTGTTAGTGTGTGCTCCGTAGCACACACTAACATTTATATATATATAGATATATATATATAGAGCATTTCTAAGAGAAGTGACCTCGCACAACCTCAGCTGTGCGACAGTGACGGAAAACGTTGACTCAAATTGGGAATTCAAAAACTAATTCCCAAAAAGATGTAGTTTTTGGCCTTAGTTTTGAGGGGG
>JAOXNR010000029.1:1384276-1412006 GCA_028571225.1 Parsonsia alboflavescens
GACAGGGGGCCAGATACCCTCTTTCTTTCCTCTATTTCAATTTCATTGTACTTGCCTTTTTGGATGCTAACTTGATGCAGAGTGAGAGAGTAATGTTAGTGTGTATAATACTATGCACACTAACAAGTGCAACCGTTAGTCAAGTAATGATCAAAATTAACGGTTAGTTGTTAAGAAAAAATAAATTATTTTATAAAAGCTTATTCTTTAAAATATTTTTTATAAACTCAATCCTTAAAAGGATAAACTAAACCCTAGGGGTATTTGATTAAATTTTAATTAATTATTTTTAAAAAATAAGATAGTTGACCATTAACTTTAATCATTCGTTGACTAACGGTTAGTGTGCATAGTATTGTACACACTAACATTTTCGGTATATAAATATATAAATATATATATATATATATTTATATATATAGTAATGTTATAGAGTGTTATGGAGCACACCTTATAGAGTGTACCAATTAAGTTTCTAACGATCAAAGTTAACAGTTAATTATTAAAAAAAAAATTCTCGTATAAAAATTATTTTTTCAAATGTTTTTGATAAACTGAACTTAAAAGGGTAAACTTAAACTCAAGGATATTTGATTATATTTTTTTCAAAGCTAAAAATAGTTGACTATTAACTTTAACAGTTAAAGATTTAATTTGAGCACTTAGAGGTGTGCTCCATAACACTCTATAACATTTTCATATTTATACATGGTGGATATCGAAGCTTATTATAGACAGTGATCTCTCGTATGCATATTTATATGAAGTTGACCATTTATTGATCACATGAATACACCTTCCTTCCAAGAACTCCCCCCACCCCTGCGCGAGAATCGACCCTAGTTTCTACTTCATTTTCATTTCATATCGAATTTCAGATCTTTCGATTTCAAATGTTGTCATTGACCAATAAACGAGTATGACTTGTTCCTTCAGGGACACGTCAGTGGATGGAGTGGTAAGCTCGCAGATTATAGGTCCTAAGTTCGAATCCTACCAACACCCCAATAGATAAGCGAATTGTCGAGATATGTGCAAATTACTAGACAATTCAAAATACAATTAGAGACATTAATTCAATTCCAAACCGAGGGAGTACCCAATTTGAGAAAATTCTCTCTTTCATCCCTAATCATTTTCTATTCGTCTTCATGTGTTCCAAACTTTTTTAATTAGAAATGAGAAAAGGGTGATTTTCTCAAATTTTGATAGTCTCACAAGGGATACCGGATCACCCTATCAACCAAGTAAAAAATAACATGGGTGGAAAGGGGATTTTCTCAAATTTGATAGTCTTAAGGGGGTACCGAAACACCTTATCGACCAAGTAAAAAATATCATTGACGAAAAAGGAAATTTTTCTCGCAAAATTTTGAGTTTTTTCTTTCTAAATTAAAGTAGGTGCAAATAGATGAAGTTGAGATTTGACCTCGTTTCTTTAATGATTATTAAAGTGGGGAACTTTCAGTTTCAGCCCCATTTCCCCTGCAAGCATAAAGATAGGAAGGGGACGAAGTTGAATTCTTTCCCACACTAATTCAGCTGTGACTGGAATGAGGATTCGTAACGCTCAATACGACATAGACAAGACAGGAGAAGTTATACATAAGAGTAGCATCGACATTACAGATTCTCTGAATGTCGTTTCTACCTCTTATTCTTCAATATTAATTACATTATACTCCATCATATAAATCATTTTAACTAATTTTTCTTATCATTAATTATAAATCATTATTATTAGTTAATTAACTTTTTGAAGGTATTTTTTCTATATTACCCCTCTAATGATATGTTTATGAAAAGATGTTCAAATTTTTTAGAGGATGATTAGACAACATTTTAAGGGAAAAAATTTACCTTTATTTTTACAAAACAACGACTGATGATTTATATTTAGTGACGGAGGGAGTATTTAACTTTGAAAATTATAGAGGTTTTTCTTCCCATATAAATGTTAAGAATTATGCAAGCAAGAAAAGTAATGTGATTTAACCCAGATATGTCTTGCTATAAGTTATGTGATGAAATACTACTATCTCTCCAGGACATTTCAGTGGGTGGAGTGGCGAGAGCCTAAACTATAGGTCTCGAGTTCGAATCCTACCAACAATCTGATAAATAAGCGAAACGTCTAAATACAGTGCAATTGACCTAGATACCACTAAAAAAAAATGGAATACTATTACGAACTATATTATTATTCTTGGGTAAATTGCATAGATCTTTTATGTCGGAGTCTGGAAGGCAAATTTTTAATTCCAACTGTCGTAATTAATTATCTGTTTTCTATATTAGCTAATTGTATTTTCTCAATCCCTAAATTTTTTTTGTCCCTCGTTAAATCATTATAGATCGTAATCCGTGATCTTGCTCATTCCTTTGAATGTTAATGTTCCTACTTGCTCTCTTTTTCCAATATTTTTTTCCCTTTTCAAAATCTTTTGTCCATCTCTTTTTTAAAGAGCTTCATAAATAGAGGCATTTAGGAGGGAAAAAAGAGAGAAAAACTTTACCTTTATTATTTACAAAATCATACAAACGACTTATAGTTAGAGATAGATGAGGTATATGGATTTCACCACTGTATTTTAAAAATCAGTTAAATTGTGAACCGGTCATCAAACCTGTTCGAAAGAGGGCATTGATCCATTTTTTATGAAAATCATTCCCTAAATGAAAAATCGAGATGGATCGGTCGATTTGACCGGTGAACCAATTGATTTTTCAAAAAATCTAAATTGGGGCCAAATTTGTCCAAATTTCAACAAAAAAAAAACCTTTAATATTAAATCATTCTTCAATTAAATTCTAAATTTAATCATTTAGTTATTTTAAAATCAACAAATTTACACAAAATATACTTTATTAATAAACATTAATAAATAAAAAAAATATATCTTATAATCTTCAAGCTTTACCCATACTAAAAATTACCATTTTTAAATCCCTATAAGATAGAACTTATGATTATTAATTTTAAAAAACTAATAATACCATATCTATATATTTAAGTTCAATATTATTGTATTATGAAATTATTACATCTTACATTATTGACAACAACAAAAATATCGATAAAAAATATAATTTTTATTTTTTATATAATATTACCGGTTTAATTACAGTTCAATTACGATTGGATCATTAATCCGTGAATCAATAACTTTTTCGATTCGATATCCGGTCCAATTTTTAAAACATTGGATTTCACCATTCAACCTATATTTGCCTTATGTTTGGACAATGAGGAATTCAATGCCTAAACTGATCACACTTCTTAAACTACAAATTTGTTGGGGACCCATATTTAATGGTACCAATTGCTACTTTCATTGTTGTTGAAATTGGAGAATTTAATTGAAATTAAAAAACCTAAACATTTTTATTAATTAAATTGAAAGGTTATCAAATGACTCATAAAATTTAATAATGAAATGGCATAACTATCCCTCTTGGCATGGATGAACTTGATTTGAAATGACATTAATTGGGACAGATGTATATATATATATATATATATATATATATTTATATAGGGGCACTTGTTAATTATTTGTGAAAGGGATTTGGCGATAGAAACTAAGTCCAAATTGTATTTGTTAATTTAGCATCAATCCTTTTCCATGTTAATGAAAACGAGGTTTATATTATATATTAACTTGCATGCCTCTCCCTAACCTCTTTAATTAGATTTAGAATTGCTGCTCCGAAAAAGACTTCCAGGTTTGCAATTCCTGAGATTTAATTAGAAATCTATAAATAGAATGACTTTTAGGGATGTAACGTGCATTTAATTATTGATATACACAAGAAAATCTATATGATAATTTATGATTTGGACTTGATTCCATTTATTTTAAGCAAGTAGATATCTGTGTTTTTTAGATTTTATTTCTTTTATTAGTAAGTAGTCAATTTAATTATTTAATACATGAGGAAATACAGGCATGTGCTTATTAATTAAGACTTATAAAATATATATCATATATATTTCTCCATCAAAAAAATAAGGTTTAATTGGGAAAAGTAATCTGTCGAAATTGAAACCAAATCCAGTAGGGTTACCTAATTTCGTATTAGTTTTTTAGATGATTTTTATGAGGGTTTTTTGTCGCTATTAATTTTGAGCATCCATCACTATCTCCATTAAACCTATCTTTATGGCAGCAAATTAAATTGTTTGATGAAGTCGGTTTGTTCCTGCAGCTGGTTGATGGCTATAGCACTGATCACTACTATCTCTAGCTAGCTGAAATTTGTTCCTCTTTTGTCATTATTATCAAGTCTCTTGGATCACATAGTTTAGCTTTAGAAGGTTTGGAGCAGGGTGATCTACTGAATACAGAAAATGCCACCCCCCCGGCGGGACACTTGGCGCTTGGATCCCGAACTCAACTAAGGGCTTGGTAACACCCGGCAAACTATATGACAATATTCTTCTTGTGCTGAAATGACTGTAAATAGTGTCTAGAAATATCCTTATTAATAATCGCATCATAACTGTGTATATAATTTTGATGCGGGGTTAAGGTATAATGAAAAATCTTATAATCGGTAAAGTACTTTGATATGGAACAGATCGATGAATTTCTTTGCTCGTATTAAGCCAACTTCGTGATTAGTTAGACAAAGACACAGAAATACTGATATTTTGTGGCTTGAATAGATTCATTTAAGAAATTTCCTTTATAATATATGGTTATAAACTCACGAAAGAGTTTTTTAACTTTGCAAAATGTATCCAATTTTCTTAGTCATTTCAATTATCATATAACATTCATTATATTCTTATTAGTCGTTTAAGGTTGTTTTATTTTTGTACGACAATATAAGTCGATTACAATTATTAAAGGCTAATTATGATTTTTGTTCCATTTGTACCCATCATTAATAGTATTTTCTTTTCATTTATTATAAAGAAAGATAATTATAGTTATATCAATGAATAAGAGTAAAAGGAAAGGAGTCATATTTAAAAGATTTTAATCCATATATAATGACTTATTTTAATAACTCTTTCGGTTTGTGATTGGCTTAAATATATTAGGTTTCTATATATATATATATATATATATTAGCAATGTTCGGATCAATTTACACTCCCATTTGTCCTGACGGCCTTGGTGGGAAGGTTTCTTATGTTTAACTCTTTAGGTTTGTGCATGCATGGCGTCACTTTTCATAACTCGCATGATGTAAAGGGGAAAACCATTAACTTCAGAAAACCCAGAATTATAGAAAGCAACAAACTAACATTTTATTCCGATCTAACTGACTCAGAAACAAAGATCAACATTTTGAAAACTTACAAAACCACTTGACTCCCTCACACATTCTTAATTAATGATGGAACAAGTCATTCCCATCATTCTTATTTTGCTTAGACACCAAAATTAACACGAACCTACGGACTCGATCATTCCCTCAAGGACTAGCAGGTGGAGAAATGTTGCCGCCGCCGCCACCGCTTGGGTTCGGAACCTCAACTCCAGGGTTGGGAACCAACGTGTCATCACCTCCTGGAATGTAGGATCCACCGCCAGCCGAGGTTCCTACTCCGGGCACGGAAACTCCTCTTCCGCTGTTGGTACCGGTTACCGGGTTGTAGGTAAATGGATCGATTTGAGTTCCTGGCCTCGGGAACAAGTAGAAGCGGCCCACGCCCGGAATGAGAACGGTGCCGTCGTGGTGAATGGGGATTTTCTTGTGCAGTTTCTTGTAGAGAAATTTGGAGTCTTTGAAGGAAATGTCACGTCCTGCTAATGCTGAACCTGCTAAAATGAAAAGGAAAGCCAAGATGGAGAAGAATTTGTATGCCATTTTCTTTCCCTTTTTTTTTTAAAGTCTGCTGTAGAATGAGAAGAAGTCGAAGGAAATTGTGATGGGTGTGTTGGGATTACTGAAGGGTTTCCATTTTATAATGGTGAAGAAGAATCTAACATTTGGCGGTGAGTTAAGATACACCTGCATGTATTATATTACATATTCCATGACGACCTATGAGAAAATCTTAGCCCAAGTCTGTCCATGAGAAAACCTGTCTGCAACTGCCTGAACGGCTCATAAATGTACCTTCATAGAAGTACCTGTCCTTTATTTAAATTTCTTTTAACAAGTGGTATACACCTACGCCTGTGTTTCAACGTGGAGTTTACGAAAAGATTTAGTCATCACGGAGCATATATCTTGGTTCATATATTGCCGACGGCACATGTTAATTGTTAAGTGTATGAATTTATCAAAATTCAAGATTTTAGAATATGTAAAAATTTTATGTGATATTTAAAGCAAGAGATGCCGTGTTTGATTTCTGTATCTGTCTAAATTATTTGAGCATGAGGAAACTTAATAATTCTCTTGTCTGAAATTGAATATTTTATTTTGACTTTATAAAAAAATTAAGAAATATAGTTGACTTTCATAAAGTTACTAATTTATCCATGTTATTTATTTCATTCGTAGCAACCGAATGTAAATTTTTAAATTGAAGAAGTTGTTTGTAAAATTTTATATTAAAAATCTATTTATTTTGAAATATGAGATAATCAATTTTAAAAGATCTAAAACAAAAATATATAGAGACGTATATGATTCCCTCCCACATGGAGGTAGTAAAACTTAACGAGTCATGTTGTGGAAGGCAGGTTGCGAGATTTTGGTAGGTAGGTTTTGAAAGATTAATTCTTGTACTTGTGGCTGTGGGTTCTCATTTGCGGTACGACAAAACTTTATCAATTACTCCCACAGTTTTGTTTCATTCTGGATGTTAAACATTAAAGAAAATGTATGTGAAAGGAACCCTCAAAATTTATAATTTAATGTAACATTCATATATGCTCCTATAGTTATTTTGAAAATGAAAAAAGATTTACTATTTTTTTTTCTTTTTCTATCAGTTGTCTGGTCAATTTACACGTAGCTCGCTCAATAGGAATCGAACTCACACCTTACGTACGGAGGTAAAGCTAATACTATACCAACTCTTATCAAGTTTACCACTAAGTTATGTCACTGGAGGCACTTCAGTAAATGGATGATTGACTTCTGGAGGGGACCTTCTTATGAACTCTGCCTCCCGTAAGATTATTTCATGTACTTGTGGTTGTGGGTTCTCATTTGGGGTACGACAAAACTTTATCAATTACTCCCACAGTTTTGTTGCATTCTGGATGTTAAACATTAAAGAAAATGTATGTGAAAGGAACCCTCAAATTTATAATTTAATGTAACATTCTTATATGCTCCTATAGTTATTTTGAATGTGAAAAAAAGATTATAATTGTAAATGAAAGAGATTGAGGACATTTTGGAAAAAATAACATATTCGTATTTAAAGAATTATCTTAATATATATGCGTGAAATCACTAGCAACTTATATTTGAGGAGGGAGTAGATAAGATATATAATATTGAGAAAAGAAATCAATTAATACGCTTTTGATTTTCTTAAAAAGACAAAAAAATATATAGTAGTTTCATCCGGAATTTTGGATGAAACTACTTATAGATTGAGATAGAATTTTGTCGAAGTTATTCAAGGACAATGAAGTTGTTTTCCAATGACTCTTGTTATGTGTGTGTTTTATTTTTTGTGTTGTATCTTATCCACTTAGTTTGATTGGGATATGGTAGTTTTTCTGTTATCATGAAATTTTATCCTATATGTGTAATTTGTTCATGATTTTGTTTAATGGAACATTTTAATTAGAACAAAAAAGTTTGACAAAAAGAGTATATATGTGTGTGTGGAATGACACACATAGGACCCAGGAGCTATGGAGATGGAGGTCGTTGTTTTAAGAATAATTAATGAGATAGTTGATTTCCATCAATCACTACCACAGAGAACTAGGAAGATTTGGATGCTACCTATAATTCAAGTGCTTTTATTAAATGAAGTTAATTAGTAGTAATTATAAGAGCAATTATATGTATGGATTAATTTCATGAAATTTCTGTCGAATAGTGACATTTGATAGAATAGACATTTATTTTGCGAGATGTTAACGTTTCATTAGCTGATCAAACCTGCAGGATTTCCTATTTAAAATAAAATAATATACTATATTTAAACTATTTTATATATATATATATATTCGGTAAGGTATGAAGTGCACCAATGCACCCTATATGGAATGCATTGTTAAGTCTTAAATGGTTAATAACTTATTTTATTTTTTAAAAAATAAAATCTTTGATAAAAAAATTATTTTTTAAAATATATTTAATATATTATACCCTAAATAAACTAACACCAGGGATAATGAATCAAATTTATTTATTTTAAATAAAAAAAGGGTTAACCATTAACTTTGACCGTTAAAGACTTATGGAGTGCATTGGTGCACTCTATGGACTTTTTGTGTATGTGTGTATATATATATATACACACTAAAATGCTATAGAGTGTACATATGCACTCCATATGGAATGCAGTTAAGTCTTTAACGGTTAAAGTTAACGGTCAACTGTCTTTTTTTATTCTTTTTTAAAAACTAAATTTGATCCAATACTCCTATTGTTTACTTTATCCTTTTAAGGTATAATATATAAAATATATTTATAATAATAAATTTTTTATTGAAGATTTTATTTTTTAAAAATAAAATTAAATGTTGACTGTTAACTTTGACCATTAGATACTTAACTGTGCACTTTATAGCATTATCATATATCGGATTTGTTAAGGTGCGCTCTGGAGGACACCTTAATGTGCACTCCAACAGTTACCGTAACGGAATTTTTGCTCCGTTTGGTTGGCTGCATGAGCACTGTAGCAAAAATTTCATTACGGTAACGGTTGGAGCGGGCATTAAGGTGCCACCTTAGCAAAACCGTATCATAAATATATATATATATATTTATATATAACCACGCATTGAAGTTGTACTTTTTTTTTAATTTAGTCACTTACTTTAAAAATTTGTCAATTTACTAGATACATGGTTAAATTTTTGTAAAACTTGAAAAAGATAAATGATTAAATTTTCAAATCTAAAAAATTTAAATGGTTAAATTGTGAAACTTGTAAGTTAAATGTCAAATTAACACTTTAAAAGAAGATATCGGGTCCTTCTTTCACCAAAAAAAAAAAGATTCTCCATATGAAAAGATGGAATGGACTGCCAGGTGGATTGATGAACTGGCTGACAAGTCGATCTAGTGTTGAAGTGATGGATTTTTCAAAAAATACAAATTGGGATCAAATTAGTTCCTTTTTTAAAAAAAAAAAATCATTAATAAATATTAATATAAAATCATATCAAATTATGAATTTACTCAGTTAACTATTGTACGATAAAAAAAAAATCAAAATATATGTCATTATTAAACATTAATAAATAAATAAAATATCTTATAATCACGAAGGTTTATCGGCACTAAAAATTGTTATATTTAAATCACTATAAAATAGTAATTTTAATTATTAATTATAAAAAACCTATAATTATTTATCATAGTTATAGATTTGATTTGAATATTATTGCATTATGAAATTATTATGCCTTATATTATTAATAAAAAAAATTATCTTTAAGAAATATAATTTTTATTTTTTAATGATGAATCAGTAAATTTTGTATCCCATCCGTTTTTAAAACATTGCTTGTGTTGCTAATTAAAATTAATGACTCTGTTTTTCCCTTATATTTCATTCATCCATAAATATTAACCTGCATCTCAATTCTAACTAGCTATAAATAAGCTTGCAGAACTACCAAGACAATAAAGCATGCCAAAGACATTTCACCAACAATGGTTCCGAATTCGGGAAATGATATTAAAGCCACGTTAGACAAATTTTTTAATGCAGTTTACTTCTAGTCAGCCACAATGTCTGTCCAATGAAATACATACAGAACAATCACAACGGTAAAAAGTGTCGTTATTAAATATAAGTCATTTTAGACAACCTTTACGGTTATTAATTATTAGTTAATTAGGTATTTATTTAAAAGTGTTTTTTCTATATTAATCTTTTAATGATATATATTGAAATGATATTTAATTTTTTTCTAAAAAAAACGGTGATTAAAGGGAATTTTAGAAAAAAAAAAATTACCTTAATTTTTACAAAATGACGACTGATATCTCTAATATTTAGTGACGAAGGTAGCAAGTTTCTCTTGCTCTTACCTTTCAAGGCTCAACCCAAATAAGTGAATAAAAATATAATAGTGATATATATACATATATATATATATATATATATATATATATATATTTATACGGATTTGCTAAGGTGTGCTCCGGAGCGAGCCTTAATGCACGCCCCAACCGTTACTGTAGCGGAATTTTTGCTCCGCTTGTTTGGCTGCATGAGCACTGTAGCAAAAATTTCATTACGGTATCGATTGGAGTGCGCATTAGCAAAACCGTGTTTATATATATATATATATATTTATATTGATTTGTTGTCGTGTGCGAGTACCCACACAACAGTTGTGTGCGAATTTTTTTTTTTTTTTTTAATTCTTTCGTGTGAAACGACGTCGTTTTGGATTGGAATTTTTTAAAAAACAAGGGCATGAAATGACTTTGTTTTTTTAAAAAAAAATTACAAAGTAGGGTCACGATGCAGCAGCCACCAAGAACGAGATCTAGGGCACAGCACCCTTACCATCGGTGCTGGGGAATGATGCCAATGCTGGGGTGCATCAGTGTCAAAGTGCTGGTACCTAATATCATCATCATCGTTGTCAGTTTAGATCTGGTCATCCTTGGTGCTAATTCAGATCGAGATTCAAATCTTGTCTTCGGTATTGTCTTCCATCGGTTCTCAGTTCTGTTGTGACAGTGTGCGACGCTACCCATCAGCTCTACTCTGCGACAGTGCTCTCGCTCTACCCATCGGTTCCGTGCTAGTATTGGTGGTTCGTCGTTAATGTCGGTGCTGCTCTGCTTCGTTCCGCTCTGCTCAATTTTTTTTTTTTTTCAAAATTAGTCCAAAAGAACATCATTTCACACGAAAGCCTTCAAAAAAAAAAATCGCATAAGGCTACTGTATGCGAACTCACACATAGCAGCAAATCCCTATATATATAAATATATATATATATATATTATTTTATATATTTAAATGATGTTATGGTAGACACCAAACTCAATTTCTTACGATGAGAACTCCCGTGTATATTCACGTGGAGGTTGATCAAGTAAATATATGTGGGGGAAGCCCTCGATAATGGAAGTTTTGATATCCACCATGACATTTTTATGTATATTTATGTATGATAAGTTGAAATGTGTTAAGTCTACTTATAAATGTTAAAATCACAAAATACACTTCTTTTTTCATTAAATTTTTTTGATTAAGCTCTCAATTTTTTAATTTTTAGTTCCCCTTTGTTTGAGAGGGAAAAAAAGGCACAAAATCCCTGTTGCTAATTTATGCCCTTGATGAACCAAATGTTTAGTAACTAGAGAAAATGCTTCAATTAGGTAAGATCCTTTATATGTGTATTATATATATATATTTATTTTTTAACAATCAGCTAATGCAGGAGGGTGTTGGGAAGTTTGTCACTTCACCTACTAAAGTATCTCCAAAGAAACATGTTTATAATAATATTATTTATTTATCTCATTTATATTTAATTGAGACTATATTAGAATATTTGTGAATATTTAACTTTAATTATTAGAATTTTACATATAGTATACTTACGTGGAGTTGATCATGTGGATATGCACTAATATAGTCCATAATACCTACAATATATATATATACACATATACACACACACACTTTTATATATTTATATTGTCAAGTGTCAATGTAATATTTTAGCATAAAAGAATGAGTTAATTGTCATGTGCATAGTTCAATGGTTAAAAGACCAAAGATGAGAAAAACTCAGGTAAACTTGCATCTACTTCGACCCTATTTATTAAGGTATATTCCGTGATTTACATCTTCATCTATTCATGGGGCCAACTATACCAATATCGGTTTGGGTTCAACTCTTTTTTTTAAAAAAATAAAAGAATGAGCTAATTTCCTAAGAAAATAATTACTCTTTTCCATAAAAATGTACTCCCTCCATCCTTAAATATAAGACACTTAACGGTTATTTTATAAAAATTAAGGTAATTTTTTTTTCTCCTAAAATACCGTCTAATCACTCTTTCAAAAGATTTTAACACTATTTCAATACAACATTGGAGGTGTAATAAAGAAAAAATCATCTTCAAATTCTTAATCAACTAACAACAATGATTTATAATTAATGACAAGAAAATCCAGTTAGTATGACTTATATTTAGTGACAAAGGGAGTAATAATTATGTGGTTGAGATTTTTTTTTTCCCCTCTCTAATTGTAAACCATTTTATAATTATAAATGTAAAACTGTCACAACCTTTTTATAGAATTGAATTTACATAATTCTGTTTTAGTATATTTAGAATTGAATGCCCATTTTTTAAAAAAAATATAAACAAATTTTAATAACAACTTCCTTAAATTAAAAAATTTATAACAACATTCATTAACCCTACAAACTACGTTAATAATAACAATAAAACGGTAATTACTCTATCAAAGATTTTTTCAAAAAAAAAAGAAAACTCTTTAAGTTTTACATTATATCAAAATTAGATAGTCAATTATGGGTATTTAATTTAGAAATGACTTGCTTTAATAACTTCTTTTAAAATTTTTTTTTTTGGGATGGGTGGGGGGTAGGCGTGGAGTTGTTGATCTTATCATGTCTCAAAAATTTTCACTAACAAGAATGATGAATGATGAGGTATTGAAATAATATCTTCATTCCAGAAGTTAATATTCCCTCCGACAATAAATATAATGACCTATAATTACTAATTTACAACCATGACCAGACCATCACTAAGGATTTAGCCCTCACTGACAGTTTTACTCTCAAATTGCCCATGTTGCAAACAAGGGCAATTAACCAGTGTGGCAAAGCCATTGGCATTGGTAAAATCCTAACCTTTTAGCTCACTCTCTCAAACTTTTATATCCAACCTTCCAATCTTTTTCATCTACTTACAATTAAGTCTATATATCTGCTCTCTTCTTTCCTTCCTGAAACTCAAAAACTAACTATTAAGAGCCTACAATGACAAGAACAAATGCAATAACTCTACCATCCTTCCTGTCCAAATTTAAAGATCTAATAACTCTAACTACTACTACCTTATTGGCTTTACCTGGCAGAGATGGCAACCATGGAATCAAGCTTTTTATATCATTTTCTGCAAAGCAAATATCTAGCTAGGCTAAGGACAACTTGAAATAGAAAGAAACGCTCCCATAATAATGATTCAACAAGGGCTATTTACAGTTAGAGATTGATAAATGTAAAAGACTGATTTAACAGAGGGTAGAAATGTAAAACAATATGAACAGAGTAGAATGAAGCAGCAAAATATTTGCATAGAACCCCCACCGACCACATCCCCCAACCCTCCAAGAGATGTCTCAAAACCTAGAAAAGTTGTCTTTTTCCTTTTTCTTGGAGTTGAGACAGATCAGATGATGTCATAACCAAACTAGAATAAATAGAAAATGATATGAAATTACAAAAATCATGGTCTTGGCCTCTCTTCAGAAAATCTTGGAAGTTGAACTAAAGAGTTCACCCTTGTTACACCTTCCAAACCTGACCAATTTTGATCTTCGGTGAATGTCATCGTTTCCCCATTTCCAGCTTCAGCTTCAACGGGAATTCTTCTGTAGGTTTCATTTTCTTCTGCTGATCTCACGGTAAAGTTTCTCTGAAGGGATGGCTCGGAGTTCTGTCCATCATCTGATTCTGCAGCATTACCGGAATGATTGCTCTGCAGGGTAGCAGAAGAGAAACATTGTTCGTCATAATCAGATTCTGAATCCATTTTCCCGTCCAAAAACAAACAAACAACGGCGCAGTCATCCATCTTGGAGGTCGGATATTTGGATTTCCACTCACGAGCAGCCGATTCAACCACAATCCTGGCAGCTGATGACCGTGTTGGAGTCGATGACACTATTTCAACTACCTCTTCATTGCTTAGGACATCCCACACCTTAAGTTGGCAAAACCAGAATTGCTAATAAGTTCCAGATTAACTACTTTGTACCAGAAACAATAAAATGCAGAAAACATTTAAAGTAACTATGACTTCAGTCAGGGGCTAAAGTTGGCATGCTTATGACTTCAGCATATTTGGCCAAACCCATCACCGGAAAATCAATATATGCCGCATTTCAGACTCAGGAAACGGGCTTATGTACCTAAGCGAAAAGATTAAACAAACAAAAGGCATCTCCAGATTACAGAACTAATAACCACAATACATAGGATATGACCTTAGCCAAGTGAATAGGTATCTTGTAAAATGAATTCAGTTAAAATGACACTAGGGTGCAAGCTCGTAAATGACTAAAGTAACATTTCACCAAAATAATTGAGCATAAAAGTATGAACGTAATCCCCAAGATGGTGTTCCCACTTCTGTGTGTAGCATATTTGTTGATCATGACAAGAGGATGCTGGTCTAGAGCAACTCTAAAAAGGTAGTGATAAAGATGCTGAATTCCACAAAACTACCAAGAGCTGCAATTGGCAATACCAACTTGGAGCAATGAGAAATTATCATACTATGAAGTGGAGCTTGGTACAGAAAAATGAAGCAAAAAGACCAGTAAGGCCACAGATTATTAGTCTCTCTTAGGATCATATTAGGACCAAAAATACTAGCAAGATCTAAGATAACTAAAGTCCTTTGATAGACCAAAAAGACCAGAAAAAATCTAAGTAACTAGAGTCCTTTGATAAACCAGGAAAAATCAAAAAGCAATCTTTTCCTTGATTTTCAAGACAATACAAAGGAGACAATTTTTATATCAGAAATTATTATTTAAGACAGAACAGACTAAATTTTGTTCACAAAAAGAAAAAAAAGGGATTTTCTCAACAACCCAGATACCTACAAATAAGCCAGTGAAACTACTATTTAAATGAAATTCAATCAGGAAAAAGAAATTCAGAAAAGACAACAGTTTTTCATCGACTAAACAGCCTTATGCTAGTCCTAGTGGCACCAAAATAATGTAAAGACAAAAACTAAGGAATAGGAAAATGGAAATGTGTGAATGGGCTTCAATGGTTGCGGGAAAAACCTTCCACTCCCCGTCCTAAACTGAAACCAAGAGGCTTTGAAGTGACATGGGTAGTTGCACCATTACAGAACATTTGAAAAGCAAAAGTATCAAAATGCTTATTCAGGAAATACACAACTTAACAGTAAATCTTTTCCAGTTTATATCAACAAATATGCAAACTGTAACTGTGCTTAATTTTCCTTGATCAATGATAAGCCTTATATATGCAAAAATATCTCAACTACATAACACCAACGCATTCCCCTGGGGGAAATTCCATAGAGGTAGTCTGCAGTCATTAATCCACAAACAGAAAGAGACCAAGAGTGTTCCCCTCATCTTCAATATTTACAAAATGTAGAAGAAATTATCTAATACAAATTCAAAATCCATTTTTTCCCATGATTGAACAAGGTCAATTCAAGAAATAAGTTTTCTTTTGCACATTGTTCACGCAAAGAAATTTTGCCCTTCAACTTTTGGCTGTTAAGATTTTATAGTTTATTAAATATTCTTCTTTTAAAAGAAGAAAGAAATCCCTGGCATTGGAAATCTAAACAATCAGAGAATTGAGCTTCAGCAAAAGCTAATACACACAAAACCAGAGAATGAACAGGAGTTGAAATAGAACGAGGAATTACACAATCTGACCAAGTGTGTAGGTCAAATCGGATACATACCCCATCAGAAGCAAGAACAATGAACTTATCCCCCTCAGAGAGAACCCGATGAGAAAACTCAGGAATTGAGATTACTCCATATTCCTTCAAACAGAAATCCCCAAAAGCTCTTGCCATTGCCAATCCAGGGGCATCATCAAATGGCAACCAAACTCGTTGCACTTCAGGCTCATCTTGCAATGCAAAAACTCGACCTTTACATCGCTTGATTCTTTCAGCTTCTCCTATTATTTAACACAGAGACATAGACTAGCCAATTGAGAAGTAATGTGACAGGACAGACAAAAACCATGGAACTAGAACGACATACTTGGCAAATCAGGCTTTAGATCAACAGTCAACTGGATAGCTACCATAGAATCATTGCTGTCCTTAGATCCCATTATTGCTCGGGAATCACCAATATAGCCCATGAAAAGGTTCGATCCCTTGTATTCATAGAAAAAAAGAACATGTACTAAGACAATGTAGACAACCAAAGAACAAAAAGAACAACAAAAACAAAATCAGGACAGGGAGATTGAATTCCTATACCTGCTTTATTATGGTAACAGCAGTGCTGCCACTGCAAAAGCAATCTAAGTTAGGATGAGACCTTAACTCTTTATCCATTGCCTTGTATGATTTAAGAAAAGCTTCTCTCCACTGTGAATCCACTTGATCTTCTTGAGAGACATTCTTTTCTGGTTCTACTACATCAGATTTTGGATCCCCATTGCAACAATTAAGGCTAGAACCATTTTTCTTAGAGTCGCATGATTGCAAGAATGATGACAACTTCAACGGCAGTGCATCCCTAACTTTGCGAGCAACCATGTGGCCATGAGGACCATGACCATCAAAGACACCACAAAAGGTCACATCATCTGCCATGAAATCCTACAAATTTGCAAAAACCAATCAATTTTGACACATGATTCAAACAAATTCTCACAAGGGGCAAAAGGTGGTACTTACTTCCCAGACAATCATTGCATCTTGGTTAATGCCTTTTCGTCCTTGTTGAGTAAATATACAAGAAGTCCGACTCCTCCCATTAGTAAAAATCCGATTAGGTACAGATGACAGGTGTTGCAGGGCCGTAATATGGTCAGAAAATGTTCTCCTTGATCTCTTTCGCCCAAACATAAATTCCAGACAAGAGGGCGAAATATTATCACCATTGCTCCTGCTGCTGCAAGTGCTTTGGCTACTTGTGGAGACACAACCTCCCATTTTGCTCAGACCCAGGAAGAGACCATTGATTAAAATCAAAGAGTAGATTTTGAACAGCCAGAGACCAATCTCCCAGGGAATACTAAGTTGGTATTCTTTCTGTATTCAGTAAGCAAAAGAAAATGAGAAATTCACGAGGTTCCATATAACTGGCACATTGGGACTTCATGTATAAAAAACTGAATCAGCTTATCTTGGTCAAATGTCAATAGTAACAAAATAAGCGTGAATTGATAACGAATCAGCTCAACGAAACCCAGAAACAATAATTAATTCAATAGTTTATTCAACAACTTGATGTAAGCAGAAAGGATTTAATACAACGAGCTTAATCTAATTGAAGAAAAGCTATGTTTGAAAGATTTTGCATGTGAATGAGGATTTTAGTATTAAAGAAAGGTTGTCTTGACCATTTGTCTTTTAACGGGAATCTCAATTATTTAAATACATTGATTGGTTTCATGTTGATAAACACACAAGTTTTCTTAACATTAAAAGAAGTTACCATAGATACAATTACAAAACAAGAAAACTGAAAAATAAACTGGAAGATCATAAAAGTAAACAAAAAAGTGTGAACCAAGTTTGCTTATCCAAATTCTTTAGATTACAATGAAACACAGATCTTAAATCAATTTCAGGCAAAACTTATCTGCTAATGATAATAGCAACAAACCCAAATAGGAAAAAATTTTTAAAAAGCTTATAACTTTTGTCCATAAACTACCAGCAAGAATAATATGTTCCCCTATAATCCAAATGCAACCATCTCAAAACAACAAATTAAAAAGAATAAGATACAGAGAACAGATCAAGATTTAGAATATGTGATTATTCTTAAGACAAATGTACTTTTCCAACAGTATATGGGTAAAACTAATGTTTGTTGGATACACCCAGTGAAAAGTTGATTGGGATTGATTTTTCTTTTGTTAAGTAAATTGCAAGTCATTGCAGGAGGAATCACACAAGAGTCCAAAAGCGGGTGAAGGAATAAGTTGGACACGATTTTGCACACAACAAGGGTCAATCTAAAACATACCTCACGGCAAAATAAGAAGAAAAAAAGGAATGGCAGAAGATATATAAGAGATAAAAAGAAAAAAAGAAGAAAGATAGAAACAAAATGATGGGAATGTGGAAAGTTTGAATTTTGCCCTCTTGAGAGACCACCACAACATGGAGGAGATGACAAAGTGACAGGAAAAGCTGAAAAGGACGAAACAAATCAGTAGAATCGTCAACATTAAATCAAATACGGAACCACAAAAGCAAAGAAAAAATAACAGCAGATCAAGGAGAATAACTTTGAAAGGTAGAGAAAAAGCACATACGTAGAAATTTTGCCTATTGCTCTTGTGCAATAAATCTTCAACAAAGAAGCAAAAAGTAAAACCTAAAACCTTTCTCCTCAATTTTTTTCCCGAAAACTCAAATTTCAACAAAAGATTAATCGAAGCATTTTGACCACAAATTCAAATTCCCTTCTGGGTTCAGTTTTCAAGTTCACAGAGATCACAAATAAGTCAACCCAAAGAGGTTACAAGTGCAGAGAAAATGCCGGTCAAAAACATGAGAAGTTAACATTTTTTTCCCAAAAAATCAGACTTCAGAGGAAACAATGACACATATTTAGAACATAGAAAATACAGCTTTGAAAACAATTTTCATTTCTGAACCCAGAAACAAGCACACCTGAAACATTGAAGAAAAAAATAGAAGTAGAACCCCCATATCATCACCTGTTTCCTGTCTAAACGTTGGCCTGACACTTGAAAGTTTCTGAACAACTGGGATCAAAAGGGAAGACGAGAATCAGGCTAGAAACGCCAAAAAAACATCGTCTGAAAATAATTTGTTTCAAGAACAGGAAGAAAGAAGCTTGTTGGCCTTGTTATTATAAACTTGGGAATGCATTAATTGCAGAAACAAGAAAGGGATGGTGGAGAGAAGAGGAAAGGAGTAAAAGAAGCAGCAGAGAAAGGAAGGAGGAGTTGGGGGATCTGAGGGGAGTAGGTTGGCTGGTGAAACTATGTGCTACTATGACGAGTGTAAGCCTTGTGATAGTTGCACTCAACTGGCTGAAATCATCATCATGATGGCGGAGATGGACATAACCTTTAACTTCATCCTCCTTTCTTCTTTTACGTTCAATAAAGTAAACCCACGCTCTTTCCCTGAGTGGCCGGGGAAGTAACTCCCACGCTCCTTTTATTTTTACTTTTTCCTTTCTTTAGGGAAAGAGATCGAATATGTTTTTTTATAATTATGGCACCCAATCTTTAATGTATTTAGAATATGGATCAAAATTAAAAATATTAGGCACAAAAGCGAATGACCTAATAGTTGAGAGGTCTGACTCTCCTTTATAATTTTTTTGGTTAACATGTCTATCAATATCATTTTAAATGACTTTTAGAGGTCATATTTTTTCTAAAAAAAATATTAATATCAGACTACAATTAATCTTATATTTTTATTAACTAGCTTAGATTGCCCACTTAATGCACTGGTGTTTTTCATAATACATATTTTTTCTCTTTCTTTTTTTTTTTTTTTTTTGTTGATAAGAGGGTAGATCTTGTTTTCTATTTGGTTTCTCTTGAATTGATGACGTGATTGAGATAGAAGAAAAAATAGGATTTCGTTGAATTTAATTTTTTTTATATGTATAATAGGAGCTAATTTTCTATTCTGATAAAGAATAAGAAAAATTTTATTAGTTTTAAATTTTTGAAAACTCAACCGTTACCTTTTAAAAGGTTAAAAAATCTATCTTAAAATTTGGACTCGTCCAAATGAATCCAAAATGTTTTTGTTTTTGTTTTGAATTTTTGAATTTTGGGTTGGTTGGCCAACTCTATTTATAGAATTGTAAGTTAATTTTTAATAAAATACATGACCATTCTAGATAAAGGTTAATTAATCATGAGTTACAAAACATAATTATTGAGGATTTTGGTGTTAGAATTTAAATAGTATTAAAATATTTTATTTATTAATATTTTATATTCCTTTAATTACTAAATATAAATTATCCACGGCCATTTTACAAAAAAATTAAAAGATCTTGTTTTGTTCTCCTACAATGTCCTCTAATCATATCCTTTAAAAAATCTGACCATCATTTTAACATATATTATTAAAGGGATAGTATAGAAAAAAATATTTTTAAAATACCTAATTAATTAATATCGATGATTTATAATTAATGATAAAAAATAATTAATTAAAATGACTTATATTTAATAAAGGAAAAGGTATTTAATATATATATATATATATTTATATATTTATATTTACGGATTTGCTAAGGTGTACTCTAGAGTGCGCCTTAATACGCGCTCCAATTGTTACCATAACGGAATTCTTACTACAGTGTTCATGCAGCCAACCAAGATGAGCAAAAATTCCGTTACGATAACGATTGGAGCGCACATTAAAACACGTTTCGGAATGCACCTTAACAAATCTGTTTATATATATATATATAACGAGAAACCTTGAAATGTTGCCATATAGCATCTCGAGTTCTTTCTCAATAGATATTAGAATAGATTGTTTTACGTCGTTTTCTTGTCTTCTTAGGGTTTACATGCCTCACTTACCTCTCATACGAGTTGGCTACGTCTGGCGTCCTCCTCTAGACTCATGATGCTATCTTTAGGAGGCAAGAGTTGCCTCATTAGCATGTGGACCTTGTTGGACCTATAATGCCATTCCATAATACTTGATTGGATCTTGTCTTCCATTTATTTATTTATGTTAAATATAAAATAATGTTATACAGTGTCAATTAAATTTTTAACTATCCGTTATTAATAAAAATAAATTTTTTTATAAAAAATTATTTTTTCAAAATTTTTTTTATAAACTAAATCCTAAAAGTATTTGATTATATATATTTTTTTTTTAAAAAAAAATACAATTGATTATTAAAGATTTAACTGAAACACTCCATAAGATGTGTTTTATAACACTTCATAACATTTTTTATTAAATATATTATAAAATTTGTGTCAACGAACCTAAGATCCTATCAAATTAACAATAAAAATATTGTAATTAAATTAACATTATAAAACAAATATAATCTTACTTTTTGATTTTATTTTTTACCCCCTTCTCATCCCTATCCCTTCATCCCCTGAGATCATTAATGGCTTCACATTTACTCTCATTGTGTCTCGTGTTTGCTCAATAGGGAGTGTGTATTATTTTGGGGCAAAATTTTGGGTTTGATTCAAATGTATTTATGGTATGAATTAATTAAATGGGATTATTATTATTGTAAAAAATTAGAAAAGAAAAAAATGAAACGAGACGGCGTCATGTCACGCGGAAAGTGGTCGGGTGAGCACTGGGGGAAGCGATTAGCTGAGAAAGATCATCAAAGAGAAAAGCACGCGACAGACCTCAGTATGTATGACAGTTGACAGAGAAATCAGGTGGGGCCAGATGACGTGGCACAAACTAATTAAATGATCCCTAACCGCAAAAGAGTTCCGTGTTCTGTCCACAAATCACTGGCCCCTGCCCCATGATATGAATTAAAATAATTTAGAAATAAAAGATTTTAATAATATATTATATTAAACTTTAAAAAGTACTTTTTTTGTTGTATAATTAATTATATATATTAAAAATGTTACTATTGAAAAACTTTGAAAATTCAATGAAATTAACTAAAATATTTCTTTGACTTTCTTTAATAATAATGTATTTATGTCGATATTTTTACATCGAGGAAATTGTAATAAGAAATATAAATTAAAATAAAATCATTATCATCTATTCTCGAAGATATCCTAATGAGTAGAGTGACAAAAGGACGAATAATAGATCTTAAATTCGAATCTCATCATCAACATCTGTCTAAAGCTAACGTAACATTGAATTAGGATTAAAAATTTATTTATTTTAAGGATGGGGATATTTGATTTTGATTTATTTAAAATAGAATTGAGAAAAGTTAATCTGTTTTTCCAAGTATTCTATAAAATGATTATTTCATCTAAATAATTTCTTTTTCTTCTTCTTCTTCTTCTTTTTTGGGTACCTTTTTAAATCCTTTCGTCTATTTAGGGTTAATGATTGATCTGATTATAGTGTTCTTAATTAGATTTTGACAATTAGTTTAATGTCTGCAAGCTTAAACGACATTGGTTACTGTTGCAAATACAAAGATCTGCTTTTCTATGGATTTTTATTCTTTATTCTTTTTTCCATCGTGGGCAATCAAAGGTGGGGAAGTTGATGTAACCTTTTTTGGACATGTCTATTTGGGTGGAAATTGTTGTTTTGCATTTTTCTATATACGGAATATTAAAAAATTAGAGAAAAAAAATAAACTATAACAATATGCAACTTAAATATTAATAGCAGATATAATCACGATAGACACCCATTTAATTATAAATATTAATTAATATTTAATATCAATTTTATTAAAATTAAAGAGCTATTTACTTTTTACATTGAAATCAAATAAATCATTTAATTTTAAATGAATGGAGTATCAAATTAATTTTTTTATTCCGTGTTCTCTTTCATACTCTTCTCTGCACTTCCATTAATCTAATATATATAAGTCTTTAACGATCAAAAATTAATGGATAACTTTTTTTATTTTTAAAAAATAATAATAAATTTGATCCAATATCTCTGATATTTAGTTTTTCCTTTTATGATACATAATATATAAAATTTATTTGAAAGAATAAAATTTTTTTATTAAAGATTTATTTTAAAAAATTAAAATCAGATGTTAAAGATTAACTTTGATCGTTTGAGTCATACCGGTCAAGTCTAACCATGATGTGCATATAAAAGAGTACAAAGAAAAGATCAAGTCTAACCATGAAGCACGAATATGTATAAATATAAAAATATATATATATATATATATCATTTTAAATAATTACTTACATACATAATTTGTAACTAATATATTGTTACTCCCTTCATCACTAAATATAAGACACTAATTGTCATTTTATAAAAATTAAAAAAATTTACTTACTCTAAAATTACCTTCTAATTATTTTTTAAAAAATTTGAACATTATTTAACCATATATCATTAGAACAACTTATAATATAGAACGACTTATGTTAGTTACTTATAGAAGGAGTGTTTCATGAGTACGGAGCTATATCAAACTAACAACCTCGTATCCTTAGGGCCACAACCTCGAGGATGCATAGAATTAGTCCTGGAATCAAAGGTATAGCTTAAAGAAAGATTAGACAGAGGGTCAGCGAAGGGTACTGAACAGACGGGCCATGAGGGGGATTTTAGGTCCCCATATGAGCAGGTTCGCTGGGAACTTCAGCTTCCCACACATTATGACATTATTATTTCACACAGATGATAGGAGTTGAATCTTTGTGTTTGGACCCATAAATTTCGAAAAAAATTGTAGAAAGGAATCCCATGAACAGGTCTAAAGTGGTGATCTGGTAATGGTGCCCACGATGATCTCTTTATATGTATATCTTTCCTTTCAACAATCACAACTCCTTTTCTCTCTCTTTTGTTTTTTAAGTGAAGAGAGAAATATCATTAGGGTTTTACTTTTCTCGATTCATTCACACACTTGTCCATTGAAATCAAATAATCCTTTGGAAACAACTGGTTAAGCCTGGTTTCATGTGTTGCCTCTAAGTTTAAAGTTTTTTTTTCTTTAAAGAATTAGATACGGGCAAAATTTGACTACTTATGGTTTAACTAATTTTTATCTTTTAATTTTTTAAAAAAAATTATGTATACTTTTGAAATGGTTTAAATGCACCCATGCTTGTCAACAGTGACTTGTTCCAATGATACGTATAAGGATACAAAGATCTTGAGTTGGATACTAAATGTTCATAAAACCCCTCTTCCCCATATTAAGAAAAATAAAATAAAATAAAATACGTCCGTACTTCATTATTTTTAAAGCTATAGGAGTGGTGAATATTTCTATTTCTATTTTAAAAATTATTACTACTTTCTAACAATAATCATACCTTTAACTTTTAACTTCTCTAATTCAATAGAATTATTTATATTCTACCTATTCCTTATTTCAAGGAATTGACATCTTGCTAACTCATGGTCTCACTATTAACTATATTAAGTAATAATTAATAATAATAATTTTAGCAGGTTTAAACTAGAGTTAAGACATTTTTTAATCATTTTTATTTAAAGTTGATTGAAAATTAATTTTTTTGGTTTATTTAAAAAATTAAGTTTTAATTCGATAAAATGCCATCTTTAGATGGATATATATATATATTTATATACATTTGGTTTTGCTAAGGTGGGCATGCAGCCAACCAAGCGGAGTAAAAATTCCGTTACGGTAACGATTGGAGCACGCATTAAGGTGCGTTCCGGAGCGCACCTTAGCAAATCCGTCTATACATTTATGTATATATATATATTGATACGGCACCGTTCCTAAGGGACAAATATGTAATGCTTTATCAATTATTTAGTGACAAATGTGTTTATGATCATGAAAATAATAATAGCAAACATGACATATTTGCCATAAAGGGAAGTTTTCCCTTCAACCATTTTCTCTTTAGCAAGCGTGCATGCAGCTTTTCAAACTAATAAAATTTGCGTATTAGTGAAGCGTAGGGAGTTATTATTAGGGGTTGATGTTTTATGTAGTGTTCCTTAATTATTAATTATTGCATTCAGTATTTCCACAATCAGATTATCTGAAATACTCACTCCGTTCGGAATTGAATATCCCATTTTGATTTGCACAAAGTTAACTTAGTTCATTTTACACTTAACAATATTAATTTCTGAAGAAAATTTTAACTAATTTTGAAAATAAGATATTCATTTCCGAACAATTTAAAATGAAAATGTAGATATTCAATTCAGAAAAGATTGGGCACTTAATTATTTGGATAACCTTAATCTTAAATTCTACACATTTGGAGTGAAATCACTAAAAAATAAAGTGCTTTAAATCTACCAATTTCATGAGTCGAACTCATGACATCTTAATTATATATAAGTGAGATTAGGGCTGTAAACGAGACGAATCGAGTTTGAATCTGTGAAGTTTGGACTTGGCTCGTTTATGTTTTTTTAGGATTGGATTGGCACGAGCCTAACTTTTCAAGCTTAAACTCAACTAGTAAAACTTTTAAAAGGTTCAAACCCAACTAATTAAAGTCAAAAAATTCAAGTTTCAGCTCAAACAAAAGATTGAGCTCATTTATGTATCTTGATTTAATTTTTTTAAATCCTTTAAAAATATTAAAATATATTATCTCTAAGATATGAATAAATCAAAATATATTATATATAAATAATAAATAATATATTCAATAAATCAATTATCATTATATACTAATATTACTCCATCCGTTCAAAATTGAATTTATCATTTTTGACTTGCATAAAATTTAAGAAAATGAGTTGATTTAATTCCTTCGACATTTAGCAATACCAATATCTTAAGAAAATTTAATTAATTTAATAAATGAAACATTCATTTCCGACCAAATTAAAATGGAAATATAGATATTCAATTTTTGATGGAGTGAGTAATAGATTATGAATATATTTTAAAAAGTTTGTTCTTGACGAATCGAATACACATGAGTCTGGCTTTACTCATTTAAGAAGAGTGCAGAGCCTAACTCAATTAAGGCAAATCGAATTTAAGCTCTTATCGAACCAAAATTCAAACCGTTTACGAATCGTATTGTCTCATTTACATCTTATGGATGAGATTATTTTATCACGTAAGTGAGTTCTGCTTGTCAAAATATACAAAATCGACTCATTTACTAATTTAATCAACGCATCTTTTTCCCTTTCCTTGCCTTCTCTTGCTGAAGAAAACTAGAATTAACTCAAATTTAAATCGAGTTCTTAAATTTTTTTGCTTAGTTTTGATAAAAGTCAAAAGCAATATTTAAGTAAAAGCATGGTCTTGAACTTTATTTTATTTTATTTTTTGATTTGATCGCACGTCAGCCCAACAATTTGTGTGCTCCGAATCCCAAGTGGTACGTTTGCATTTATATTTGTCATTTTATACATATGAATCCAGCTAAGAACCTAAAATCATATGGCCCACCATTTTATGGTTTGCTTAGGGCCTTAGGCAAATTCTACAGCTATTTATTTGGCGGAAGATTTTTATTTTTATTTTTATTTTATTTTATTAAATTTATAGTCAACCGCCATAGTTGCCTTTTCCCTTGAAAATATAAATTGCTGAAACTTTTTTGGATTAATAGGAAAAAAATATTATTGATAAACTTTTTCTTAAAAATTAATGTAGTACTTGAGCTTTTAATAGTATTAATTTGAAAAAAATTACTATAAAAGGCACCTGGTTATTTCTTTATAATAGTTTTTCATAGCTTTACAAGGCTAGAAATATTTTTATAAATTACAAATCTGATTTATTTGAGTCAATGTTAACATTTATAACCCAACGTTGGGCCTCGTGGCTAGATATTGATCCAAATCATATTTGAAATTGAGTAGCTCATAAGCCCAATGGATTCATAGCTCAACAAAGGAAACCTCTCATATCAAATAGAAGAAGTAGCAGCAGCTCAAATTTAACAGGCGCCAAAAATATATCCCGCCCAAAAATAATTTTATATATATATATATTCTTATATACACTTTTTCTTTCTTAAATAAAAAACTTATCAATGAAGACTTCCATTGAAGAGAAAAAGAAATTACAAAAGATGATTACAGATAAAAAATAATTGAAGATTCTTTCGACATTTTAGAAGACTCAAGTAACAATCCAGACAAAAGATAAAAGATTTCTATCGGAGAAAGCTAACCAGAGGAACTCAAATTTTTTCTTTTTTTTTTTTAATTTAATAGTTAAAGATTCCTTTAGTAATGGAGATGATTTGATAGGCATCGAAGAAAAGGATAGATTGGACAATGAAGTTTCTTCTTTGAAACTTCTAGAAATTGAATTGAATGAATTTCGATATTTGATTTTGATTTAAACAAATTTCTAAAAGAAGGAGAAGAGATATTCGAAAATGAAGAAAAACATAAATTATTCCAATAGATGTTAAAGATTCTTTTGCCCAAGTATATTATTATTATTATTATTTTTTCTAGTAGTTCCTATCAATTTTGTTTTTTCTATATACAATTTTAGGTAATTTTTTAAAAAAGGTAAATCAAAAGAAAATAGTTTCTAAATATTCTAATACCAACCTTTTGTAACCTTTAAGCAAGGAGAAAAGAAAGTTTCTCAAAATATAACAGTAATAAACTTTCAACCCTTCATTCTAACGTTCTAATTAATTAAAGTTGGTACACAAAATATCCATACAACAACATAACATCCAAAATTACTAAAGGTTAGAATATTCATAATTAGGGATTAAAATCAAAGTCGTTGGTAGGTTGCTCGGATTAATTCCGCTTGATGATGGGTCATGTCGACTATGTGCTTCACCAGGCTGCAAAAGGTAAAACACATTAGAAAGAGCTTTACCAATCGGAGAATAAATGCAATATTAAAGTGGGAAAAAAAAAACAGACATGACAAGGATCCTTCACTACAATTCATCAGAAAACTCAGAGGTCTCTATTCAGAACACTAAACTTGAGGAATAAGCCCCTCATGATTTTTAAAAATCTTGATTTCTAAAGAACCCTTTGTTGTTTGCGTCCATAGCCAAGGAAGGCGTCTTTTGCAAACGTTGGTGTGCGAAAT
>JAOXNR010000029.1:1412106-1440331 GCA_028571225.1 Parsonsia alboflavescens
ATCGACCTCAGGTATGTCCCTATTTCATTTATGCATCGATCTAGGGGATTAAGGGCTCCTTTTTGAGTCTTACATTAGGAACTAAAGAGACACAAGCAAATGGGAGTAGAATTAGAGTATTCATAGTAGAATCTATGGAATAAGAGAGATGTTTCACAAGATTGACGTGAATCGGACTGAAATTAAGTTGGACTTTTTATTTCTTTGTTATATTTACTAACAATTAGCTGCTTCAGGAGATCAATCTATCTGTGATATTTGAATATTTGATATTGTTATTATATATCAAATTAAAGCTTGAAGAACATAGATGATAATTATGCAATTAGATCACTCATATTACATAAGGATCAAAGCATAATAATTGGTCAAATGTGTAGTATACACAAGAATTTTAAATAAGTACTTTTGGGTTGATTTGGGTTAATTACTAAAATTTAGTTGATTGAGGTAATTAATTAATTAAGCAAATTTTCATCCAAGGTAATTGGGAAGGGAATTTCTCTTCGACTAGCTAAGTTATCTCCAATTTGATTTGTCCGAATCAAGGGGGTTTTGTGAAGGGAAGGAACATATATGATAACATTCTGCTAGCATCCAAGGTAATTCATTCGTTGAATAAGAAGTGTATTGTTGGAAATATGATCTTGAAACTAGACATGTTAAAAGCTTTTAATAGAGTGAAATGGTCTTTTTGTTGGAGGTGTTAGAGAAATTTGGATTTGGAAGTCATTTTTTGAATCTCATACGCAATTGCTTGGCTTTTAACAAGTTCGCTATCACCATAAACGAGAAGTCATGTGGATTCTTTCCCCCAGTAAGTGGAGTTCATCAAGGGGATCCTTTATACCCAACCTTATTCATATTAGCTGCGGAAGTGCTTTCAAGGGGGCTAAATAGGCTTTTGTATGATGGGGAAATTGGTGATTTTATCACTGAGCGCATAAGTCTTCTTATTTCACATTTGAGTTTTGCAGATGACATAATAATCTTCACAAGGAGGCTGAAAAGAGGACTCATGAGGCTGATAGAGTTTCTCGAATTCTATCAAGATTGTTCAGGCCAGAAGATTAATTTCGACAAGAGTTCCATGTACCTGTCATCCCATATTATTCCGCAGAGGAGAATTATGCTGAAGGATATCATAGGATGTGTTGTTCAAAATTGTCGATGACTCACTTAGGTTGCCCGATATTTCTAGAAAGATCCAAAATTTTATATTGTGAACCTCTTATCGGTAAGGTTAAGGCTCGCATCAATGATTGGCAGAGGAAGTATTTATCTGCAGGTGGAAGGTCGATCTTGATCAAGCACGTACTTTCTATAATGTCTGTGTATTTGTTGGCTATCACAAAACCTCCACAAAAAAGTCATTCAAGTGCTGAAACGACAGTTTGCCTACTTTTTCTGGGGTCATTCAGACTTTGGCAGCAATGGGCACTGGTATACATGGAATAATATCACACGACCATATGAAAAAGGTGTTTTGGAAGTTCGATCACTCATTAGGGCAATCACAGTTTACGGCTTCAAACTGTGGTGGAAGTTTCGGTCTTCAGATTCATTGTGGGTTCATTACTTGAAAATGAAATATGGGTTTCAACCGGGAGTAGCTCTTGTTGAAGAAGGCTCGTGAGTATGGAGAAGATTGCAACATGTAATGACCTGGGTAGAATCATTCATCTCTCTTGACGACGTTCAAGGAGCTACAGTTTACAAATGGAACCTATCTTCAACTGGTCGTTTCAACCGTTCAGAATGTATTTTAGCCTTGGAGAAGGAAGAGCTGGGCAACTACACAACAAATGATTTCTTCCACTTGAAGATACCACTCTCATGGTCCATCTTCATGTGGAAGCTGAGCAATAACTTCTTGGCGACAGATGATATAAGATCTCGACTAGGCTTCCAACTGACCTCTTGGTGTCACTGTGAAGAATCTAGAAAAACGATAGGACATCTCTTCGGTAGCTGCCTGATTGTAGTGACTGTTTGGACTGACTATGGCATGGACTTTGGAGTAGATAGACACTCATTAGAGCTGGAGGGTACGCTCCAAAGCTGGAAATTACAATCATGAAGATTGGGATTGTTGGCAAAACTTATTCCATTGCTCATTTGTTATGAAATTTGGGTGGCTCGATGTGCTTTGTTTTATTCCAACAAGATTAGCAACAGTAGGAAGGTCATAAACAAGATTAACCGGCAGCTATATCACATCAAAAAGGCATGTAAGTTGCCCATTTTAGATAATTTATTTCATAGGATTCTTCATTGGAAATGTTTTAGAGGGTGATCTTCACCATCCATTAGCATTATAAGGCGTTTAATGTCCCTTTTCTTTCTTCTTTAATAAACAATTAGAAGTCTACCTATCCCTTATCTTTGAATAGTTTATATTAAAAAAAAAACAAGAAAAAAAAAAAAAAAGATTAGGGATCGTAGTACACAGTACAGTGCTTGGTCTCTTCATTCCGTATACAATAAAAAATCTCCGTCCGTTGACTAATGAAAGTTTCCAATCTTTGGCAGTATATGTCACGAGAACCTCGTATTTGTCTTGGAATTAGCTGTACTGTACAAAATCAATACTGTTTTCCCACTTCAAAGTCGTCGACATAATTCAAAATCAATAATCAGAACGTGAATGCATGGAAGTGCCACTAAACAAAGAATTATAGATAAGCTGCTGAAATATTTTTAAATTGATTCAAAATATCTCCTACTATTATATTCTAACAACTTAACCAACATCACAAGAAATGAATAAATAAATAAATTTATAATATTCTTTTTATTAATTTAAACATTAAAATTTCTGATATATACTTCGAAATGGGTAATATTAAGAAAGATGCAGAGGGGCATTGGGGAGACCAAGTCAAAGAGATGACTATTGCTATTAGATTAGATTAGATTTCCATCTTTTCTGATTGGTTGCAGATAAGAGATGCTTTTTCAACAATGTTTTTAAAATTAGATTAGACATCGAATTAAATTGTCAAGAGTTGTTAAGATGCATTTTATAAAAAATGGATTTGTTTTCATCTTTATTAACGTTAAATTGATTATGTCCCCTCAAATTGTTTTTCATCTTGTTTTTTTTTTAATACGTGGGTAGGGATCTACTAAACCCCATGAAAGATGGTGTTTACAAAAAAAAAAAAAAAACAAAGAAAAAAAAAGAAAAGAAAATGTTGACAATGTAATTAAGGTCGGACCAATTAGATAATTAGTTTCGACTGAAGTAATGTGCATGTATGTAAACATTATAAATAATTAAAATTTCACTTTCATATATAATCAAGTGAATAGTTCTGGTTTTATATGGTCATCGGCCATATGGTTTAGATACCTCTGTATGCTTTAATATATATATATATATATATATATATATATATACGGAATTGCTAATGATCGCTATAACTGTTACCGTAATGGAATTTTTGCTCCGCTTATTTGTCTGCATAAGTACTGTAGCAAGAATTACCTTACGGTAATGGTTGGAGTGCGCACTATATATATATATATATATATATTTTATATATACGGGTTATACATTTGGAGTAAAATGTTTTCTAATTTCCGTTCTCTCTTATAGATAAGTTCATTTATTTATTTTTTCCTTCTAAATTGTTATGAAGTAAATTAACAAATTAAATCATTTTGGTGCTTTCCTTATTTTTGTGGATGAGAACGAGGGAGCAAATATCCAAATCAGGTAAAAGACATTTGATGAGGGAGGTTGCACACAGCAAATAATAATTTCTTTCTTTCACAACTTATTTAAAAATTCTCATACACTTGATGCAATGAAATAGAAGGAAATTAGTCATAAAGAAAATCAATAATCAATTAATTAACCACCCTGCAGTTCCTTCGAATCTCTCCGTTCGTTCCCGTAAGAGGGCTAATGTTACCCATCCTCACCATGGCAGCAGCAAAATCACTTCTGAAGCTAAAAATATTGTTGCTATAAGTCCTAACCAATGCATCTTGAGATCCACCATTGAAGAGTTCTTGATCCGAGTGGAGAAGGCCCCGTTGAGCCACGAGATTTCGGTAGTAATTGTTGTCAAATCTAGCTGGGGTCTGATCAAGGGGAGCCAAATTATCATCTCCACCGGAAGCTGGACAATTAGCCCTTCTGGTGGCTGCAAAATTAGTATCAATGTTGGTATCGTTGTTGATGCGAGTTCTGAATGTCGCACATCTTGCGAAACCGACTGCGTGGCCGCCGGAGAGAGCGGTCATGTCACGGGCACTGAGACCTTTGGCGGAGAACATTGAGATGAGGGTCGACAGGGAAGCGAATGGAGAAGGGAGATTGCTGTTTGCCGCACTGAGGCTTGCTGTTCTTGCATCTCTACGGCCTAGTGGTACTACCCAAGATGGTCCACCAAGCTACACAAAAAATGCCGCAAACATTTGGTTGGCAACTTAATTTCTGAAATTATAAACTCAAAATGATGAAATGAATTTAAATTAAGACATGGAATCCGTCCAAATGCTGAATTTATGACATCCCAAGTAGACAGACCAATTTATTATTATTATTATTATTAATGGTATTCGGGTCAATTTGCATGTGTAGATGAACTGTCGCTACCAATAGGGATATAATTCACCAAAGTTAGAGTATGCAACAAGAATGAATTAAATTCATGACCTGTGTTATGCAGACCTCACATTTGAACCACTCAATCACATGCTTGGATGTAAGTCAAACCAATTTACAAAGGAATACTACTTAGAAATTGGAATTCTTCAAGCATGTATGTACGCTCCAAATATAGTCTTTTTGTCTCTAATTATTAGTCTTTTGTATTTTTCTATATAAATTTTTTTCTCCAAATCTTGACCCTAATGGAAGAAAACATTTTAAATGAAAGAAAGAAAAAAATATTTTATGACGAGAGAGAATGTATGAGCAATATTTAAAAAAATGAGTAAAAATTATAAGGAATATGGACCTATAGTAAGAAAGAAGAAAAGCGACGGTAAATGAGATGCATTGAGTAATGAATTTCCTCAAATTACTACCTATATTGTGGAATAGATATAGTATCGATTTGTTTGTTTCATATGTAAGAAAGAAACATGCAACTAAAAATGACATACACAGATAGATATATGAATATTATTGTATTCTCACCAAAACGGTTCCATCTCTTGCAGCCAAAGCGAGGATATCTGCACAAGATACAGTAGCATTGCAAGCAGCCTCAACCCGAGCTTTAATGGCGTCAATTACTTCGAACCCTCTCGCCGAGTTTCTATTCGGGAGAGCAGTCTTTTCCCCAGTGAACGTTGGAGTGTCGTCCAGAAGTACCGATCCATCACAGCCCTAATAATTAAAGAACCCAAAACTCACCTTCAAACAATTTAAAAAAAAAAAAAAAAAAGAAATCTACGACGTGGGGAAATGCAAAATTACATTCACGAAGCAATCATGAAAAAACAAGCGAAGAATCGATGCGCCGATCCTGGGTTCTCTTCCAACTGCCTGTATCATAGAGGTGCGAACAATTCCTTGCAGAGCAGGGCAAGTTAAAGCATAGAAAGTTGGTCTAATTTGTGCATTGGCAAAGCAAGAAAGTAATGAAATGAGAAGAATGGTTACAAAGAAATTGCTGAAAGAAGCCATTGAAGAAAGATTATGTCTAACAGAATGACAAAAATAGTGCAAATTCTTGGAAAAATCTGAACTTTGGTTGGATGATGAATCAGCATGCATGGATACGTTCTTTATATGGTACTAAACAAAGTAAGCAAAGATCCCCAGTTGCATGGCATTTTTTCAAACTTTGCTGCTCGAGATACGCGTCAGTTAGAGTTTACTTTGATTTAGAGGAGAAAACGAAAAAAAGTTAAGAATAAATATCCAAAAGGGAAGATGAGAGTTGATTTATTCTCAAGAAGAAAAAAAAAAAAACTCATGAAGAAAAAAAAAAAAAAATTAGGCTATGAGGTGCCCACTGCAATTATAATGTTCTCTCGAGTTTTGCTCCTTAATTAATTGGATAGACCAAGCGTAGTGTTTCTTGACTTTGTTTCATTAATTAGATGGGGGGAATTATTGGTTATTTGTTAAGTTTCATAATCCATAGTCGTAATAATAGGACTGAAAATTTAACGTGTTCACTGAAATTATACTCCCTCTATCCAGAATCTAATGTTCTTATTTTTATTTTAAATTGTCCAGAAATGAATATTAAATATCTTTAATATGTTAAAATTTTGTTAAAAAATTAATATTATTAAATTTAAAATGAACCGTCAAACCTTACTTGCTTAATGATAAACACCGATACTAGGGATCGGGAGGTCTCAAGTTTGAGACACATCGAGGGTAGGTGGGGTGCCACTGATGATCCTCGAGGGGATGGATGTAGGGAGGGCTCACGGGGAGGGATGGGTGTAAAAAAAAAAAAAGATTTTAAAAAAAATGAATTGAGTCAACTAATTTTAATTTCTTAAAATTAGTGTAAGTCAAAATGAAATATTCAATTTCGAACGGGAGGGAGTATGTTTTTTTATATGTTTTACTCAATCTATATCCAAAATTTAAGTGCATTCTAAAAGGAAGAAAAAAATGTTTTATCCTCTAAAAGATCCCCTTAGCAAAATAGTTGGGCGAAAAATATTACAAAATACAAATTTTGAAAAAAAGTACATTCTTGACATATTTTATAAAAGGAGTTTGCCTTATACTTTTAACCATTCCATGTCAATTTCTTAATGAATTTTAAACTGTTTTTAAGAGTTACTCTAGCCAAGTAACGATGTGAGATTTTTAGAGAATAGACCCTCCTGATTATATATAACTTGTGCAAGCCCAATTGATCAAGAAAATGAGAAATTCAATTCACTATGTCTAAAAACATTTGATCTTGGATGCTTATGGATTAAACATTTGATCTTAAGTCTAGGAGAATAATGTGAGGTCACTTGCCCATGGATTAAAAAATGCTCAACAGCGCCACCGAAAAGTTTGGTTAATTTTCTTGGAATTATATATATTCTTGTTTGATCACGAAAATTTTCCACTAGAAAGAAGAACTTCCATGAGCTCCTCCGGCAAGTTGCTCCAACTAGGCTTTATATATGATGATCAGATAATGGTATTAAAATATGTATATATCATCTTCTCCAGCTTATATTGAACTTGCACACTGGCTGGAAACATTGTCTTTCCACTTTGAGTAGAAATTTTCCAGTGAATAAGAAGCCTTGTGTCTTTGAAGTTGGACCAATTCCTATTTATATATATTTTCTTTGTAAGATTGACTCAGATTAGGGCTGTGTCTATGGGTTAATATTTTGGTCTCATATTTGGATCCGGTTCATTTATTCTAAGTTTTTTCCATCTCATCCCGTGCCTAATTTATCTAATTTAGGAATAATTTTTGGACGATTTAAAATAGACAATGAGAAAACATTAGCGGAATAAAATGCCTAAATTGGATTGGAATTTGGTATAAATAAATTGTTCTAAATTTGTTTGGCACCGCCAATCTAGTTGGCAGGTTTGAAAAAAGCCTATAGGTTAACTGAAGCGAGACAAGACAAGACAAGCAACTAAGCAAGTGGTCGACAAAGTCGTTCATGCAACCACTCAAGAGAGCCGTGAAATAACTACTAAAAATAAGGCTATCAGATTTTCAGTATTATCCAAATCTTTTAGATTTTTCAAAAAAATATATAATAAAATCACAATAGTTGAAAAGAAATTTGAGCTTGACTGATAATAATTATAGAATAAAAAACATCAATAAAGATACTCTTAGTCTTCTATATAAATCATGAGTAGTTCGAGATTTATTTATTTATTTTTAACCCGTAGTTGTTTTTGTAGATATCTACAGGGTTAAATTTAAAAGGAAGTTAGTAGAATTCAAACTTATGACCTATGATTTATGTGTTTATCATTCTACCGATCAGAATGTTTCAAAGGGATGATTAGTTCGAGACTTTTTTCTTGGGAATTGGTGGGATTCGATCAGCGCTCGTCACTCTATATATAAGGATGTTCCAAAGAGATGATTTTTTTTTTTTTTTCAGTCGTGTCTTAGCTAATTTGCATAGACCTTGACTTTCTACTTATTTAGGAAGATGTTGGTGGTATGCAAACTCGTTACTCAACCCACTGAGGTGTTCCATAAGGGGCATTAGTTCGAGACTTGCTAATCTCTCACTCTTTTTATGTTTCTTTTTTTTTTTTATAAAATATTTCTTGTTCTCGACATATAAGATGGAGTTAAGTGTAATTGCAGAACACGTGTTTCTACATTAATACTGGAATGTGCCTCCCCTTGAATTTACATGGCAAAACATGAGGTAAATTCTTTACGCCCATCATTGTGGAGCCAGCCGGTTGGTTGTGAATAGGACGGTTCAAAATTGACCAAAACCGATTAGCTAGTAATCAAATTGGACTAAACTGACCCAAAACTGATCAAAATCAACAGCTAATTGGTTATAGTTGGTTTCAAAAATTAATATACTTGGCGGTTTGGTTTGGTTTGGTTATCACTTATAAAAAAATTCTAATAAGTTGTAATCGAACTGAACGAATCTTTAGTTAACAATTAATCAATTAAGTTATAATTAAAAAGTTGAGTTTAGAAATTTAGCATAAATAAATGAACATCAAGATTTAACGAGGTTTACCCCATTGGAATAAATCCAATTTTAAGCTACGTCCTCAAAGCAAAGCCAAGCTACAAAATTAATTAAGATAAGAACATTAAAGAGTGTAGCATAAAATAATAAAATCCCTCTAGTCTATCACTACTCTATTCTAAGTTTTATCTTACCAACTCACAACAAGAATCTCTCTTGTTTATATTGTAGCATCTTCTAGAATCCCTCTGAGTTATGAAACTGTTCCACAAGAACTATTGTGACACACCTGTGACAGTCTGTAATAGTGAAGTAGATGTACTCCTCCCAAGTTATCTACCATAAATATTCTCCCGAATATTTATAATGCATTTCAGCAAGGCTTTCAGCACGTGGTTTGATCATCATCAAACTCTATCACTCAAACATAGCACTATCACTCAAACATAGCAATGTAGAAAGATAACAAGATATTCTTCTATAAGATAATCATAATATTAAATATGAGAATATCCAAAATAGATAAATATAACTACAAAATTATCAGTTAAGAAAATATTTATCTTTAAGAGATTTAATCCAACTTAACCACTCAACAGGTATTAACCAATTAACCGAGAAATATTTATCTTTAAGAGACTTAATCCAACTTAACCACACAATAGGTATTAACCATTTCAAAAACTGAATTTTTCTTCAGCCTAATAAAAATACAAATAACGAAATAATAACCAATATAATTATCTAATAGAACCAAACAACGATCAAATATAATAATATAAAATAAATAACATATGATAAAAAATTATATTATATATAAAATAATATTAGTAAAATTAAATTTTAATCAATTATTAACCGATCGAACCATAATAATGTATTATAATAATATATTATATATAATAAATATAAATATATCACATAAAAAAATTTCCTTTCTAAATGATTATAATTGAATCAAATCGTCTAAATCCAATTTACAAATGGTTTGATTTGGTTCTACTACACTTTAAAATTCGTAACCAATAATTAAAAATTTTTAATAACCGATTATGATGGTTAAGTTACAAAATTTAATTACAATCCAACTATATAGAACCGGGAACGCCCCCAGTTATGAGTTGTGACCGGATTTGGTGAAAAGAAAGAAGTTGACTTTGAGGAGATTTTTGGCACTAGTTGAGAAGATGTCATCATTTTGAGTTGTTTTCGATTTGGAAAAGTTTGACTTAGAAATATAGCATGAAAGAAAGAGAATTACGTGTGCAAGTGAAAAAAAAAAGGTTTACATATGGCTTGAAAGAGGATATTGGATTAAGAATTTTGATCAAATTTGGTTATGAGTGGATCTACTTCTAACCATGCAGAAATTCTTTGATAATGATCATTCTATGTAGAAGTTTCACCTATAATACTCAATAATTTTTCCCGATTCAAATAGGATTTTTGGTTTTCATATTCCAACAAATAGTCCCAAAGGCAGATATCAAAGCCATCTCAAACACAATACCCTACCAAGAGATGAACTTGTGCAATGGTACAGTATCTTGCTACCTTCATAGTAGAAACATTATCAACCAAGAAAGTTTGTTCCTACTTATTTATACTCGATCCCTTTGTCTCTCATTTCATACAAGAAGCTGTGTACGGGATTGGAATAACAAAGAGTTCCTTTGCTCTCTTGGATGCCGCCCCAACTTCCTCAGTCATGTCCAATTCTTCTTCTTTCATCTGATGATAAGGGAGTTTCCAATCGAAGTGAAATAACAATTCTGCCAATGTTAGCTCAATATTTGCCAAAGCAAATGGTATTCCGGGAGACATTCTTCTTCCAGCACCAAATGGAATGAATTAGAAGTTATTCCCTTTGTAATCCACCTCAGAATCAAGAAATCTTTCAGGATCGAATTTCTCTGGTTCAACCCAGTAATGGGGATCGCTGGCAATTGCCCAGGCGTTGACGATAACTCTAGTCTTGGAGGGGATTTGATACCCATAAGTCTCACACTGTTCAGTGGATTCTCTTGGAACTAATAACGGTGCACTGGGATGGAATCTCAAGGTTTCTTTGATCACTGCTTGCAAGTATTTTAGCAAATAAAGGCCGGATTCGTCTACCTTCCCTTTTTCACTGAAAACAGTTCTTACCTCTTCTTGTGCTCTTTTGATGGTTTGTGGTTGTTTAATCATCTCGGACATTGCCTATTCTGCTGTTGTTGAAGCTGTCTCGCTTCCACCACTAAAAATGTCCTAAAATGAAAAAAGGAAACAAAAAAAAAAGGCAACAAAAGATCTTAAAGACTTTTTTACGTTAAGAGTTCAATTAAAAGATTTTAATGTAGTCTTTATTTAGTTTGAACGTTTGACATGCAACACTTTTAGATTAGGGGATCAATGGGTTATAAGGATGAAGATAATAAGGCATTAAGTCTCTCAACATTAACAATTAACCTTTTATTTTAATTCATCAAACTCTTCGACTTGAAGATAATGGGTTAAGGATGAAGAAGGGTCTTAATAATGCATTAAGTTTCTTAATGTGACACAATAAATGTAAATTAAATCATTCACATGAAGATAGATTTTTCATGAACAATGTAAAGCAATCAACATTTTCTATAATCACAACAAAAGATGTGAAAGATTTTTACTTTATGTTTTAATTAATTGCTAGAATTAATTAGTAGAAAAAAAATAGGCTTGTGAGTGTTGGAGGACTTACATAGATGACTGCTTTGATACTGGTATCAGTCAAATGGCCTTCAAATTCTGCACCTTTTTGAATATTCAACAGAATGTCAAGAAGATCCTCCTTGGCTTCTACCCCTGAATGGTTTACTTCGTCTTTAATCTCTTTGTGCTCATTGAGAATACTTTCAAGTATTTCATCAATTTCCTTGTGGGTTCTTCGCAACTTATATCTTAACCCACCGATCAATTGAAGTACCGGGATTGAAGGATGCATATCTTGCGATGGAAAACCCTTCTGCCAGCCTTATATTTTCCTCCACAAGTTGTATAAATTTTTCTTGGTTTCGATTTCTCTTACCGAAGGCAGCCAAAGCAGTGATGCTATAAGTCAATGAGAAAATCATTTTGCTCAGATTCACAATTCTTCCATTTTGGGAATTGAGTGAAGTTATCAGATTGAAAACTTCTTCTTCCCTAATAGATCGAAGTTTCTTGACACGGGTCGGGCTCAAAAGCTCCATTACACAGATCTTTCTCAGTTTTCTCCAATAACTTCCATATGGGGAGAAACTAATGTCTCTGAAGTCATAAGAGATAACCTTCAAGGCTATAAGATTGGAGGGCCTTTGAGAAAATACTAATCATGTGTTTGCAAAATCTCTTTAGCAACTTCCGGTGAAGAAACAATAACTGTTGAGATTTCACCAATTTGCAGGTGCATGTGAGGCCAAATTTTAGGGCTAAATCTCTAAGGACATGATGAATCAGACCACCGGAAAGCCGGTGGATATTTCCGATTATAGGGAGTTTAATTGGCTCCGGAGGCAGTTTAGGGTTTGAGTTAGATGGTTTCAGTAGAAGACTAAATACCATGGAGGAGGAGAAGAGAATTGCACTGAGGGAAAGAAGGAACTCCATGGAGATTGAAGTGCTAGGAGGACAATGGCTTGCAAAAATGTCTTTCAGTGGCTTCTTTTTTATCTTTGAAAGTAATAATAATAATATTATTACAATTATATCAAATTATACAATTCCTGTCTTCAAGAATGAAAATAATAAATGTGGCCACTGAAGAAGGTAATTTAATATGATTCTATCAGTAATATTTTGAAAATCTTTTATTTTATGTGAACCATGAAATTTTTACCTTTTGTTGTCAAAGTTAAATTAATCTACTGAAAACAATCTGATCTTATATAAGTAAATATAAGATTTCTATATTTTGGCAACAAACTCAGCCATCAAAACTTTTACTTTTACCCTTTCGCCTATAGAAACACAATGTTTCTAAATTCTAACTATTCCCATTCACGTGGGTTCTAAATCTTCTAGTGTATCATTATTATGTTAGACTCCTATTATATTAATAAAAATCTTATATATGGTCTTTATTTATTTTTTTAAGATATATTTTATGTATCAAATAATAAAAAACAGTTAAACTCTAGACATTTTTGAATTTTTACGAATATATATTAAATTTTTATTGGTATAACACAAATTTTACTAGAAAAGTTTGGAACATTCACGTGGACAATGGTCCAGATTAGGTATTAGAATCTATACTATAAATAACTTAAAAACACTGCATTTATGAATATTTTTTTAAACTTTTTTTATTTGATCTGTTATTAAATTAAATTGGAGCTTTTAGCCTATTTGATCAGACAAGTTTGAGTTAAAATACAGTTCAATCCCACATGTTTATTTGAAGCCATTATGGTCCATCAAGTTTTTATGAATAGTTAGAATGATCCAAACGAACATTTGCCGAATACTCCCATGATAGAACAAGCATGTACACTGCACATGAATCTTCGGGGATTATTCTTGTCATTCCAAGCCCTCCAAATCAAGCCAACAAATTTTTTTATTACATTATTTAGAAAAAAAAAAATCCAAATATATAAAGTTATCTTCATCCTTGATCCTAGGGAGGGGGCAACTTAATATCAAATCCACCACTAGCTTTTATTGAAGATTCTAAAGAAGAGAATAGGGGTTACAATTTGGAGGGTATCGATGATGAGGTGGCCGATATTGCTCCTAATGTTGAAAATGTCGAAGTCACTCTGAGTGTGGAGGGTGATGTTGGTTGTGTAAAGGTAAATCAAGTGTCTGAACCACATCAAAAGAGCCTACGACCTCAGAAGTTGGGGAGTCTTCTGGCGATATTCATAAGCAAGCTTAACCTTACCAATTTATTTGTACTTCTCTTGTAATTGATTTATTATATGTAGTCCTTTATACTGATCAAATGTAATAATATCCATGACACTGGCCTCTTTAGGCCTTTTGATTTGTTTTGTAATGAAACATCGGAATACTAATCGTTTATGAAGTGGCTGTTTAAAAACCCTTAAAGGTTTATAAGTATTAATCTTTTAACATGTATTATCATAAAGGTCTTTTTCGATGCGCTTCCTTAGAAATCTTTCGACGTATCAGTGTAAGAACCTTTTGAAGGTATAGTGTAGAAGCATTTTTGTGTATCTTCCTAAAACCTTGTTAAGTATCGGTGTCCAAGCCTTTGAAAATTGATTAAGTGTTTGTATTATATCTTATCACATCTATAAAATGCATTAATATGTCTCGGCTAACTTTGAATTGAATATGAAGTACTCTATTTATTTTAATACACTAAAGAAGGTAAAAATAAAAGAAATACATCGAGGATAAACCTTTCTTAGATTTTGTGCATTCCAAGAACGAGCTACTTGTTGGCCATCCATATCCTTTAGCCGATAACTACCATTTTAGTTATCTTTATCAACTGCATATGGTCCTTCACAGGTGGGATCAAGCTTTTTTCTGGAATCTTGTCTACTGACTTCATGTTTTCGAAGTAACAAATCACCTAATCGAAGAGGCATTGGTTTCACCTTCTTGTTCAAGTAGTTGACTAACTGTCTTTTGTATAATGCTTCTTTAACCTTGGTCTTATCTCTTCTATGTTCTAAAAAATTGAGATTTTTGGCTTCGAGTTGTTGGATTCAACATCAAAATATTCCAGCCTCATTGAAGGACTGCCGATTTCTACTGGGAAGTGGAATAGTGATTCCTCCGTTCTAGAATTCGGCTTTGTCCTGTATGACCATAACACGTTGGGTAATTCATCTAGTCATTTTGTTTTAACTTGATCTAATCGTTTCTTCAATCCTGGAACAATGATTCTGTTAGTTACCTCTGTGAGTCCATTCTTCTTTAAATTTGTAATTCCTTGCAAAATTCTTGGAACTCTTGTGCTTCAAATGGAGTTCCATTATCTGTTATCAAAATTCTTGGTATGCCGAAAAGTGTGATGATATATTCATAGAAGAAATATTGCACCTTTCTGGCTATGATTGATGCTAACGTTTTATCTTCTACCCATTTTGTGAAGCGATCCATTGCAACTATTAAATATTCTCGGCCTCCCATTTGGGGATGGACCGACCATTTCCATGCCCAACTGACAGAAAGGAATGGGATTGCACAAAGAGTGTAGTTTAGATATCGGCACGTGATGTAAATTATCATGGATTTGACATTTTTGGCAAGACTTCACCAAATCTGTTGCAACGACTTCCATACTCGGCCAGTAATATCCAACTCTTATTACTTTCTCGCAAGGCTACGAGAACCGATGAGTGCACCACAAATACCTTCATGAACTTCCCGAAGGATGTAATTTCCTTCATCCACCTAAACACACTTAGATAATGGCCAAGAGAATACTCGTCGATATAAGTGGTCTTTGACGAGGACGTACCATGAAGCCTTCATCTTTATATTTTTTGCTGTGGTTGGATTTTTAGGCAATGTTCCATCCTGAATATATTGTATGAATTGTGTCATCCATCCTTTATAAGTATTAATGATAAGAATATCTTCATTTTCAATGGATTTCTTATTCAGAGGTTCGATCCACGTACCATCTTTTTGATCGCCTGCCATTACCTTGGATATGGTATCAGCTATTGTGTTGTTCTTCTCGGAATGTGTTCTATCTTGAAGTATTTGAAAAGTTTGAAAAGCCTTTGTGATTCTGCCATGTATTTTCTCATATTCTCTTCACATGCTTCATATTCTTCATTTACTTGTGAGGCGACTACCTGACTGTCAGCCCAAACTAACAAATTGTTAATATGCAAGGACTCAACTTTCCTTAGGCCAGCTAAACGGGCTTCATATTTAGATTCGTTATTGTTGAGTTGAAAATTGTATTTCAAGGCATAAGGAAATTTGGTACCTTCAGGGGAGATCAAGACAAAGCCTGCCCCTCTATTCTTTTCGACAGCTAACCCATCTACATACAATTGCTAGCAATTTTTCGAAGTAGAATCCTGTGATATCGAAACGTTATCATCTGTTCAATCTGTTGTGTATTCCACTAACAAATTGGCCAATACCCATACTTTTATGGCTTCGCGTGGGCTAAATTGAATGTCGAACTCTGAAAGCTCGATTGCCCATTTCATCAATCGGCCAGCCTTATCTGATTTGTGTAGTATGTTTCTGTTAGGAGCATTTGCCATAAATTTAATTGCATGAGATTGTAAATGTGGCTGCAATTTCCTTGCAGCCATAATAAGGGATAGAACATATTTTTCAAAAGAAGAATACTAGGATTCGGCTCCCAACAAAATATTTCTTGTGTAATATATCGGCTTGATATGTGGGCTACGTTCGGAGCATAAGATTGAGCTAACGGCCGAATCAGAGATGACTATGTATAAAAATAAAACATTTCCCAATGTAGGGGCCACTAATGTAGGTGGTGAGGTTAAATGTATTTTTAATTGTTCGAAAGCATGTTGACATTCTTTATTCCAAATGAAAGGCTTAGGTTTTTGAGCACCTGGTTAAAAGGCACTGCTTTCTCTCCTAACCAGGCTAGAACTCTGTCGAGGGGGCTATTTGGCCTATGAGCCCATGTAGGTCTTTTAATGTTGATGGTGGCTTCATGTTCATTATTGCTTTGATTTTTACTGGATTTGCCTCAATATCATGATTTGAAATCATAAATCCCCAAAATTTTCTTGCTTCAATTCCAAAGGAACATTTTTGTGGATTCAGTTTTAAACCATGTTTTGCCATGGTTATAAATGATTCCTCCCAGTTAGCTAATATATCGGCCGGTTTGTTTTACTTCACTAGGATATCATCAATGTAAGCTTCTATGTTTCGGCCTATCTGATTAGCAAACAAGCAATTAATCGTGTCTTGGAAGTTGGCTCCAGCATTCTTTAAGCCGAAAGGCATTCTCATTTAACAATATAGGCATGTTGGTGTACGAAAAGAAGTTTTGTCCTCATCTTCTTTTGCCATCTGAATTTGATGATATCCCTTGTGTGCATTAAAGAAACAAAGAAGTGAGTATCTGGCTGTGGCATCCACCATCTAATCAATGCGTGGTAATGGAAACGGTTTCTTTGGTATTGCTTTATTTAGACCGGTGAAATTGATATACACTTTCCATGCACCATTTGGTTTTGTCACAATCACTGGATTGCACAACTAAATGAGGAAGTCAACTCTTCAAATTATCCCTATTTGGTGTAATTCTTGTACTTCTTTTTGTAAAGCTTCCTTTTCTTCTGGTGCTAAATATCTCTACCCCTGTATTACCGGTTTGGCTTGGGGTTTTGGGGCCAGTTTATATTTGGCAAAATCACTTGGGATACAGCCCATATCATTGTTCCCCCATGCAAAAATTATCTTGTGTGTCATTAACAATGTTACCAACTCCTCCCTTTAGGTGAGAAGGAATGTTTTGGCCAAGTTGGACCTTCCTTTCTGCATATTGTATGTCAATTTGGAACTCCTCTAATTCAGTAATAGATTCCATTCTATCTTCTATAGCCGATACCACTGTATCATCTATAGGTGTAGGAGCTTGAGATAATTGCCGTCTTATAACAAGTATGACCTACTTGTGCATCTCTCTTTATGTAAAATGGTTTGTCATCAACTTACATGCTGATTGAGTCTTCCATAGTATCTATTTTTGCCTTCATCATGTTGAATCTAGGCTTGCCCCAAATAATGTTATATGCCATTCGAGAATCTACAACGATGAACATTGCATCTTTGGTTGTTATTTTGCCTATTGGACCCCCATTGAACTGGTAGGTTGATTGTACCCAGTGCATATGTCGTTGTCCATGAGAAGCTGATTAAGGGGATTCAGCCAACTTCAAGGGCATCATCTTGTAGCCCCATGTTTTGAAAAGCTTCATAATAAATGACGTTTGTCGAACTACTAGTGTCTATAAGCACTCTTTTGACCATACAATTTGCCACCATGAAAGATATGACTATCGGAAAATCGTCATGGACAATGGATCCCTTCAACTTCTTTTTGGGATGAATTTCGTTGATCCCAGATATCATTCAATGACTTTTGGTCCTTCTTACTAAGTAGTCAGGATCATTTGCCTTTGCTATTGTGCCATGGGTCCATGACAAATATTAACAAACTCTGCCAAAGAATCTTTTTGGACCGTCGTTTCGATTTCCTTCTTTAGGTAATGATAATCATTTGTGACATGGCCTGACTCTTTATGGTAGTTGCAATATTTATCCATATTGCGTTTCTCCATAGTACATTCAATGTCCTTGGGGGTTGTAATATTCCCCATTGTTCCTCTTTTTGAAGAATGACTGACTGTGGTGTGGTCAGCCATGTATATGTAGCAAGATGTTTGATTTTATCACGACTTGATCCTTAAACTTTTATTTTGATCTACTGAACCCTTTGACTTGTCACAATCACCCTATTAAACCTCTGAACTTTTATTTTAAGTCATTAAACCCTCAATGTATCTGAAATCATTCACATAAACTCTTCAAACAATAAACTTACTTCACCTTCCATCATTTGAACTTATCACATCATTCTCTTCAGTCATGTAATGGTTTAAAACAATATTTTCATAAGCAGATTGAACAGCAAATTGAAAAATTTACTAATTCACGTTTTAATGGTTCAACTGTAAATAAATTGCAATTCAAATGTAATTAAATTGGAAAAATTATAATTATTGTAGATAATAAAAATTGATTAATAATAGAATGTAACATAATTTTTTGGTAAAATTTAATGATTAATAGTTACTTACTATTTTTTTAACAATTATTTTAGGCAAAAGAATTTAGTTTTGAAATAATTAAATAAGTAGATCTACGAGTTTGGTTGAAATATATATAACCAAAAGTTAAAATATATATATATATTTTTATTTCTGCTGAAATTCAATCTTATTTAACTCTGTTATGTGACTAACATGTTTTATGTGAATGATTTGAAATATATTAAGGTTTTAATGAGTTAAATAAAAAATTCAAGAGATTAATAGGGTGATTATGAGAAGATGAGGGATTTAATTGGGTAAAATAAAAGTTTATGAGCTCAATAAAATTATTGTGATAAGGTAAAGTTAATGGTTAGTTATTAAGAAAAAATAAATTCTTCTATAAACAATTTTTTTTTTCAAATATGTTTTATAAACTAAACCCTAGGCATATTTGATTAAATTAAAATTTTATTTTTAAAAAAAAATGACAATTGACCGTTAGAAATTTAATTGAAATACTCTATAAGGTGTGTTCCTTAGTATTCTATGACATTTTCATGTACATATACATACATATATAAATATAAATAGATAAATATATATTTATATATACAAATAAATAAATAAATATATATATATATATTTATATATTTATATGCATTGCAGTTTAACTAATTTGGCAAGACATTCAATTATGTGAAAGACTCAAGAGGGTTTTAAGAGTTCAAAAGCTTAGAATTTGCTTAGAAGTGACACCACTTATTAGTTATATGCTTAGTAATAGAGTGCGATAACATAAATAAATGATAAAGTAAAGGTGGAATTTAAGGCAAAAGGAGAATCCTAGTTCAAGAAGGAGACTATTTGGGCGATTTTGTAGGAATTAAAAGTCAAAGAGAAGAAGAATTGGAGTTGCTTAAAATTTTAGAAGAGATTGGAAGATAAAGTCAAAGAGGAAAACAACTTTGATGCAGGCTGACCCGAGCTCAGAATGGGGTCAAATTTCACTGGCAACTGGAAACGGTCTAATGGACAAAACCCATTGTTTTGCAATGGCCTAAGGTAGTTTTGGGCCGTCCGGGATTGTTTTGACAGACTTTTGGGTTTTTTATGGTTTTAGGGCTTTTTTACTTCCAATTAGGTTTAGGGAAGATTTTAGGTTATAAATATCTCGTTTTATCTTAGTTACAAATAGGCTTTTAAAAATGTAATAATTTCTGACTTTTGTCGTTAAATTGAAAACTGGATAGTTTTCAACAATTTCCAGCTTTTCTTTCTGTTTAGCCGTTTATTTGTAATTATTCTTGCATCAGTTGGTATCAGAGCACTAAGTTGCCTTCACCAATAGCTGAACAGATTCGTGCTGGTGGTTGTGGACGACGTCGTGCTAGAAGGGGACGTGGAGTCGTTCTTGAGGAAGACGAAGAGCCTCGTCAATGAGACCTGCATGATATGGAAAACAAAATTGAGACCTGCACTAGGTTGGACTTTCAGACTAAGGAGGGGGCAGAATCAGAGATTGAATTCGAAGATGAGGGGGCAGATGTCAATCTGTTCGGGGTTTTAAATGAGGGGCGTAATCGAGCGGAATGACTTTCTTCTTTCCAGAATTTGGGCATGAAAATCAAGATTTTCGATTTTTGAGGATGAAGCTAAAAAAAAAAAAAAAAAACCAAAAAACTGGAGCAGAACTTCTTCTGGCCATGAAGAAAGGCTGTCGGGCATCGTTGTTCACCGGAAAAGTCAAGATGGATCGCCTGAATTTCTCTGATTTGGAAAATTTCAGTTGTCGGAGCAATAGTAGTTTGCCGAAAACGATAGTCTTCATAGGAGTAGCCAGCAGGTCTATGCGGTTAGGCTTGACATCCAAGCTAGGTGCACTTTAGCCGGCAATACAAGCCAAGTCCCGACAGGTGGCGTTCCAGCAGAGAACCAGACACGATGCAATTGAAACCAGTCGACGTAGAGCACTAGTGGCTCTTGTAGATGAGCAGATTTGAGCGTTGGTGAGATCTAGTAGCAGTGAGTTGACAGTGGGCCCGAATACTTAAGATCCAAATTAATATTATGGAGGAAAGTGGGCAGGAACCTCTTACCTATCGACCTCTTAGGTCACTAACTTTCAGCGAGCTGGGGAAGTCTCTTTGGAACTTGAGCTACTAACTAGTGAGTTTCGACCTTTCTCATTAATCTTCCATGCCACTATGGAAAGACTCGAAACACAAGCCAAAAGCTCTGAAATCACGCATAGCAGCCTTCAAAGGTCAGTAGAGAGTCGCAAAGATGGTTTCTAAATCAAATAGCGAGTTTCTAGCTCATACACCAAATATATGCATGGCAAGATGTCTTTCATTATGGAAACTCCACAATTATAGGAACAATTGGCAAGATATGATCTCATAATTATCCTATATGACTATTTTCAAGTAACAGAGATTGACTCCAACAAGATAACCTTACCAAAATGGTAATTGACTATCTGACATACGATATCAGGGCACACATGGATTACACACGTGAGTTTTATACAAATTTTTACTCTCATTGAATATTGATTTAGGCATCGGAGTTATCATTAGGGCGACAGCACATTCCGGGTATCTAATCTTCTTTCCGGTTGTGATTACAGGGACCATCACAATTTGGGGTATCCCGGAGGTCGTTTTCGAGATCCATCACTTCTGGTGCCGTCTGTGGGAAAGAACATTCTAAGAAAAAGTTTCCTTTCATACACATGAAAAACAAATAGAAATTGTGATGGCCCAGTCTCAACCAACACGGGTACAGCCACCATGCCATGGTCGACCACCAGGAAGAACACAATTATGCACTGGGAAAGTAGTGCCTGAAGATACCATCCCAAGAGAAAACGAAAACAACAATAATGTGGGACCAATTGATCAAGAGGCCACAGAGGCCATCACGGTCAGGACCATCTCGGAGGAACCTTACCAATAATCCTCCTGAAGATAGGAGAGAAGAACAGTGATACAAAAATCTGAATAATAACAACAATGTCCCTAGAACACAAGGATCTAGGTAGAATCGAGTCTCTATTCCAACCGACCTCTTTGAAACCATGGTAGTAGCTCTAGAAGGAATCTCAGGTAGAAGGGATTGCGTATCAACCTGGCGTAGTCCAGTCCCATCTTGGAGGGAAACACAATAACCTGGAGACCCAGGGAATCAATTGGATCCATCCCCACCTTCAAAGACAAGGAACGGCCTTCCACAAGTACAAACTCAAAATGCATGGTTAAAGGATCCAAGAAAGAGTCAACACAGAAAGAGCCTTACCTGTGATTGACCTAAAAAAAACTCTATGTAATGGACGTAGTTATGACTTGATGGATGGGCTCAACCGAGTAGCAATCTCCAGAAGCCAACGACCAGGAACAAGTCCTGACTAGCAAGGGAGCTCGTTGAGAACTCCTCACGGGGGAAGGATACCTAATTAGCAAAGCTTGATTGAAAGAACAGGCAGTGATGCTTGGGAGGTAGCCTTGAATCCACTAGGGAAAGCGACTATCCAAGCAAATCGAGAGAGAAATGGAGACCAAGAAATGCAGAGTAATATCCACTTATTAGATCCAACACCATGTGTCCACAACATAGAACAGCTTGAATGCCTCCGACCTTTAAAACATCTCAATTTGAGGCAAAATATGATGGCATAGAAGAACCATTGCAACATATAGATGAGTATGTTTCTTACATGGAGATGTTCAAATACCCCGATCATGTAAAATGCCAAGCTTTTTGATCCACGTTGACAAAGAAAGCACAGTCATGGTTCAAAAGTATACTAAAAGCAAGTGTCTTGAGCTGGATGTAGTTAAAAGAGTTGTTATTGAAAAATTATCAAAGTAGCAAGAAGTGGGAGAAAGGCATCAATGAAATCTTCAACATCAGACAAAAGGTCGGTGAGAGCACACCATGAGCTATTATAGTCGTTTCAACGACGAAGCGGTGGAAATTTAGCAGAAGAACAATGCAATCTACATCACTACATTTAAACAGGGATTGCAAGGGGGTATGCTATTAGGTTGGTAGAAGAGCCAATGAAGACCATCAAAAAACCGCAAACACTTCTTGAGAAATTGATCAAAGCAGAGGAGACAACAATCCAGTAAAAAGATTCCTGGCTTCACTTTAACCACCGAAAAAAAAATCAAAGGGCAACCTAAGAGCCCACAAACATTGAAACGAGATAGGAAAGGCTCTCAATCAAATAGGGGACCATTGGACAAGAATTGGAAGACAATTCCCGATCTAATGACAACCCCTCTAGCAGCCTCATGGGCTGAAATCTTAGTGGTGATGGAAAAAAAAGGTCTCTTGAAGTCACCAAGACCTCTCAAAACCTCCTAGCAAAGAGAGACATGGCAAAATTCTATCATTACCATAAGGATCATCTCACAGAGGACTGTTTCGACCTCAAGCGAGAGATCGAGAGGTTGATTCAAGGAAGATCACTTGCAAGAGTCCCTGGCAAAAAATGTAGGTCCCGACAAATCCACCTCCTGTAGTAGCCAACCAACAGCGACCTGCAGTTAGAGAGATCAACACCATTGAAAGGAGGTCAAAATGACCTTGCGGAGAAGATGCTAATCCCCTGACAGTATTATTCCAGATTGGAGAATTTCTAGTGTGAAAAATCTTGGTAGATACCGGAAGTGCTGTGAATGTCCTGTACAAAATGGCATTTGATCAGATAGGAATAGACAAGAGCTCACTGCTAAAATCCGACACAACTCTGACTAGCTTCAGTGGTGGTACAACCTATGCAGAAGGGATTTTGCGAGTTCCAACTGCAGTTTATGTAGATGGCAAAGGAATCATGAAGGTCATGAATTGGCTAGTGGTTGATGCACCAGGAACCTACAATTCAATTCTTGGAAGGAAAGGAGTCATGGACCTGAAGGCCGAAATTTCTTTACTAAGCTATTGCATGAGGATTTAGTTCGGAGACTGTTGGATTACCTTAGAAGGAACATAAAGGTAGGCTCAAAATGTTACCTCGCCGAAGGAGATGCCAAGACCTCGGTAGTGTCTTTGCCGATCGATTTCTTCTACCTTCCTAAGAAAGATGACGAGTCCAGAATCCAAGCACCCAACAAAGGAGAGAAAATTTTTCTCAATTTAGAGTTCCCAAAGAAGGGGATTAAGATAGGTGAACTTTTACCTTCTATGGTTAAAGGAAAGCTCGTTGACTGCCTTCAAGAGTATTTAAAGGGCTATGCCTTTAGACCTACTAACCTTGAAGGCATTGATAGAAAGATAGTCGAACACAACGTCGGACTTAGACCGAGAGTCAAGCTAGTGAAACAAAAGAAAAGAACTTTCTCTCCAAAAAGAAATGAAGTCATAGCTCGAGAAGCCCAAGCTCTTCTCGATGTTGGAATCCTAAAAGAGGTCGTGCCAAAAAAAGAAAGGACATGGAGGATGTGTATAGATTTCATTACACTTAATAAGTACTATCAGAAGGATTCATACCCACTTCCGAGCATTAACTAGATGATGGTTGATTCAATAGTTGGATACTGATGACTTTGTTTCTTAGACACTTACAAAGGATGTCATCAAATTCTAATGGCCCTGGAGGACATGGAAAAGACCTCATTTATAACTGAGGTCTGGACCTACTGCTATTCACAAATGCCTTTTGGCTTGAAGAATGCAGGAGCAGAATTTCAGCAAGCTATACATAAGGTCATTAAGAAGCAGCTCAGAAGAAACATCAAGTTTTATATTGTAATCAAATCCGAGACCTAAGATGACTTCATTGAAGACATAAGGGAGACTTTCTAGACAATGAAAGAGGCTCAAATGAAACTTAATCTTGAAAAGTGCACTTTTGGAGTTTCAGCAGGAAAATTTTTAGGTTTCAGAATATCAGAACTTGTCATTGATGTAAACCCTGATAAGATAAAGGCACTACTGGACATGGAACCTCCCAAAAGCAACAAAGAAGTCCAGAGACGAACAAGGAAGATGGCAGCATTGAGTCATTTCATTAGCAAGATGACTAATAAAGGAGAGAGGTTTTACGATGTCTTGAAGAAGCCCAAGGATTTCTAGTGGACTGAAGATTGTCAAACAACATCATAAAGCTGAAAGAATTCTTGGGAAGATCTCCACGGCTTGTTTCGCTAAGGCCTAGAGAAGAGCTTCTAATGTATTTAACTGTAGGCGAGGAAGCAGTTAGCTCGGTACCCTTAGTAGAAAGGTCAAGTTTGCAATTTCCAATGTATTACCTAAGTCATTTACTGCAAGGTCCTGAAATTAGATATTCAGACCTTGAGAAGTTTCTATAGCTCATTGTCATGACATCAAGAAAACTTAAGCAATATTTTGAAGCTTACCCCATCAGAGTATTGACCAATTTACCACTAAAGCAAGCTTTAAAAAAATCCGAGCTGTCAGGCAGGATGATGAAGCTCACTTGAACTCTCAAGGGATCAAATTGATTTCGAACCGAGGAGAGAAATCAAAGCCCAAGCTCTCTCAGACTTCGCGGAAGAATGTAAAAGAGTTACATTGAAGCTTGCTAAAACTTGTAAAATTGATGTATGGACCATGTACACCGAAGGTTCCACTGAAAAGGAAAATTCAGGTGTGGGAATTATATTGATCAGTCTTGAGGGAGCAAAAATCTCTTACTATCTGAAATATAATTTCCTCACCAGGAATAATGAATCAGAGTATAATGCTCTCTTAGTAGGTCTTTGACTCGTTAGAGCTTTAAAGGTGCAAAAATTGCATGCAAAAATCGACTCACAAGTTATAGCCAACCAGGTCGCTGGAGCCTATGAGGCTAGGGAAGAAATATGATTAAAGATCTCAAGCAAGTAAGAGATATAACATCAAAACTTGGATACTTCCTCATTGAACAAATATCTAGAAAGCAAAATGCAGAAACTGATACACTATCGCAGGTCTATTGAAAACTCGCGAGCACCAAAGCCGAGCTATCGGTCGAACAACAATATTCTTTGAGCATAAACCAAGATGAAAACTTGGTCATAAAGGACCAAGCAGATTGGCAGAATCCCATTTACGAATTCTTTAAAGATTGCGAGCTCCCCGAAGACGCTAAAGAAGCTAGCCAAATTCAAAAATGGGCATCTCGTTATGTTTCAATAGGAGATGATGAAGTATACAAGATTTCTTACACATGGCCATTACTCAAATGCTTGAGTAAAGGAGAAGGACAGTATGTCATATAAAATGTACACTGTGGAATATGTGGGTGGTCACACATAGGAGCCAAAACCATGGCTAAGAAGACACTGAGGATTTGTTATTATTAGCCTTTGATGATTTAAGATATTGAGAGGGTCATACAAAGATGCACGAGCTGCCAATTGTACGAAAACAAGTCACATGTACCCCCAAAGAGGTATCAATCAATCAACACATTAGTTCCATTTGGTATTTGGGGCATCAGCATCCTAGGACCTTTTCCTAAAAGAGTGGGGGATGTTCAATTCTTGATAGTTGTTGTAGAATACTTCACCAGATGGATTGAAGCGAAACCAATAGCAATTATTTCTTTACCAAAATTGCCGTCTTTTGTCTAGAGAAATTTTGTGTGCAGATTTGAAATTCCATTTGCTATCATCTCACACAATGGAAGGCAATTTTTTGGTGATCCCTTAAAGTCCTTTTGTGAAAATTTAAACATAGAACAGAGATTGACCTCAATAGCTCATCCTCAAGTGAATAGACTTGTCGAGGTCATGAACATAACAATTCTGGAAGAACTTAAGAAAAGAATCACAGAGCCCGAAAAGAAGGGTCGGAAACCTTCTTGGTCGGAGGAAATTCCAAGTATCTTATGCGCTTACAAGACTACGCCTAGAAAAGCTACTATAGAGACAACTTTCAGTTTGTGTGTTGGCGCAAAAGCAGTAATGCCAGTGGAGGTTGGAATGCAATCCTTGAGATTAACTGAATATGATTCAGTCTTAAACAAGGGGGAGAGAAAGGTAGATCTAGACCTCCTTGAAGAAGGTAGAAATAAAGCTATGGAAGAGGATAGAAGGTACAAAAAAACAAGCCACAAATTTTTTTTGACAAAAATGTGAAAGAAAAACACTTTGCAGTTGGAGAAATCGTTCTCAAAAGGTCGGATGTTGGAAAGCAAGGACAATTAACAAAGTTAAAAGAAAGATGGGCAGGACACTATATAGTCCAAGAAGTTCACAAAAGTGGAAGTTTTATGCTCGCTGATCTCAAAGGAAGTCAACTTTGAAGGCCTTGGAATATTTGTCATTTAAAGAAATTCTATGCCTAAGGCTTTCCAAACTACACAAGCATATTGATCAGCCCACCGACCTATTTGAAAGTCGTAAAGATTCACTGGTTTGCCCACTAATTAATCGTAACAACCTATTCGACGACCTACTCGAATTCTTGTTTTGCAAGTGCACATCGAGCTTCCAAGACTTATCTAAATGCTAGGTCCACTAAGCTCAGTGTCATATTATTCCTTCCTTGCTTGTATAAGTTCGAGTTCTATCAAGTTTTATTGTGCAAGCATTTTCCATATTACGAAGTGTCGAGACAAAGTAGAGTCAATGCGAAAGATTTGATGAATTTTCATATACATATAGACATGAAAAATAAGGCCACATATAGACATCATGAAGTAGATAGTATATGAGAAAAAATGAGAATGAGCTCAAAATGAGCATTGTATATGATACAACCATCATCCGAATATATAAAAATATATGAAGAAATTCACAACAAGCCTTGTAAAAACCTATTCTAGTACATGTCAATCTTCTTTTTCTTCAGGAACTTCCTACAAGCTTGGGGAAGCCTGACCTTGGGTGGCCTTCTCTCTGTCATGGATGGTTGATGGACCTGTAGGATAATCAGTAAAAGTCTCAATGGGAGTTCCACCCAGGGAAAGACAAATAGCTTGGGAAAGATCAAGTGTTTCATTAAAATCAATGGGCCTAGGAAGAAAGGGATAATATTTAAGTAAGTCTCCATAATTATGGACTATCTCACCTTAAGGAGCAGAAATCGCAAGGGGAGAAACGTCATTGACAACTCTTTTAACTGTCGCGCCAACCTCGGCTTGCTCCTCAATGACCTACCCTTGGGATTTTGTACCGACCTGCTCACTTTCCCAAGGAAGAAGGACCACTGCGTCAAGATGGTGTAACCTATCATGAATGGCCTTATAAATCTTGAGGTCACCATTGAGCTCGTGGAGTCAGTCGATCAAATCATCATACAACCTGAACAGTTGAGGTTGCAAGATGGACTCCACGTAAATCTGGAAAGCAGGAATCTCCTTGAGCTTGGACCAGGAGAGACTACCATCCTCTTCACAGATGGCGTTGTAGTCCTCTAATTGGGCTCCGAGCTCATGGATGCAATTACTCTACTGCTTTCTCAGTTTAATAAGTTGGTCACTTTTCTTTACGGCTTGTTAAGAGTTGCCGCCATTATTAAATTTTCGACCTTGGCTTCAGAAATGCTCTTATTGCAACTCTCTATAAGACGGCTCAAGACTACATAAGAGGCATTAGCACACTCACCAGATGCAATGAGCACTTCTTTTTCTTTCTCTAGATGAGATTTATCATCTTGGAGCTTAGAGATCAGAGTAGAAAATTCCTTCTCATTTCTTTCTCTTTCTGACTGCCTCCTCAACCACTCACCCACAAAGACTTGGCTCTAAAAGAATAAATAAATAAATATATATATATATATACATACGGATTTGCTAAGGCACGCTCCAACCGTTACTGTAACGGAAGTTTTGAACCCGCTTGTTTAGCTGCATAACTTGCATTACGGTAACGGCTGGAGCAAACTTCCGTAAATAT